>JAEAOA010000631.1:1830000-1875000 GCA_016746295.1 Potamilus streckersoni
GATACTAGATACATTACCTGTTATTAGTACAGATTAGGATACTACCTACATTACCTGTTATTTGAACCGATTAGGATACTAGCTAAATTACCTGTTATTTGTAAAGATTATAGATTAGAATACTACTTATATTTCCTGTTATTTGTACAGATTAGGATACTACACACATTACCTGTTATTTGTACAGATTAGGATACTACACACATTACCTGTTATTTGTACAGATTAGGATACTACTTACATTTTCTGGTATTTGTACAGATTAGGATACTAGATAAATTACCCTGTTATTTGTATATATTAGGATACTACTTACATTTCCTGGTGTTTGTACAGATTAGAATACTAGATAAATTACCTGTTATTTGTATAGATTAGGATACTACCTACATTTCCTGTTATTTGTACAGATTAGGGTACTACACATATTACCTGTTATTTGTACAGATTAGGATACTACTTACATTTCCTGGTATTTGTACAGATTAGGATACTAGATAAATTACCTGTTATTTGTATAGATTAGGATACTACTTACATTTCCTGTTATTTGTACAGATTAGGATACTACACACATTACCTGTTATTTGTACAGATTATGATAGTATACACATTCCCCGCCAGCAATACTGCTTTATCATTTTGTAGCACTGCTCTGCAAGTTTTGTACGTCTTTCATTTGCCTACGTTGTTGATTAAATGCAATGAACTACGTATACGTTGTACAACGACAATTTTACTTATGTTAGGCGTTAATCTAGACGCAAAAGATTAAAAGTCCAGCAGAGGTTATGCTGCAACTTCTGAAAATAGCCTCCTTTGACTGCAATGACGGAAATTTATAGTACAAGAATCCTTTCTGGAACTCGCCAAATTACACCATTCGCTTTGCAATTTACGTTCAAGTCAAGACGATGAACTCAATCAACTTGTTATTTTCGTTCAGCCGTTAATGTTCTTTCTAATGGAATACAAGTCTTTATTGGATAGCAAATCTACATGAAAACTCAGAGAGAAGAGCTGTATCGTATTGCTGGGGATTAATCTAGCAGAGTAAGCCAATTTTATGCAGAAACTTTGCATATTCTTATTTTTTTTATAAAATATCAAGCGTTATTCTTTCTGGCATTAATCACGTGTTCAGTAGTTTGCTTCTTGACGTACATCATTAAGCGACGAAATAAAGACGGTTAGAATCTGAAAATATATTCATCATAAATAACAAGCTGATGAACTTCTGATATTTGAGCTTTAAAATCATTTTCACTTTTGATAAGACGTCGAATTTGAGGTCAGTGTATTTTGTAGTTGCTGATTCTTTCTGTTCAACTTGTCAGCTGTGGTATATGTTTTATATTGTTGTTTTTAATCTGTTCGACTGGTCAACTCTAGTATTTGCTATCTACTTCTTTTTATGTTCGACTGGTCAACTCTAGTATTTGCTATCTGTTTCTTTTTATGTTCGACTGGTCAACTCTGGTATTTGCTATCTGTTTCTTTTTCTGTTCGACTGGTCAACTCTGGTATTTGCTATCTGTTTCTTTTTCTGTTCGACTGGTCAACTCTGATATTTGCTATCTATTTTTTTCTGTTCGACTGGTCAACTCTGGTATTTGCTATCTATTTCTTTTTCTGTTCGTCCGGTAAGCTCTGGTATTTGCTATCTATTTCTTTTTCTGTTCGACTGGCCAACTCTAGTATTTGCTATCTATTTCTTTTTCTGTTCGACTGGTCAACTCTGGTATTTGTTATCTATTTCTTTTTCTTTTCAACTGGTCAACTATGATTATTAGAAAGCATAAAACCTGTTTAATTAAGATGATATCCCGTAAACGAATACGAGATAAGCAAATATGAACATATTTTGATGCCATTTACTGAAACAAATGGTGGTGAAACGTTAACTAATTAGACATGAAATACAATTTTTTGCCCCTCTCAGTGGATTTCAGTTTGCAAGCTGCATTCAGCCTTTCGTTGATTATCGTGATGATGGGGAAATAAAACAAATAGCATCGGCGGCATTAACTGCTGATCTGATTCTTTTGGGAGCTTTAACATGCAAAGTATACATTGTAAGATTCCTTTAACCAGTATGGAATCAGTACACAGTTAATAAAATCCGGTACAGTACCCACGAATGAAGTCCCAGACTATTTTAGATCTTTTTTTTTTCCTGTCTCCGTTTGGTGGTGATACAAGAGTTAGATTTAGGCATTCTTGGTAAGGATTTAAAGGCAATTGTTTATTCTTTAGAATGCGAGCTTATGGTGTGGTTGTCTGTTTGTATTTCGGCGCGAGTGAATAGTTTGTAATAAGGCCGTGGTGATGATTCGGAAGTGAAATCTGTCTTTCGTTGCATGGTGTTTTGTTTACAATTCAGCCGCTCAAAAAAATGCAGGTCAACCCTTGACAAGAACTTCAGCGTAAAATCATCTTTGAAGGTATTTTAGATTAACATATGATTTGTATTGATTGTTACACAAAGGAAAGTTGGTACTGAGAAATACATGTAGATTATATATAGTAACATTAATTGTGGTCTCTGGCTGTATGTGAAGTTATTTAGTCATTTTCTTTACGGCGTTAGATACGCTTATCATTGTCGGCTTCTGAATACGCATTTTGAGGTCTTGTTTCTTCTTGCATTTAAACTAAATTGAAATTTAGATAATTTAGATAAATACGTGGACAGAAAATCGTCAGTGTGATTAGTATACACTAAAGTGCTGTTAGATATTTCATCTCGGATACAACTGTACAAACTGGCTGTAGATGACAGGTAAAGGGGCCTGGATGTTATTTTGTAGGCCATGAAAGCGTCATCGATGTTTATCATTACACCGCATGACAGCAAAGGAGGTCATCGCCAAGCCCAGGGCACGGAGAGAACCCGGCAAGGGCCTCTGGTCTAGCCTAGGACCATAGCCAGTCGGGTTGCTCTCGATGCGACTATACATTTTGTAGTAGTGGCAATATAGAGATTGGGCATCATAGTGTTTCATTTCTGCGCTCTTTTGTCATCGGTTTAAGGGATGAAATATGATCAATCTGTTCATGTATACGTACTTAAAAGAGACGATTACTAAACGAACTTGCTAAACCCTTTTTATTATTAACATAAGGTCTCCCATTTTATGCTTTTAAGTCCTTTTTTCTGAACATTCAATAATAGTAATAATAATGTTTTGCAAATGTATACAGGATATCTGCGCTTTTCGCAGAAAATGTAAACAAATATTTCATTAGTGAGGTGGTATGGACACTGTAACAAAATCATACTATATACTATTCTCAATGACTGCCTGGGTACTACTCTTCTTGTTTATTAAACAATTATATTATATAAACAAACACTTCATAGAAATACACGGATACGTGCATATTATAGCATTCATCATATACACCAATCTCTTCGAATAATATACATGAATTTGTTTTATCCAGATATGACTTCACTTAGAAGTTAATTTGTAGGGAGTCTCATGTATAGCAGTTTACAAACATCTAACAGATATGTAAATTCTACACACTGGTTGAAATATGTTGAAAAAGTGTTTTACTGTATTTGTAGAGACAACATATTGGTCACTATTGTAAATAAAACTATGTGTTCGTAGAATTTTCCTAGATTATTTAAATAATTATTAGCTATATTTTCAGCATCTTACAAGAAGAACAATAAAAATGGCTAGAAATCACATGTCTGAAGGCAAGTGAGAGGAAAATTGCAACTGAAATCGTTTACAGAAGAAGAAGGGAAAAAAATTGCATGTGGCAATTTACTAGCTAGTAACTACCGAAGACTTTGTTTCAACTTACCAAAATTATAACATGGTAATAGTTTTTCATCTTCGTCAACTATGTCACATTTATCAACTCTAAATTTTGCCGGACTTTTTCTAATCAATAATAACGGTAGCTTTTCTAATTGATAATATCGGTAGCTTTTCACGATCGTATGTATCAAACTACTTCCATTTCAATTTGATATGTGTAAAACAAAAGAGATTTCATGATGCCAATGGTTACCAGCATTTGCCATTATTTGTATTACAAGACGGCAGTGGCTGTCAAGCATCATGCCAAGACAAACTGAACTTCTATATCTGTCCAGGTTTACGACTATTCCATAATCCACAACATTGGTCATTAGTATTCCAAACATTATTATGTAATTCACATATTGGTGTCATTTATAGGTTCCCACATAATCATGGGGGTTTGCTCTTCTCTCTAATGGCTATACAGCTGGCCCGACCCTAGGGTAAGGCGAAAGAGGCAACCGCCTAAGGTCCCGCCCTTCTCCGCAATGCATTTTTTTTGCTTGGGACCCTCATCGCTTGCTGCCTTGTTCCCCGCATGCTGTTCTGTGCTCCGCACATCATAGGGCCAGGATCGCTATACAAAAATTCAGAAGACGACTATATACATGCATCCAAAACTTCTTAACGCACAGAACCTTCAAAGTCAAACTCAACACCGAAACATCATCAGAAAAGCAACTGGAAAACGGAACACCACAAGGAAGCGTGATAAGTCCAATCCTCTTTAACCTCATGGTCAACGGCTTGATACACTGAACCAGAGACCTAGCCAAGCTATCATAATTTGCCGACGACAGCAGTAGTATAGGAAAAAGCGGATTATAAGCCATTTCCATCCAGGGTTCATTCATTTCCATGTTTTAAAGCCTCTATTAAAATTTATCATAAAAATATTTCTAAAAAATTCTCACCTAAAATATTTCAATAAAATAAGCATTATTTCACCAATCTAAGACTTATAAAATGTAAAAAATCAGTATGGAAAAATAGTAAAAATAACAAAAAATAAAAAATGGTCTTTGACAATACTATTTTCAAATATATTTACCTTTATTATTACAAATGGCAGCCTTTGGTGTTGTTAAAATTTATATTCTCAATATAGTGGATACAAACTTAGTTCTATAAAACATTTTTATGGTAGTACACTTATTTTACCATTCTGAGGTTAGAACTAAGAAAAACCAAAAAATATGGAAATGGCTTATGAAAATATGAAAAATGGTTTATGAAAAATAACAATCTTTGGTGCTATTTAAATTTATATTCTCAATATAGTGGACACAAACTTAGTTCCTAGAATATTTTCATGAAAGGAAGTATTTATTTCACCAACTGAGCTTAAAATATGGAAAAACCAAAAAAAATATGGAAATGGTTTATGTTATTTGGAAAATTAAAGGTTTCTACAAGATAAAAAGTATTAGTATATTTTGGTTTATAAAACATTTACCATTTTGTATTTTAATTTATTTTATAATGTCCTAGCGCAAGAGTGTTAAATCCATCACTACAATATCTTTTATCATCGAAGTTAGTTAAGGCCTGTTTTCTTGATTTATCTGTCATAATTTGGTGCTTATATGACCTTATTGAATACATTTCAGCGAAATGTGGGGAAGAATTATTTAGTATTCTTACATAATCATCGTGTTTTATACTATTTTTTACAACAGATTTTTTAACACCTTTTAGTTTTTTCATCTCCTTGTTGTCTGCGGTTTTCAATGAATACATTTTACTTCTTAGTCCAACAAATTCGACGACTGGACGGAAACAGAACTCATCTTTCATCTTTCCCATAACTTTTTTATTAACGGGATCATGAAATATAGAATCTTTAGGAACATCAGATAAGTCGAATTCGTCTTTATGATTATAAATATCCTGGTAGACATCTTCTGTGAAAACATGATAAACTAAAGAATCTGTATCCGTAAACAATAATTTTGAATTTGGCCAAATTCGTTTTGCAAAATTATAGTGAAATTCATACATTAACCATTTTGAGATCTCTAACACACTTGCACCAACAAAGATAGGTTTATTTAATTTTAAGTTTACTTTATATTTACTTACTAGTGCAAGATTTTCGCTTACACGAAGCGAGCCGGCAAAAGTGTCCGCGGAAATTAATTTACTTAATCTTTTTTGATTATTAACTACTTCGATATCAACTCGTTTTCGAATATTTTCCATAGTTTTTCCGAATACGGAGTTATTCATTAATTTAAAGAAATCTTTCTCAAAATCTGTTGTCGCAGAAGTTCTCATATCATTATTAAACTTAATGTACGGGGCCATCCATTTACTTTGTTTGACTCGAAGTATTTTATGAATTTTTACTAGAACTAGACCGTGATCTAACGCTTGTTTTAGATTTCTGTAATGGCAAATATAATTTCTTTTATGAAATAAATTTGGAACTAATTTAGGTATCGTGCAAGGTGCACCTACACGATTAGCTAGTTGTTCTCTTGACAACATAGAATCTGCAACTAACATTTTTTCAGGTAGAAATGGATAATCCTTATGAAGGTTATGTAACGAACTTGGATAATCAACATCAACTTCAAGATAGTATGTGTGATTTGCATTACTTAAATCGATTGTAAAATTATTTGTATCTTTAAGAAATTCAATTTCATCTACCCATTTGTCTACCGCGTATGGCATAGACTCTGACATAGCCCAACTTTATAAGGCATTTTTATCAAGATAAATAATAAAACTAGATTCAACAGTTGGATCATAATCAGATAAATATTTATTATTAGCTCGAGCATATTTATTAGATATTACTGAAATACCACCTCGAATAGCTTTTTCAAAAAATAAGTACATGTCGATGTTATCATCTGTAATCAAATTCGTGGTTGTATTTGTTATCTTATATAATGCGTCCCAGGAAAGACCTGGACTGGAGAAATAGTTAGCTGGATCTAATTTATATTGTTTCAGTGATGTGGTTCTAAAATTCTGAAATATATCATCGAGAAGTAAAACATCTTGGATTAAATATATATCAAGATAATCTCCAAGAGTTTTGCAATCGAATACTTTCCAAACATGTTGTGCGTGATTATATTCAGAATCTGTTATATTTTCTCCAGATAAAGATGAATAAAAATTATTTTTGTTCGGCAATTTAATTTCATCAATTTTATCTAAGGATGTTAAATATTCGTAAGGAAATATACCTTTAGTTTTCATTAAACTAACATTGTCGTTGAAATATTCTTCTAACGATTTAAAATTACTACAAATTTTAGCTAAAGAATCTAATGATCCCGCAATAAATTGCATGCTATCAATGAATCTTAGTGGACCTACACTCACAGATAAGAATCTTTCATAATTGTTAGGAATTGCAGTTATACATTTTTCTCCAACAGCGGTTACAATATCAGGGTGACCTAACGCATAGATGATAAAATGTCCGTCATAACCCCGAAAATTATGTGCAACACATGGAATAAATTTTACTTCATGGAATTTCTCCTTGCAATTTTGATGAGCTGCACCAAGATATTTACCTGTTAGATGACAGACATCTATAGTTTTTTTCCGTAGAAGAAAATCTACCACCACAAATGTGGCATCTTGTTGACCACGTAAAATTGAGTTTATTTTCTTTTGTTATTATCGATTCAGGAATGATTTTTAATTTTTCATAAATTTTATCCGCCTCGTTAAGTAAATTCTTTATTAACTAGACTGCAGGATCTTCATCAGATTCTTTCTTTCGGCGATATACTTTAACTGGAGATGATAAACTTGGACCGATCATACAGGTGATTTTATATGCAACTGCAACTGGAACATGTTTAGCTATATGTGTAGTTTCTCTTTTATCATTCTTATGGTAATCATAAAAATGTGGTTGAATTGATTCAAAATCATATGTTATTGTATAAGGCACAGTTGCGGTATTTTTAAAATTTTTAAATCTTAGGAAACTATTTTCTTTGTTCGGTAATGTAGTTTTTTGAGTATCAAAACAGTATTCAAGATGGTCAACTAATTTTTCATTAGTTTGAAATCCATGAAAACATTTGTAACAAAAGAAAGTTTTAGAATTATGTTTTGTGTACTGTTTCGATAATAATCCGTTAAAGTTTTTTTATATAACAGTAATGTTTTTTTATGTAATAATAAATTTATTGTGTCAGGTCCAGCTCGCGGAGATATTCTAATCGGGTAGATTTTAAAGTTGTCATCAAAACCAAAAACATTTTTTGAGAGATTATTTTGATTCTCGATCTTGGAAATTTGTTTTACTGGAGTTGGAAAATCAATTCCTGTTAAATTTAGCGTAGATAAATATGGTCTGTAGTTTGTAATTCTACATGGATGATCAGCTGCAGGATATAATTTAGCTAAAATTGACCATGCAATACATTTATCATCGTCGTTGACAACATTTATAACACAATGGGTGTTTACAATTTTCTTTGGTAATTTGATAAAAGTTCCACCACGAAGGGGATCATATTTATATGAGTGAACTAGAAGATAATCTAACGATGATACCACCCATCCTGACCCAGATCTGGTGTAGATGTCAATGTTATGGTTAATCTCCTCATTAATTAATTTTGCAAATTTACTTATATCATCATCCGCGTACACAACTTTTGGAGTAGATTTAATATATGGTTTTGTAAATTTTGTTTCATCAACTGCATGGATAAATAACACTCGAAGTTCCACTAGAATTTTTACGCGAGGTTCTTTCACAAGAATAAAATTTATTGCATCTTTTATAATTTTATATAATGGCCTATTATCTAGTATAATTTTATATGTATTAGTGAAACCAGCAAATGAAGATTTAGTTGGTTTGAAAATTAATTTTGATTTTTTTGCTTCCTCAAGATTATCTTCTAATTTTTTAAGATCTTTGTTTGAAACGGGATATTTTGGTTTTATTTTGAAATGATCTTCATACTTTTTTAGCAACTTTTTTACATGATGATATCGAGATTTTCTCGATGGGTTATTGATTCCTCTATGTAAAATTATATCGAGGAGCACTTGCTGATATTTTCTTTGGTGTATTTGTTTCTGCAGGTGTAAAAGTTCATCATTTGATTTTGGATACCTTGGTTTTGCTCCAGTTAATGTTTCATAATATTTCATCGTTTGTTTTGCAAGCCTCGAACGTGAGTATTTCGTTCTTGACATGTTATATTATTATGTTTTAGATAATATTTATTCAATTAAAGATAATATATTTTTAACGAATATTAAAAATCTGGCCATATATTTTATATTATGTCTTCATCAATACCTTATCAATTCATCAATGATAATAATGTTATGCAAAAGTTAAATTCTCGTTCAACACCTAAACTTAAATTTAAAAATAATAAATTTATGGTAGAACAAAAAGCACCAGATGGAAAAAAAAAATTATAATAAATAATAGTAATGAAAAACGATCAAACTCAGCAAGATTACGTTTACAAGAGAAATATTACAGTAAAAGAGGAAAAATATGTTTTGATAATAATGAAGAAATAAAAGAATATATAAAACAGTTAAGTTGTCGTGGTATTCCAATAATTGTTGAGGAAAATTTTTTTTTTCATTTTATTCAGACTCCATCAGATATATATGATGAAACACAATCACCATTACTAGTAAGATTTAATAATGGAAGTATAATTATTATTGAGATTTCACACAAAAAATATCAAAGAATGAAAGAATATTATTCTAACCAAAAACCAGAACAAATTTTAAAAATTTAAATATATTATTTAAAAATATATATTTTACAGAAATATAAAATTATCTAATAATATATACCTTAATATATTTAAGGATGCCTTTTCCTCGTGGTACGAATACTTGCAACTGGCTTTCACAAGGTTCTGATAAAATATGTGGAAAAACCTGTTATGAACAATATTGTGGTTATCACTCCCTAAGATTCCGGAAAAATCCAAAATTATTAAATCCTTGTCTGTGTTGTGGTCTAGCAACCCGGTCAAAATATAAAAGTTGCTTTGAATGCGGCAGTAATAATTATTTTCATTTGCTCGAATATTATAAAAAAAAGAACACTAAAGAATGGAGCTTATAAAAAAGATCCACCAACAGTAGAAGAATATGCACGAAGAAAACAAAATTAAAGTTAACTTTGATTATTAATATGAAACCTGTATCATCATATAATATTGGTGAGCTAATTAATAGTACTCAACCGGTTGGAAAAAATAATAGTTTAAAATTAAATTGTTCTAGGAAGATATAGTTAGATGAGAAGATAGCAGGGGGTAGGAATAGATTATTAATTGTAGAGGAAAACAGGAATGATAGATCTCTTCGTCGTATGCAACTAAAATGGTGCAGAAAGAAACTTTCTAATGCAAATATAACTCAAGAAGAACTTGATGAAGTAATTGCAAAATTAGCGAAGATCGGCATTGAAGTTTGAGAAGTATAAATATATAAATAGGTAAAAGATGGAATTAGATAGATTTAGAAAATAAGGATTAAAGGAACATGAAAAATATCATCTAACAGAGATTTCATTAACTTGACCAAATCCAGTTATGATATTAATTTTTGAAAGGAATTTTTCATATATAAAATACTTTTTATTTCTTTATTACGTTGTATTTGACGTTGTTTTTCCGCAGATAATAATTCTTGTTCATCAAATGGAGATTTTATAATATTTGTTCCATCTGGGTTAATTAATTTGTTTTCTTGCAAAAGATTATTATATTTATTCACCACTACATTAAATTCTTTTTTAATATTATTATTTTCTTTATTTAAGCTAGAAATTTCCCGCTGCAAATTATTAATATTATTTGTTAAATCCTTTATTTGCTGTTTTTGATCCTCAAGATCTTTCCACAATTGCTGATTTTTATTCTTCAAGTTTTTTATTTCTTTGTTATATTTTTTTGTCTCACTTTCTGGCTTTTTAAACGATGGAGGAAGTTGATCAACTAACGCCTGATCGATGGGATCATCATCTTTGATTTCTTTTAGGCGTTCTGCAAATTCTTTAGCGATTTTATCCTCAATTTCAGCTTGTATTTTTTCTTTATTAAGTTTTTCTTGTTCTAGTTCACGATCTCTTCTAAATTTATATATTTTAGGTGTTTCCTCACCATGCCATATTTTATAAATCCGCTGATTGCTGATCTTGAAATGCATTGCAATTTCCGTTACAGGAACTTTTCCTCGCATAAATTTAATTTCATCTATGTCATCTTGAGTCAAAATTCGTCGAAGAGGCATAAATAATATAATAGTAAATAAAAAATAACAATTTTTTAACAATGTTTTAACAACAATGTTGGAAATTTATGATTAATTACAGGGTTTAATAAACAACAATGGAAATGTTTTAACATGAATTGAACAACATTGATTTTTAATAATTATTAATAATTTTATTAGCAAACAAATAAGATATTTTACAATAGTTTATGTTTTTTAAAAAATAAATAATAATCTTAATTTTTTTTTACCTAAAATCTTGCAATTAACCAGGTGTAATAGAGTATTTATACCTTAATAAAATCAGGTTCATCAAATTTTTAACTTTTACAGCTTTTCTTTTAATTGATTCTATTAGAGAAATAGGGCATTTACCCTCAGGTTTAATTACTTCAATTTTATGATATTTTCATCAAAAATTATATATTTTTATGAAATTTATATATTTATCATCAAATTTTTAACTTTTACAGCTTTTCTTCTAATTGATTTTATTAGAGAAATAGGGTACTTTACCCGACGATAAATCAAGATTTTTTTTATCAAATTGGTGTAAAATTTATGTTAAAACCTGCATTTTTTGGTCATTTTTACTCATTTTTGATCATTTTTTACCTAAAATCTTATATTGCAAATAAAAAAATATATATATAATTTTATTAATTCTTCTTGACCAGGTGCAAAGCTATTGCGGGTATAATAATATGCAATTAACTTTTATTAAGATTAATTTATTTAGCCGTTTGCTGAAATAGCAATAATAGTTCATGATTTTTACTGTAAAATAAAAATATTTTAGCATTTTTAACTTTTACAGCTTTTCTTCTAATTGATTCTATTAGAGAACGACAGATACTTTACCCTACGGTGAATTATTGCGGGTTTTTATTAAATTTATGTATTTTTATGTATTTTTCATCAAATTTAGTTATTTTTTGTTAAATTTATAACTTTTACAGCTTTTCTTCTAATTGATTCTATTAGAGAACGTCAGGTACTTTACCCTACGGATTTGTTTTATTTCATTAAGAATTTTACTAAAAATGCCCTATTTTTTGCTTATTTTGCTCATTTTTTGCTGATTTTTTACCTAAAATCTTAGATTGCAAATAAAAAAAAAATATATATATATATAATTTTATTAATTCTTCTTGGTCAGGTGCAACACTATA
Organism: Potamilus streckersoni; assembly: GCA_016746295.1. Lineage (NCBI taxonomy): Eukaryota > Metazoa > Mollusca > Bivalvia > Unionida > Unionidae > Potamilus > Potamilus streckersoni. Next base: position 1,842,245 of record JAEAOA010000631.1, read on the forward strand.
ACATTAACTTTTATTAAGATTATCAACGCTATTGCAGGTATAATAATATGCAATTGACTTTTATTAAAATTAATTTATTTTTTATTATATTTTTATTTATGTTTCAGAATTAATTTTACTTTTAGCTAAGAAATTATTTCTTTATTATTTATTTTTATGCTATGATAATATATCATGAGATTTTATTGTTGTTATTGTTACAAGGTATTGCTTTTGCAAGTACTATACAAAGTAATATAGTAACAATAACAACATTAAAATCTCATGATATATTATCATAGCAAAAAAAAATAAATAATTAAGAAATAATTTCTTAGCTAAAAATAAAATTAATGCTGAAAAATAAATAAAAATATAATAAAAAATAAATTAATTTTAATAAAAGTCAATTGCATATTATTATACCTGCAATAGCGTTGATAATCTTAATAAAAGTTAATGTTATAGTGTTGCACCTGGTCAAGAAGAATTAATAAAATTATATATATATATTTTTTTTATTTGCAATATAAGATTTTAGGTAAAAAATGATCAAAAATGAGTAAAAATGACCAAAAAATGCAGGTTTTAACATAAATTTTACACCAATTTGATAAAAAATCTTGATTTATCGTCGGGTAAAGTACCCTATTTCTCTAATAAAATCAATTAGAAGAAAAGCTGTAAAAGTTAAAAATTTGATGATAAACATATAAATTTTATAAAAATATCTAATTTTTGATGAAAATATCATAAAATTGAAGTAATTAAACCTGAGGGTAAAATACCCTATTTCTCTAATAGAATCAATTAAAAGAAAAGCTGTAAAAGTTAAAAATTTGATGAACCTGATTTTATTAAGGTATAAATACTCTATTACACCTGGTTAATTGCAAGATTTTAGGTTAAAAAAAAATTAAGATTATTATTTATTTTTTAAAGAACATAAACTATTGTAAAATATCTTATTTGTTTGCTAATAAAATTATTAATAATTATTAAAAATCAATGTTGTTCAATTCATGTTAAAACATTTCCATTGTTGTTTATTAAACCCTGTAATTATTCATAAATTTCCAACATTGTTGTTAAAACATTGTTAAAAAATTGTTATTTTTTATTTACTATTATATTATTTATGCCTCTTCGACGAATTTTGACTCAAGATGACATAGATGAAATTAAATTTATGCGAGGAAAAGTTCCTGTAACGGAAATTGCAATGCATTTCAAGATCAGCAATCAGCGAATTTATAAAATATGGCATGGTGAGGAAACACCTAAAATATATAAATTTAGAAGAGATCGTGAACTAGAACAAGAAAAACTTAATAAAGAAAAAATACAAACTGAAATTGAGGATAAAATCGCTAAAGAATTTGCAGAACGCCTAAAAAAAAATCAAAGATGATGATCCCATCGATCAGGCGTTAGTTGATCAACTTCCTCCATCGTTTAAAAAGCCAGAAAGTGAGACAAAAAAATATAACAAAGAAATAAAAAACTTGAAGAATAAAAATCAGCAATTGTGGAAAGATCTTGAGGATCAAAAACAGCAAATAAAGGATTTTAACAAATAATATTAATAATTTGCAGCGGGAAATTTCTAGCTTAAATAAAGAAAATAATAATATTAAAAAAGAATTTAATGTAGTGGTGAATAAATATAATAATCTTTTGCAAGAAAACAAATTAATTAACCCAGATGGAACAAATATTATAAAATCTCCATTTGATGAACAAGAATTATTATCTGCGGAAAAACAACGTCAAATACAACGTAATAAAGAAATAAAGAGTATTTTATATATGAAAAATTCCTTTCAAAAATTAATATCATAACTGGATTTGGTCAAGTTAATGAAATCTCTGTTAGATGATATTTTTCATGTTCCTTTAATCCTTATTTTCTAAATCTATCTAATTCCATCTTTTACCTATTTATATATTTATACTTCTCAAACTTCAATGCCGATCTTCGCTAATTTTGCAATTACTTCATCAAGTTCTTCTTGAGTTATATTTGCATTAGAAAGTTTCTTTCTGCACCATTTTAGTTGCATACGACGAAGAGATCTATCATTCCTGTTTTCCTCTACAATTAATAATCTATTCCTACCCCCTGCTATCTTCTCATCTAAATATATCTTCCTAGAACAATTTAATTTTAAACTATTATTTTTTCCAACCGGTTGAGTACTATTAATTAGCTCACCAATATTATATGATGATACAGGTTTCATATTAATAATCAAAGTTAACTTTAATTTTGTTTTCTTCGTGCATATTCTTCTACTGTTGGTGGATCTTTTTTATAAGCTCCATTCTTTAGTGTTCTTTTTTTATAATATTCGAGCAAATGAAAATAATTATTACTGCCGCATTCAAAGCAAATTTTATATTTTGACCGGGTTGCTAGACCACAACACAGACAAGGATTTAATAATTTTGGATTTTTCCGGAATCTTAGAGAGTGATAACCACAATATTGTTCATAACAGGTTTTTTCACATATTTTATCAGAACCTTGTGAAAGCCAGTTGCAAGTATTCGTACCACGAGGAAAAGCCATCCTTAAATATATTAAGGTATATATTATTAGATAATTTTATATTTCTCTAAAATATATATTTTTAAATAATATATTTAAATTTTTAAAATTTGTTCTGGTTTTTGGTTAGAATAATATTCTTTCATTCTTTGATATTTTTTGTGTGAAATCTCAATAATAATTATACTTCCATTATTAAATCTTACTAGTAATGGTGATTGTGTTTCATCATATTTATCTGATGGAGTCTGAATAAAATGAAAAAATTCTTTTTCCTCAACAATTATTGGAATACCACGACAACTTAACTGTTTTATATATTCTTTTATTTCTTCATTATTATCAAAACATATTTTTCCTCTTTTACTGTAATATTTCTCTTGTAAACGTAATCTTGCTGAGTTTGATCGTTTTTCATTACTATTATTTATTATAATTTTTTTTCCATCTGCTGTTTTTTGTTCTACCATAAATTTATTATTTTTAAATTTAAGTTTAGGTGTTGAACGAGAATTTAACTTTTGCATAACATTAATATCATTGATGAATTGATAAGGTATTGATGAAGACATAATATAAAATATATGGCCAGATTTTTAATATTCGTTAAAAATATATTATTTTTTAATTGAATAAATATTATCTAAAACATGTCAAGAACGAAATACTCACGTTCGAGGCTTGCAAAACAAACGATGAAAGATTATGAAACATTAACTGGAGCAAAACCAAGGTATCCAAAATCAAATGATGAACTTTTACACCTGCAGAAACAAATACACCAAAGAAAATATCAGCAAGTGCTCCTCGATATAATTTTACATAGAGGAATCAATAAACCATCGAGAAAATCTCGAGATCATCATGTAAAAAAGTTGCTAAAAAAAGTATGAAGATCATTTCAAAAAAAAAACAAAATATCCCGTTTCAAACAAAGATCTTAAAAAATTAGAAGATAATCTTGAGGAAGCAAAAAAACCAAAATTAATTTTCAAACCAACTAAATCTTCATTTGCTGGTTTCACTAATACATATAAAATTATACCAGATAATAGGCCATTATATAAAATTATAAAAGATGCAATAAATTTTATTCTTGTGAAAGAACCTCGCGTAAAAATTCTAGTGGAACTTCGAGTGTTATTTATCCATGCAGTTGATGAAACAAAATTTACAAAACCATATATTAAATCTACTCCAAAAGTTGTGTACGCGGATGATGATATAAGTAAAATTGCAAAATTAATTAATGAGGAGATTAACCATAACATTGACATCTACACCAGATCTGGGTCAGGATGGGTGGTATCATCGTTAGATTATCTTCTAGTTCACTCATATAAATATGATCCCCTTCGTGGTGGAACTTTTATCAAATTACCAAAGAAAATTGTAAACACCCATTGTGTTATAAATGTTGTCAACGACGATGATAAATGTATTGCATGGTCAATTTTAGCTAAATTATATCCTGCAGCTGATCATCCATGTAGAATTAAAAAACTACAGATCATATTTATCTACGCTAAATTTAACAGGAATTGATTTTCCAACTCCAGTAAAACAAATTTCCAAGATCGAGAATCAAAATAATCTCTCAATAAATGTTTTTGGTTTTGATGACAACTTTAAAATCTACCCGATTAGAATATCTCCACGAGCTGGACCTGACACAATAAATTTATTATTACATAAAAAACATTACTGTTATATAAAAAACTTTAACGGATTATTATCGAAACAGTACACAAAACATAATTCTAAGACTTTCTTTTGTTACAAATGTCTTCATGGATTTCAAACTAATGAAAAATTAGTTGACCATCTTGAATACTGTTTTGATACTCAAAAAACTACATTACCGAACAAAGAAAATAGTTTCCTAAGATTTAAAAATTTTAAAAATACCGCAACTGTGTCTTATGCAATAACATATGATTTTGAATCAATTCAACCACATTTTTATGATTACCATAAGAATGATAAAAGAGAAACTACACATATAGCTAAACATGTTCCAGTTGCAGTTGCATATAAAATCACCTGTATGATCGATCCAAGTTTATCATCTCCAGTTAAAGTATATCGCCGAAAGAAAGAATCTGATGAAGATCCTGCAGTCTGGTTAATAAAGAATTTACTTAACGAGGCGAATAAAATTTATGAAAAATTAAAAATCATTCCTGAATCGATAATAACAAAAGAAAATAAACTCAATTTTACGTGGTCAACAAGATGCCACATTTGTGGTGGTAGATTTTCTTCTACGGAAAAAACTATAGATGTCTGTCATCTAACAGGTAAATATCTTGGTGCAGCTCATCAAAATTGCAAGGAGAAATTCCATGAAGTAAAATTTATTCCATGTGTTGCACATAATTTTCGGGGTTATGACGGACATTTTATCATCTATGCGTTAGGTCACCCTGATATTGTAACCGCTGTTGGAGAAAAATGTATAACTGCAATTCCTAACAATTATGAAAGATTCTTATCTGTGAGTGTAGGTCCACTAAGATTCATTGATAGCATGCAATTTATTGCGGGATCATTAGATTCTTTAGCTAAAAATTGTAGTAATTTTAAATCGTTAGAAGAATATTTCAACGACAATGTTAGTTTAATGAAAACTAAAGGTATATTTCCTTACGAATATTTAACATCCTTAGATAAACTTGATGAAATTAAATTGCCGAACAAAAATAATTTTTATTCATCTTTATCTGGAGAAAATATAACAGATTCTGAATATAATCACGCACAACATGTTTGGAAAGTATTCGATTGCAAAACTCTTGGAGATTATCTTGATATATATTTAATCCAAGATGTTTTACTTCTCGATGATATATTTCAGAATTTTAGAACCACATCACTGAAACAATATAAATTAGATCCAGCTAACTATTTCTCCAGTCCAGGTCTTTCCTGGGACGCATTATATAAGATAACAAATACAACCACGAATTTGATTACAGATGATAACATCGACATGTACTTATTTTTTGAAAAAGCTATTCGAGGTGGTATTTCAGTAATATCTAATAAATATGCTCGAGCTAATAATAAATATTTATCTGATTATGATCCAACTGTTGAATCTAGTTTTATTATTTATCTTGATTAAAATGCCTTATAAAGTTGGGCTATGTCAGAGTCTATGCCATACGCGGTAGACAAATGGGTAGATGAAATTGAATTTCTTAAAGATACAAATAATTTTACAATCGATTTAAGTAATGCAAATCACACATACTATCTTGAAGTTGATGTTGATTATCCAAGTTCGTTACATAACCTTCATAATGATTATCCATTTCTACCTGAAAAAATGTTAGTTGCAGATTCTATGTTGTCAAGAGAACAACTAGCTAATCGTGTAGGTGCACCTTGCACGATACCTAAATTAGTTCCAAATTTATTTCATAAAAGAAATTATATTTGCCATTACAGAAATTTAAAACAAGCGTTAGATCACGGTCTAGTTCTAGTAAAAATTCATAAAATACTTCGAGTCAAACAAAGTAAATGGATGGCCCCGTACATTAAGTTTAATAATGATATGAGAACTTCTGCGACAACAGATTTTGAGAAAGATTTCTTTAAATTAATGAATAACTCTGTATTCGGAAAAACTATGGAAAATATTCGAAAACGAGTTGATATCGAAGTAGTTAATAATCAAAAAAGATTAAGTAAATTAATTTCCGCGGACACTTTTGCCGGCTCGCTTCGTGTAAGCGAAAATCTTGCACTAGTAAGTAAATATGAAGTAAACTTAAAATTAAATAAACCTATCTTTGTTGGTGCAAGTGTGTTAGAGATCTCAAAATGGTTAATGTATGAATTTCACTATAATTTTGCAAAACGAATTTGGCCAAATTCAAAATTATTGTTTACGGATACAGATTCTTTAGTTTATCATGTTTTCACAGAAGATGTCTACCAGGATATTTATAATCATAAAGACGAATTCGACTTATCTGATGTTCCTAAAGATTCTATATTTCATGATCCCGTTAATAAAAAAGTTATGGAAAGATGAAAGATGAGTTCTGTTTCCGTCCAGTCGTTGAATTTGTTGGACTAAGAAGTAAAATGTATTCATTGAAAACCGCAGACAACAAGGAGATGAAAAAACTAAAAGGCGTTAAAAAATCTGTTGTAAAAAATAGTATAAAACACGATGATTATGTAAGAATACTAAATAATTCTTCCCCACATTTCGCTGAAATGTATTCAATAAGGTCATATAAGCACCAAATTATGACAGATAAATCAAGAAAACAGGCCTTAACTAACTTCGATGATAAAAGATATTGTAGTGATGGATTTAACACTCTTGCGCTAGGACATTATAAAATAAATTAAAATACAAAATGGTAAATGTTTTATAAACCAAAATATACTTAAACTTTTTATCTTGTAGAAACCTTTAATTTTCCAAATAACATAAACCATTTCCATATTTTTTGGTTTTTCCATATTTTAAGCTCAGTTGATGAAATAAATACTTCCTTTCATGAAAATATTCTAGGAACTAAGTTTGTATCCACTATATTGAGAATATAAATTTAAATAACACCAAAGATTGTTATTTTTCATAAACCATTTTTCATATTTTCATAAGCCATTTCCATATTTTTTGGTTTTTCTTAGTTCTAACCTCAAAATGGTAAAATAAGTGTACTACCATAAAAATGTTTTATAGAACTAAGTTTGTATCCACTATATTGAGAATATAAATTTTAACAACACCAAAGGCTGCCATTTGTAATAATAAAGGTAAATATATTTGAAAATAGTATTGTCAAAAGCCATTTTTTATTTTTTGTTATTTTTACTATTTTTCCATACTGATTTTTTACATTTTATAAGTCTTAGATTGGTGAAATAATGCTTATTTTATTGAAATATTTTAGGGTGAGAATTTTTTAGAAATATTTTTATGATAAATTTTAATAGAGGCTTTAAAACATGGAAATAAATGAACCCTGGATGGAAATGGCTTATAATCCGCTTTTTCCTATACTACTACAGCTGCATATGGAAGGCAGGAAATCCAACAAATCACCAAAACATCACTAAGCTACAAACATGTCTCAATAATATCACTAACTGGGCCACTACATGGGGATTCAACATATCTACAGCCCAGACCGTTGCCATACTGTTTAAACCCCCACCCCCATACAAGACGACCGGATTATCCCAAACTGTATATTAAGAATCACCTTATTCTTGTTACCACGCAAACAACCTTCCTGGGAGTACTACTAGATAAACATCTCTCCTGGAAACTGCACCTACAGCGACTAGAACAAACATGCAAATCCGGCCTCAACCTACTTCGACATAGCCGAGAAAAAGACTGGGGAGCAGACCAAAACACCCTACTAACAGTCTACAGAGCACTAATTAGATCAAAACTTGACTACGCATCACAAGTATATGATTCCGCCAGCACTCACATACTAAAAGCCCTCGACTCCATACAATACAAAGCCCTAAGGATATGCACGGGAATCCTCCCGAACACATCACTACAAGAACTCCAAACCATCACAGGTGAAACACCACTGTCACTACGACGGGAAGAACTTCAATTTAGATATACAACTAGACTTTCCACCCTAGCAGACACAAATCCAATCAAGATCAGCATGAGAGCATGTAACACCAAGTTCCTGAAGAAAAGAGTCCCTAAACCTAAAAGAGTCCCTAAAGCCTTCCATAAAGTTATACAGACACTACAGCAACAACCTGACATCATCCTTCAAGCTCAACTACAGATATACAGCGACTCCACTCCATGGCGCAACACAACACCATCAATAAATCTGGAACTCAGAAAACATGGCAGCAAATACATAAATCCATGGAAAATTCTCACCATCATACAGCAACTATTTGCAGACAAGTACACCTACCACACCCTAATCTACACTGACGGATCTAGAAACACGAGCAACAACAGGACATCAGCGGCACTTGTGATAACTTCCATTCAGCACAAAGTAATAGCTAGACTACCCAATGGATGTTCCGTGTACACAGCTGAACTATGGGCCATTCACCAAACACTGCATTGGATTGTATCTCACAACACTACTAAGTACCTAACCATTTCTGACTCCCTCAGCGTACTACAGACACTCCACTCCTGAAAACCATCCACACAGAACAATCTCACAGGAGAGTCCCTACTACAACTACGACATCTTCAAGACCAGCATAAAAATGTAGAATTCCTATGGGTGCCTTCCCACACTCAACTCCATGGCAACGACTTAGCTGACCAAACAGCCAAAGAAGGCCTACAAACATTGGATATCACCCCCCCTCCAATCGAATACACCACAAGGGTAGTCTACAGTTTTGTCTGCACATACATAAGCAACAAGTGGCAACTACATTGAGAGAACAATATATACTATACCATTGTACATCAAATGCAGCCCAGGGTTTCACGACACCCACCACGCATCGTACTTACCAGCCGCAGACACAACACAATCATCAACAGACTACGGACGGGGAAAACGCTTCTCCAAAGCAGTGTTGGTAAATATCTCAAGGACGCCGCCATCAGAATCCCACATGCGCCCACTGCCCGGAACCATACATCACATCTTTAACGACTGCACCCACTACTATCTACAGAGAAGAGAACTACAAAGATACCAACAGATGATAGGAGCTCCGTACACATATCCACACATGCTGAACACCAAAGAAAACACCAACTTAAACGCCACCTGCACCAACATCACCTACTTCCTTAAAGAAATAGGTAAACTCAAACTTTAACTAACATATAACACTCTATGATAGGCTACTAACCATAACATCAATACCAATAACCACTAACCAATACGGACAAATGAACAGGAATAAGACATACTTATATTAACTGGGACAAGGACGAAACCAACGCCATATGGGAGACAACAAAAGCCCAGAATGCCAAGCAAAACGGAAACTATCCTGGCAGCATACGGCCTTTCCCAGATCAAGACACAACTACTACCGGACCAAGACCAAACCAACAAGGGGTAGGAAGCACGACCTACCTTTGGCATGAAAGCCCACTTCCGGCTGACAACCAGTAAAGTGGCCCTGAAAGAAACCGATTGGGTACTTTACCAACTCATTCAACACACCTACCAAAGATCAACAAATGATAAAAAGTCACAGACCTACAAATTCGATGAAAATGTTCAGACTTCAAATACACATAGTACCCAAATGTGGCAATCTTAAATAATGCATAGGAAGCACACAGCTACAAATATTGATACGTATGTGGATAACACGTTTGGCAATGATAGGGACCCCACCAACCTAGACAACGGGACTATTTGGCGCATATTTATGACAACGATTTACTTGCCCACGTGTATCTCATAACAGCCTTTGTGCCCAGGAAACAGCCCTCAACAAGGACCAAGAGTCAACAAACACAACAGCGGGAGATCATCAACTACTACAATTCAATTCCTCCTCCTCCTCCTCCGCAACCAGCCACCAAGGGTAGGATAATGTCCCTATCACACATGAAAAGAATTTTCAAAATGCCAAAAATGAAAAGAAATATCAAATGCCAAAAATGAAAAGATTATCAACTTTAAATAGCCTATAATAAACCCCAAGCATACCCCCCCGGCCAACAAACCCCTCCCCAACTCAAATTAAGGGATTAGCTGGCAGCCCGGCCAGTGGGTCCCATACGTCCCCTCCGGACAACGAGCCATATTCGATGAATATGGCATCCAATCCAAACAAGGAATTAGCCGATAGCAAGGCCAGGGGGTCCCATAAGCACAACAACCAAATAAAAATAAGCCATCCCTACTCCTTCCCTTCCCAGGAAGCGGTCTTCCGAGCGTTACCTTTCCGTGCGGCTGGTGTGGGCGCATTCTTTCCAATGCAATCAATCTAATAAGTGTCAAAGGTCAACTGGTCAAGCGTTGTGGTCAATCACTAGGGTGCCACACTCAAGCACTGGGACACAGAGAGCTCTGCCATCGCAGGAAAGGTCCTCTTGTCCTTTTAGATAGATAGATAGATAGATAGATAGATAGATAGATAGATAGATAGATAGATAGATAGATAGATAGATAGATAGATAGATAGATAGATAGATAGATAGATAGATAGATAGATAGATAGATAGATAGATAGATAGATAGATAGATAGATAGATAGATAGATAGATAGATAGATAGATAGATAGATAGATAGATAGATAGATAGATAGATAGATAGATAGATAGATAGATAGATAGATAGATAGATAGATAGATAGATAGATAGATAGATAGATAGATAGATAGATAGATAGATAGATAGATAGATAGATAGATAGATAGATAGATAGATAGATAGATAGATAGATAGATAGATAGATAGATAGATAGATAGATAGATAGATAGATAGATAGATAGATAGATAGATAGATAGATAGATAGATAGATAGATAGATAGATAGATAGATAGATAGATAGATAGATAGATAGATAGATAGATAGATAGATAGATAGATAGATAGATAGATAGATAGATAGATAGATAGATAGATAGATAGATAGATAGATAGATAGATAGATAGATAGATAGATAGATAGATAGATAGATAGATAGATAGATAGATAGATAGATAGACAGACAGACAGACAGACAGACAGACAGATTGCGATAATCATATTTTTTTTTCTTCAGTTCAACAATCCTTGCAGTTTGCTCTGTTCTAAGGGTCGTAGGGGCGTGATGTGGCAGAAGACCGAAATAATTTTTAAGCTTGAAGCGTCGTGACCAACTGATGAGGGATTAAACAGACTCTGTGTCTGGTAGAAAAATAGCATGGTCTGATTAAAATATAGGTTTCATCTTTTTCTATTCAATTACGGCAAATAAATGTTATGATTATAATGATAATTGTAATATATTTACAATTTCAATAGAATCTATAATTTGTAGCTATATTACTCATCAGGAGGGGCCCCGAGTGGCCGAGTGGTCTAAAGCGCTGTCTGTTACGGATCACTGCCATCTCACCTCTGTCTCCGTGTGTTCGAGTCTAAGATTCGGCTAATGTAGATATGTGAGAAAGCTTGCCAGTAGCTTCTCGTGGGTCGGTGGTTCTTTCCGGTGATTTCCCGGTTTCTTCCTCCACCATTAATACTGGCCGCCATGAATAGCCTATCGTGTGCTGAAAAATGGCGTTAAGCCCGACAACAACAACAACAACAACTCATCAGGAAAATGTAAAAAATTTGACATATTGCATCTGATATCTAGTGCTTGCTGATGTAATTATATGCTTTCTTTGCTTTTTAAAAATATACTTTAGTTAAAGGGAGGGGTACGATTTATCTACACTTTAACGTCACAGTGCAGGCAAAATAAAACGACTTGTCTAAGGTAACCGATTGATGGATCAAGGTTATGTTTATAAAAATCGAGTAAACACCTGCAACTAACGTGTTTAGTTTTATCTTTAACCAAAATTTAAATGAAGTAGTCTTCAATGCAATCGTTTGCTTCTCAAGCAAGAATATGGTAATTTTACAGTATTATTTGTTGTCTCTCTCTCTCTCTCTCTCTCTCTCTCTCTCTCTCTCTCTCTCTCTCTCTCTCTCTCTCTCTCTCTCTCTCTCTCTCTCTATATATATATATATATATATATATATATATATATATATATATGTGTGTGTGTGTGTGTGTGTGTGTGTGTGTGTGTGTGTGTGTGTGTGATCAGAGAGGATTAGCAAATTGGATCGGGTTTCCCGGAGAAAATATCATGAAGTGAAGTAAGTGACCGGGAGAGCTTAATTTTACTCTGGAGTTATCGAGGACAGGAAATAGATATCTGGGAGTTGTTGTTGTTGTTGTTGGGGGGGTGCCCTCGTTTAGTAGTTTTAAATTTTGAATTACGAGCTTTCCAGTTCGATTAATAAAGCAACTTGTTTACTAACTACAGTTGCTATATTGGTAGCGTATATACCTCTTCATGACTTTCTAGTTGGACTGGTATTTTATGGATTTCTCGTGTGTCCGTAGCTATTCAAATGCATTACATAAATGAAGACGAAAGTATTATGCGTTGGCCAGGTATTGACTATGTGATTAATTAATTAGATTGAATATCATTTTCTTTAAGTTGAACAGCGTCCAATACAGGTCAAGACAACACGAACGTTTCCCCTTCTTGGCTCCTGAACACAAGTCCCTAACAGTTGTTGACGGCATAATATTTGCAACCTAAACCAGGTCACGTACAGAGTTGTAACTAAAATTGTACTGCACGTGTTTTGCGAAGTTGTTCAGGGTAAAAAAAAAAAAAAAAAAAAAAAAAAAAAAAACACACAAGTAGGTATTATAATACGTGACCGGTGTTGACCCAATTTTTGACACTGAAAGCTGTTTACGCTATTCGTGAAAGTAGAACGTGACCTTAGCTTTGCCTGATCATAATATATTGAGGTCTAATGTGTGCATAGTCACTGACGTTTCCGCCCTAAACTACTGCTTGGCTTTCCTTAAGATAAAAACGCGGGAAAACTAGCAATCATGACACATTCATCCAATATGAACTAAACTGACATAAACAGAACACGTCTGGACTTGTACGACTTTTTAAATAGACCAGCTGTTGATGCTCTTCTTGCGTAGTAATCGCATACTGTCTTCTGAATGTCTCGTCATGCTTACCGCACTCACGTGAAACCAATTTTAGAAAGTTTATGAAAGCTAGTGTTGCTCAGTTGTTATTGCAATAAGCTTCCAATACAAGTGTCGTCTGTTCGATACCGCCTGCCTAGGTGCGTCTACGTGAGCCGTCTCGAAGTGTCCTTGGGAAAGTCAAGTGGCTCCTATCTGCAGCAACAAATAAGTGAATGAAGGTTCCATTATAACACAATCAATAACAACCATTTGATACGTCTTAATCAATCAGTACTTTGGGAATGCATAAAGGATATTTTCTTTCTCCTGAAATATACAACGGTGAGAAGAGAAAAAAAAATAGTGGACCAAATGACCACATTATTTGGAGACAGTTGCTCAAATTTCAAATGTGGCTTTTGCAACTTTGCAACGAACATATTTACTTCTATTTGTATACATATACTAACAATAAGGTCAATTTTATAAACAAACGATCTAATGTAAAACAAAAAAAAAAATAAATCTTGGAAGTTATAGCTAAAAATTTGTAGCGAAAAACACCGACATCGTTCCATTTGATTGTACTTTAGATTAGAGATAATCCCACCAAATTAAGTTGTCCTCCTCAATTCAACACGCCAATGAAATTTCTGTAGTTCACAGAATGAGCTGAACAGCTAATACGCCAGGCCGGTTGACATGTGATGTTTTAATTACACAATAAATTAAAAATAACTCCCGTTTGTTTAAAACAGAAGATGCATCCATACAAAACGACTTAAAGCTTTTTAAAACATAAAAACATATTTCAGAGTAATATTATTTCTATGATCGGTTATATCTCCGTCTTATTACGATAACAAAGCAGACTATTTATTCATCAATTGCAAATAATATAGAATAAAGACAAGATTTTATGACATAAAAGATCTTTTGAAATTTGCGATCACTCAGTATTATTAACAAAAATGAAAACAAATATGACCATTCTGAGACACTAAATATTTGGAAAATGTTTTGAAATTAAAATTTTTCTCAATTATTAACAAAACCAAACAAAAAACCTGGATTATTACGTCTTATTTCATTTCAGGATATTATAATGTACTACATGTTACATATTGTAATGTTGGCCACAAAATAAATACTATCTAATCACTGAGATTTTGTTTGCAAGGACAGCTTTGTCTGGTATAGGTATGTTAAACTCCAAAATCCGGTCAAAAAATGCCAATACTGGACGCTGATGGCTGCCACTGCAAAGGAGGTCAGTAGTATATCTATTCATCAGACTGAGATTCCAACATATGGCTGAACCGATGTAATTAACAATTAAAAACAAGAACTACCTTTTACAGTTCATCAGTTTTCTTTTCTTCCTATTGATCACTAGTCAACATTAAATTTGATGAAAACAATTTATACAACTTTCAGAAAGAAAATTCAAAGTTAGAGTTTAAAAGTCAAATCGTTCAGTCTGATCTGACTGCAGAAGCATTTTCACGAGAATTTATTTATTCATTTTTTACTTAAGATAATTAAATACGCAGTTTGAATGTTTTCTAATTGAAAACAGTGTGATTTTTGGTTTTAGTCTGCGTAATTACCTGAGGGATTATTTTAAGCTGGTACAAATTCTGCACGAAAATATTGAACAAATAAGTAATAAAACAGACAATGTTATTGTCCAATTATAAGGTTATAAAAATACGGATACTTATCGTTCTTGCCATTCACGAAACAGGTGAAGAAAATATATATGGGGTACCTGCTACTATTTGTTAATAACAGTCGAGTATTCATCACACGACGAGCAATAGAGTCGTTGTTTGTATTATTGGGAATAGGCTCACAAATACACATTCTAAATTCATGACCTATTTATTATCAAATATGGCATAGTTATAGTGTCTTCTTGGCAAAATATTATGCTATACATTATGTACAAAATTCAAAATCCCTCTTGTCCACTTTATGCAGGTGAAGACTTCAATAATGGAGATCACCCTACTAAACCGAACCCTATGTATCTATTCCAAATTAATCCACTTTACAACGACTTTGAAATATACACTTTTTATAATATTTAATTGGAGCTAAAACCGCATTTGTCTGCCGCGCTACTTATCAAAATGTGCAAGTAGCATGGAATCCTGTAGTTATAGAGATATTAAATTTTTCTGAATGCCGATTGAAAAATTTGCTAGAAAGCATCCATTGTTGTCCTAAAACTGAACAAATCTGAAGGGTTATTTGCCTTTTCGTGATGCTGATCAGTTTTCAAGGCGTATTCAATTACTTGAGTTATGTTTTTTTTTTAAGTCTGCCACCAGTATTTTTCAGGCAATTTACATTAACAAGTCGTGCTTTCAGTGACATATAAAGACTTAAAAACATTGAGGAAGACACGAATTATTCATTCTCTCTCTCTCTCTCTCTCTCTCTCTCTCTCTCTCTCTCTCTCTCTCTCTCTCTCTCTCTCTCTCTCTCTCTCTGGACGTGGTGAAATCAATCTGATCATTGAGCATGCGTTCTGTAAGATATGGAGGTGCTAATCTAAATCGTGTAGTTATGACCCCATTCCATCCCAATTCGGTCTTGCATTGGTATATTCAAAGAATTAAATTTCTCAATTATGCCATTTGACAGTAGAAGGAACTGGCTTACTTTAGTCCTGAGTTTCATCGTGAATGTCTTTTACTGTCGTTGCACTGGAATATTTAGCGGGAACGTGATCTACATAGGTACAAAGAAGACCAAAGATGTTCATTATATATGAAATGTGTCTTGACGATGAGCAGACCTCAACGTATAACGTGTCCTTATGATGAACAAACATCAACAATTACTTAAACTCCAGTCTGAGGACGATTCGCATTGAGATAGCACTTATAAACTTTCAAAAGACGAAATGAATAATGACACTGTAGAAGGCTTCAGTGCGTTAACGACTAAGATTACAGGTTGAAAGAAAATTAATCAGGCAAGCAACCACAACAGATCTCTGTATTTTGCATCTGAAAAGCCACATTCGCTCCATTTGTTGATTGGTTATCTTGTTATGATCAGTTGTAACAAAAGTTACTTTTCTCGATCCCAACTCAGGTATCAAAATTCGTAGACAGAGAAGATGGAAGATTACAACTGGCCTGAAATAAACTGATTATTTTTTTTTAAGTAGTCCATGAAAATCATGCAACTCATTGAGATTGAGATACCACTGCCAGCCAATCAGAAACTAACTTTCAAAAGTAGTGCAATAGTAATTGTTCCAATACAAGTTCAAGAGATTTATGATTTCCAGGTTAAAACAGGAAATATTTATATTCTATCTTTTCATCGTTGAAAATACAAGCAATAAGATAAGACCTAAACTTATTTTAGTTTCGTCTTATGTAGCCATATATTTAAAGTCTTTGTAAACTACCGTTTCTTTCCTTTAATATATTTGTAACTTCACGTATGACGTAAGGGTGATGAAGGAAACACTTGTACAGTGATCTTCTCGATAAGCATGCAATAGTCCAGTAGACTGGATGATTGCTTTTTACCTTGCCACTCGTCAAGCCTGCAATACTCCAATAAACTGGATGATTGCTTTTTACCTTGCCACTCGACAAGCCTGCAATAGTCCAGTAGACTGGATGATTGCTTTTTACCTTGCCACTGGACAAGCCTGCAATAGTCCAGTAGACTGGATGATTGCTTTTTACCTTGCCACTAGACAAGCCTGCAATAGTCCAGTAGACTGGATGATTGCTTTTTACCTTGCCACTCAACAAGCCTGCAATAGTCCAGTAGACTGGATGATTGATTTTTACCTTGCCACTCAACAAGTATGCAGGAGACTGGATGATTGCTTTTTACCTTGCCACTCAACAAGCATGCAGTAGACTGGATGATTGCTCTTTTCCTTGCCACTCAACAAGCCTGCAATAGTCCAGAAGACTGGATGATTGCTGTCTACCTTCTCACTCCACAAGCATGCAGTAGACTGGATGAATTTTTTTTACATTGCCACTCAACAAGCATGCAGTAGACTGGATGACTGCTTTTTACCTTGCCACTCGAAAAGCTTGCAATAGTCCAGTAGACTAGATGAATTGCTTTTACCCTTGCCACTCGATAAGCTTGCAATAGTCCAGTAGACTAGATGAATTGCTTTTACCCTTGCTACTGGAAATTACTAGTTATACTATTATCTAAGTTCTACTCACCCTCATTTGCACAGAACAATCTATATTTCTTACAAAACTATACAAATTACAGACATATTTCCATATATATTTATATATATATATATATATATATATATATATATATATATATATATATATATATATATATAATTTTGTCATGTTTACGTAGCCCCAGCTATAAAGTCATGTATAAGCAATAATCAACTTCTTTTGGGATTATGGCCGTGGCCATGTGTTTGATGTCTAAGGATTGTCGCATGCTCGTGCCGAACTCTTACTCAATGTTACATGACAGACTGGAGATGGGAATTTTGAATCGGCACAGGCGACAGATCGCACCATCTAAACAAAGGCTTGCGGTTATCACACCTAGTTGTTAAAGCTTAGTCCAAAGATGAAATGCGCTTGTTCTTATTCGTCTCCACGTTTATAGACAGCGAGAGGGACATTGTCCGCTAAATTGGCTTGGATCGGTTCGCCTAGATGGATTGCTGATCAATAGGGTTTCTCCGAGAACGAAACCATTCGTAATGTGGCGGAAAAATGTAAGAGGTAGATTTTAAGGAAAGACAAAGCTTCGAAAGGAAGCTTTTTAGGGGACAGAGAACTTAGGGTTCCATTGGGTCCTAATCCTCACAAATTTATTAGTAGAAAGACATCAGAGTAAGCAACATCTGACTAAAACTTTATGACTTTAATTTGAAGAAACGCGTCACTATGAACTGCCAAGTGTGAGATATTTCTGAAAAGTTTACTTTCCTTACGGTGTTAGTCGACATGAAACACGCTACACAGCGCCATTATTTAGACATTAAGATATTTTATAGATAATGACTTCATTTAATTTAGGCTGAAATCCCCATATTATTTGCTTCTTCAAGGGTCCACTCCTCTGTTGATATTTCATCTTGTTAACATCATTTGTGCTAATGCTGTAAGTTTTTGTGTACCAGATCAAGGTTCCGCTTCACCGACTTTTAGAAAGCTGAGATAACAGAGCATAATCATCTTGTGACAGGGTATAGCATAATAATGAGAAAATGAATACTTGTGACAGGGTATAGCATAATAATGAGAAAATGAATGCTTGTGACAGGGTATAGCATAATAATGAGAAAATGAATGCTTGTGACAGGGTATAGCATAAAAATGAGAAAATGAATGCTTGTGACAGGGTATAGCATAATAATGAGAAAATGAATGCTTGTGACAGGGTATAGCATAATAATGAGAAAATGAATGCTTGTGACAGGGTAATGCATAAAAATGAGAAAATGAATGCTTGTGACAGGGTATAGCATAATAATGAGAAAATGAATGCTTGTGACAGGGTATAGCATAATAATGAGAAAATGAATGCTTGTGACAGGGTATAGCATAATAATGAGAAAATGAATGCTTGTGACAGGGTATAGCATAATAATGAGAAAATGAATGCTTGTGACAGGGTATAGCATAATAATGAGAAAATGAATGCTTGTGACAGGGTATAGCATAATAATGAGAAAATGAATGCTTGTGACAGGGTATAGCATAATAATGAGAAAATGAATGCTTGTGACAGGGTATAGCATAATAATGAGAAAATGAATGCTTGTGACAGGGTATATCATAATAATGAGAAAATGAATGCTTGTGACAGGGTATAGCATAATAATGAGAAAATGAATGCTTGTGACAGGGTATAGCATAATAATGAGAAAATGAATGCATATTGGGAGAAATCAGCTTGAACGCAACAGTTTCAGATTATATATTCTAGATATTGACCAAGAACAGAATGTAGAGATTGAAATGGATATGAAATTGCTATACCATTAGCAAGTTAGAGCACACTTATATGAATCGATTTGAAGTGTTGTAAACATCCTCAGTGGCACGTAGAGGGTGGCGATAAGTGTTAGGTACAAATATAAATAAGTAACCATGACAATTCAGGTGATAATATTTACATTGAAAAGTTTATATTAGTTTTCCTTAAGAAAATGAAGGGGAAAAAAATCATTGGAGAATTTTTGTCCTTCTCTATTTGCACCGACAAAATCTCTTCCACTACTATAAAAATAAGTAATTATCCCATTGTAATTATTCCTATATATACCAGGGTACAGTTAAAATGTGCAATGATCCCGTTGTTGTAATGTTTATGTATGTTATGGCACTACTAAAATGTGTAATTATCCCGTTGTTCTCAAGACTATGTATGCCATGGTACTAATAAAATGTGTAATAATCTCGTTGTTCTCATCCCTATGTATGCCATCGTACTATTAAAATGTGTAATAATCTTGTTTTTCTCATGCCTATGTATGCCATGGTACTACTAAAATGTGTAATAATCCCATTGTTTTAATTCCTATGTATATCATGGTACTACTAAAATGTGTAATAATCTCGTTGTTCTCATCCCTATGTGTGCCATCGTTCTACTAAAATGTGTAATAATCTCGTTGTTTTCATGCCTATGTATATCATGGTACTACTAAAATGTGTAATAATCTCGTTGTTCTCATCCCTATGTATACCATGGTACTTAATCAAGCCGTTGAACTCATGTCTGTGTTCAATGGTACGACAAAAATGCGTGATCAGCCTGTTGTTAATTATGTTTATGTTTACCATTGTTCAAATGTGTAATCACCCCGTTTATCTCATGCCTATGTATAGCATTGTGTTATTAAAATGTGTAATTACCCCGTTTTTCTCATGCCTATGTATAGCAGTGTGTTATTAAAATGTGTAATTACCCCGTTTTTCTCATGCCTATGTATAGCATTGTGTTATTAAAATGTGTAATCACCCCGTTTTTCTCATGCCTATGTATAGCATTGTGTTATAAAATGTGTAATTACCCCGTTTTTCTCATGCCTATGTATAGCATTGTTTTATTAAAATGTCTAATTACCCCGTTTTTCTCATGCCTATGTATAGCATTGTGTTATTAAAATGTGTAATTACCCCGTTTTTCTCATGCCTATGTATAGCATTGTGTTATTAAAATGTGTAATTACCCCATTTATCTCATGCCTATGTATAGCATTGTGTTATTAAAATGTGCAATTACCCCGTTGTTTTCGTGTCCGTGTATGCAAAGGTACCACTTAATTGTGTTATCATCCTGTTACTCACATGCTTATGTATACCATTGTACTTAGATTTTAGTGTCATTCCAGCTGCCAATGTGACGACTAAAACAAAACAAATACATCTCTATATAATAATAAATAAGCGGTGTTAGTGCGGAGATACGTCTTGTATTGATTTGCATGTTGAAAATGTTAATGGCAACAGAATATCCGATAAATCATGGCAACAGAATATCCGATAAATCAAGCGTGAAGTCAGAACGAATCGCGTGTAATGATACTAGATATTTCATCTCCTAATACGCTAAGAATAAGAAAACAGAGGATACGTTTAGAATAAAATCATACTGCATACTGGTATGTATATATTAAATCTGACCCTGCAAAATGAAACAATGTCAAAGAAAACATCAATAATAATAACGTACATAGCTGGTCCCCCCCTTCTTCAATGTAAAGTTTGTTCACAATGATCAGATAAAATGACTTGTCAGTCAATTGCCTTTAAATAGTAACAATGTACCCTTGGGTATTTTACAGCCAAATAAAATTATTATTCGAACACTCCACTTTAAACTATTTTAAACTAATAAAATAATTGTCCATTAGTACTAAATTGACGTATAAACTAATAAAGTATTAGCACAATAATAACACTGGCACTTAAAAAAAATGAACATAGAGAAGACGCGTATGAAGCTGTCTGGAACTGAGTTGTCACTTTGAGTCTCATCCACGAAATGTGTCTAGCTTAAAGTTATTTTATCTTCTTGGCAACATACGTCTTCAGATTAAGTTGTTATGACAAAAAAGCCCCAGCTCATGACCTTGACCTTCAACATGTTACGATTCCTGGGTCACTTAACTACAGGCAATATTTAGCCACTTAATCTTTTTCCTTCACTTCGGATCACTAGTCCTCATAACAGAAATCTACAGTAGCCGTAATACTGAATCAATAACTTTCGATATAGCTAAATCTAAATATAAAATATTTGTAAGTTGCATTCTGGTCATTATTTGGTCCACGTGAATTATATATATATATATATATATATATATATATATATATATATATATATATATATATATATATATATATATATATATATATATATATATATATATATATATATATATATCAAAAAGGCCTGTTGGTGTAAAGCTAAGCAGTAGTTTAAAAACTGCAATAATCATGTTGTATCAAGAGATATTTCAAGAGACTGAAAATCTTTGAAAACAAATTCAGTCTCGAATTTCCATCAGTTTACGTAACTAATGCATGTGATATTTGGCGAAATGAAATACCGTATTAAGACATTTTGTTATACATGCTCTTCTAAATAAATAAGGTTGGTTATTACGATCTGTTTTAAATTTAGATTAAGAGAAAATAATGAATTAAAAAGAAATAATTTGACCCTTAAACTTTGTTTGTTTTTATAAGATGTATTTGGAGAGAGAGAGAGAGAGAGAGAGAGAGAGAGAGAGAGAGAGAGAGAGAGAGAGAGAGAGAGAGAGAGAAAGAGAGAGAGAGAGAGTAATGCAAGCTGAGATGGATGAATTCCTGGCTGAAATATAAGAAATTCAATGCATACTTAGATATTTAAAATTCATTGCTGACTGGCATATATGAAATGCAATATAGACTGAGATATACTAAATGCATTCCTGACTGGCATATATGAAATGCAATATAGATTGAGATATTTAAAATCCATTGCTGACTGGCATATATGAAATGCAATGTAGACTGAGATATATGAAACGCATTGCTGACTGGCATATATGAAATGCAATGTAGACTGAGATATATGAAACGCATTGCTGACTGGCATATATGAAATGCAATGTAGACTGAGATATATGAAACGCATTGCTGACTGGCATATATGAAATGCAATGTAGACTGAGATATATGAAACGCATTGCTGACTGGCATATATGAAATGCAATGTAGACTGAGATATATGAAACGCATTGCTAACTGGCATATATGAAATGCAATATAGACTGAGATATATGAAATGCATTGCAGATTGAAATATATGAAGAGTAACGCCGGTCGAGATTTAAAGATATCTTGAAAAACTTGAAATAACATCCATTGCGAATGTATTGTCAACTAAGTTCCAATGATACTAATTGAAAGAGAACTTTAAGGTCACGGTTATTGTGATGCAACAAAAAGTTTGCTTTCTTTGCATGTATTTTTGGTTCATTAGAGCTACATTCTATGGAAAGAACCCTGTCCTGAATAAAATAACCAAGAGATGTGGGAGGGGGTATATACAGGATATATGTCTTTGTAGCCCTCATTTAGCTAACATAAAGAATTTCCTCCTGCATTTTCCATATTGGTGATCAATTGTGCAAAATAACTTGTTTGTTATCATCTATATCCCTAATCCTGGTTTACTGACATATCCAGGAAAAAGTCGAGAGGAATTTTCTCGAAATCTTCAACTGTTACAGTAGCACTGTTTACAGACCAGTACTTACACGACGCCGAAAATTTTTTCTTTGTCAGACTTTAGTTAAAATCGATTTAGATTAATCGATTTTAAATGAAACTCCGGCGATATGTTATATTTTGCTAAAGTTAAACCGTACAAAAACTTATTAATTTATCACTCTCCATCCTCCCTCCTGAATACGTTTACCAACTTGTGTCGACAGCAAAAATAGCTTTCAGAAATAGGTCATGTGAGTCGTCTTTGAAAGAAGTACAAGCACGTTACAGACTCTTTCAGCAAAACAATGATAAATACCGTATTGCAAAGTTTATGTCGGTGTTGACCCAATTTTAGAGTGATTTGTGATTTTGTTTATATGCCCAATATTACGCAAATTGCACAGGAAGACGTGACTTTAGCGTAATGATTGACTTTGCATCAAAATATCTGACACCAACCTTGAAATTAAAACACGAGCGATAACTACTCACTTTATATTCTTCATCCATGAAACTAAACCGTGCATAGAAAAGATAAAGGTTCGAAACTAAGCAATTTTATAAATATATCAAAGGATGACAACCAGAGCCGGATTTACTATTGTACTTAGGTGTGCTAAAGCTCTGGGAACCTCTTGGCCAGTGGGGGGGGGGCATTTTCTTGGCCTAAAAAAAATTAGGATGATTTTTTTTATTCTTAAACGTCTGTGGCTATTTTAAGTACTCCTAAATTTTCTGAGTATATATTCCTGACTACCTGTGTAGGCCTACCGGGCCAACCCCCTTCAGGGCCCAAGTCAATGGCATCATAACTTTTCTAGCACATGTCCTCATTTGTCCTAAATCAGGCACTGATGACAACCTAATCTTATTCTGCTCACCTGTCTTATTTAATTATCGATTGGTTAAATTAAAAGTTGATTCAAACAAAGTAGCATCTTTTCCAGTAATGTGCTCAACTCTAATTGTATTGCTTTGCGTTGCAAGAAAGATTATTAAAAATAATTATATGCTTATATTATACAGTAGGTATGATATACATTTATTTACGAGGAATAAAATATTGAGAACGACAACACTTGGAAAACTATTAGAGGAAAAGGCAGAAGCATTTCCATAATCTGTTCTTAATCCAAACCAAATTAATAAAATGTGCTTGTCTGCCACAAATCCAGTTCCACCATGAATAGTCTGCATTTTACTGCACATATTTAAAGCCTGTCAAGTGTAATGTATTCCTACGCACTTCATGTCGGAAATACAACTTAATTCACGTATATATCGATTCAAAATTGTATCTGTACAGAAAGTTTATATCGGTTTATGATAATCTGTATAATAGTTATACATCTACACTCTGCTTATATTTCTTCATCTACACTTATAGTTTACATCTACACTGCTTATTGTTTGAGTCTGCACTGCTTGTAGGTCTGCATCTACACTGTGCTTATATTTCTTCATCTACACTTATAGTTTACATCTACACTGCTTATTGTTTGCGTCTACACTGCTTGTAGGTCTGCATCTACACTGTGCTTATATTTCTTCATCTACACTTATTTTTTACATCTACACTGCTATTGTTTGCGTCTACACTGCTTGTAGGTCTGCATCTACACTGTGCTTATAGCTTTGCATCTCACTATGCTTATAGTTCTGGGTTTACACTGTACTTATGGGTCTGCTTATCAACTTCCACAAGTTTTATCCCAAAATTTTCATATAATATAAATCCTTGGATGATAGAATGTTTCTGCCACAGACACTTAAATCTGCTGACGAGACTTTTGATTGCGGCAATAAGGTAAGATGAAGATGGAGAGATTATTTGTCATCTCTTTTACATGGTTATCATCACGTGGTATACATTCACAGACTATCGTCCCTTTTGTTCTATTCGCATTTTAGCATGTAAATATCTGCATGATTCGTGCCTGTCCGTGCGAAAGGAAGAGATACGTTAGTTAGTAGCTTTACCATATAATCTGTAATCCGTCCACCGTGCCTGTGTGTGCATATGTCTGTGTGTGTGTGTGTGCGCGTGCATGAGGGAGGGAGGGAGGGAGGGAGGGAGGGAGAAAGATATCCGTCCCAGTACAATTTTCACGTAAATTTGCTAACAGTCGATACAGCCTCTTTGTGTTTATAAAAGAGAAAGAGCGACAGCTAGACAGATCTATAGAGATATCTATCAGACGCATACAACTTGTATGAGAATGATGAAATGTGTCACAATTTACACAAAGATGAGTAAATGACAAGCACAGGTTGGAATCAGAAAACAATTGGGCTGGGTAACGTGGACCATGGATGTAAGCTTGTAAAATGAACTTGTCAAGTCGTGTCGTTATCTTTCAGTGAGTGTAGTCTTGGTGTATTTTTAAATGTGCACGATAACAAATGGTTTTGGATCCAGACTGTTTTCACTATGGAGGAGATTTTGGTCAATCGGCATAAGGATAAAATGTTCGCATTTTTAATGTAATATAGGTGTGATGTTTGCCCATCAAGTTTCGTACGTTACTTCCAAGTTAAGAATTAATGCATGTATATGATTTAATATTGTTCTTATTGACAAGATTACAGTTCTAGGTTTGAATTTTATACCTACGGTTGATTTTATCTTTTAGAAACCTATCTTTATATTTGCACAGCTGTCATAAGCTATTTAAGTTGTAAAGAATATTTGTTAATAAAGTGCATTGTGTTTATGTCATCTGATGAAAGAATTCGAACCCGTAACATATTCTTTGCAAATCTGACACACTAATTGAATGTTTCGCTGATTAATATTTCCACATACTTTGCATGGTTCTTAATAAAAACCCACTGTGACTGAAATCATGTCTGCCTATATTATATTACAGATAATGTTGTTTTTTTCTGCATTTATTTAAGTCACCCTTTATCAGAAGAAGAAATGTTGTGTTATGAAGGCTATATTTAGCACTGTCTTGTGAACTTTGAATAGTCCCAGAGGAAAAATAATAAACACAACAAACATTTGTAATGCCTTTTAAACTGAGACAAAAGTAGGAGTTGTGGATAATGCCCTTGTGAACATCAAAGACTCTTGGCACGACAGTATTTCAAGGATATTGGCACATCAGCATGTATGAGACCTGGAACTCATTTGGAACACTCAATTTTTATAGGTTTTGTACTAGAACTTTTAAGGGTTTGGATTTAATTCACAACACCGTAAGTTCCTCTTAATATTTGTTGAGTTTTACAAAACTTGTTGATTTTGCTTATTTATGTTACACAGTTTAAGACCATAAAGTCGTAGCAAAAGTATGATTTTTTTTTTAAATTGTAAACAGAAAATGTAATATTTTTTAATACCTTTATTGACGCTTTTCGTCTAATCTTACGCTTCGGTTATATGTTACCCGTTACCCGTTACCCGTCTGAAATGAGTTCGTTATAATAGCTGTGCAAAACGCGCCAGGCTGAAGTGGTAAATCAGACTCATGTAAGACCAATTTATTAACTTTCTCATTTCTTTTTTTTTCTTTAAAATTTTAAATTACTAATATCACCGTCGTAAATAAGACAGAATGATGGATGGATGAAAGATCTAACGTAAAAGCATACAAAATAATTTTTAATCCGAATGAAATGCAAGCAAGTTTGCTACTAATGGAATAATACCATGTGTCAAAATTAACATAGCATGGATTGGAAATAAGACAATTTATGTATACTTTGTACCGAGAATTTCAATTCGACACAGGTAAATTTCTTATAAAGACGTCATTCCCTCGTTGGAAATTGCGCGGGAAACTAATTCTTAATATATAAAAGGGAAATAATTTTTAACAATTGCTTTAGGCCATCGGTCCGGTGCGCTCTTATTTTTAATTTATCTGGATTCCGCAAGAGCAGAATTAGAAAAAGTCAAAAACTGTAAGAGAGATACAAACCCATAGCGACCTACAGTTCTCGTCTTACTTAAATTACAGGTTAACAGAAAATTATTCAGGCGACTAACCCAGACATATCTCCATAGCGTTCCCCCTTTCTGATTAAATCACCTCCTCTGTCGATACTTTTATCTTTTTTCTCACTAATTGTTACAATATGCTGACTTGTCAAGATCCCATCTCAGGTATCGTACTCTAATGCGACAGACGAAACGACGCGAAATAAACGAGGGCTGATTGAAGTATTTTGATTTGACATACACCACGGGTTTTGGTTTTTTTTTTTCATTCTATCTTTGCAAGACTAAGAAAAATGATATAAGAAAAATAATATTGCACTTATTTTAACATGCAAACATATGCATTTAAAGACATTTAAATCAATCTTCATTTCCTTTAATAAAATATTCGGTTTTAAACATAGTTAAAGACTGTGCAGAGTGGAAAAGTGCAAACACCATTATGTTCTTTAAAAAACATGAAAATTATAATTTTTTGGGTTTTTTGTCTTTGTTAAACTAAGATTAAATTGTAAGTAAGAAAATCAATACTGAAAAATAGTTAATTTGTCTTCATGTAATTCAATAGCGCTTTTATAAGTAAATTGGACAAACTGCATTCTCCTCAGAGTAAAACATGTAACCAATTATTTTTTCAAGCCCTTTCATATCATGATTGTGTTGTAAGGGTCCTTATATAATTGTAATCTAATAATCGCAAAAATGAATGCAAACTTATGTCGAATGGAATATTAATTACCTTTGTATCCATTAGTTAATCAAAAGAAACAATGATAATGTAGTCACCTTTACAATAATGAACATAAGAGGATAGATGGATAGATAGATAGATAGATAGATAGATAGATAGATAGATAGATAGATAGATAGATAGATAGATAGATAGATAGATAGATAGATGGATGGATGGATGGATGGATGGATGGATGGATGGATGGATGGATGGATGGATGGATGGATGGATGGATGGATGGATGGATGGATGGATAGACAGACAGACAGACAGACAGACAGACAGATAGATAGATAGATAGATAGATAGATAGATAGATAGATAGATAGATAGATAGATAGATAGATAGATAGATAGACAGACAAATACATACATACATACATACATGCATGCATGCATACATACATACATACATACATACATACATACATACATACATACATACATACATACATACATACATACATACATACATACATACATACATACATACATACATACATACATACATACATAGAAAGAGGGAGAGAAGAAGGAAGAAAGGACGGATCATAAGTAAGACTAAAATATATTGGCCCTGTTGAGAGGCAAGCAAGGTCTGCCGTCGAGGAAACTCCATGATGTTTTAGGTAAGAATACAGAACGATACCCCAATATTATTTAAAACCACCCCCCCACCCCCACCCTCTCTCTCTCTCTCTCTCTCTCTCTCTCTCTCTCTCTCTCTCTCTCTCTCTCTCTCTCTCTCTCTCTCTCTCTCTGATTGGTGTGGATCAGGTGTAAATGTGTTATGTTTATAATTAAAAACAGTATCATTCGATTTTGTGGTCAGAAGGAGTCCAATTTGAAATTACTCAAGGACTGAGCCTAGGAACAAAGTATTGCAGTGCAGCAAGAATTAACTTTCATGGTACTTCTAAATTTGTTTGATGACGTCTTTTATGTTTGGAATATTGCACAGATTGCAAACAAGGTCTTGCAGATTACGTTTTTGCTATCGGATATTTTTTTAGTGTAACTGATTTTCTTCTAGTTTATCATACATGAACAATATTGTCTGCCTTCCAGATTCAAGGAGATGATCCAAGTAGATGAAACTTCTAAACAACCAAAAGGCGAAAACAATATCGTTTAAAGAAAAGACAGTACCAGGTTTCGGCGAGTGTCTGTCTAAAATTACTGATTAGAGAGAAAAAAAAACCAGTCTGGTGATTGATGCAAAATATCTCCTCACTGCTCGTCATTTTCGAGATGATCGTCATCAGTAATTTGAGTTTAGCTTGTTTGCATCATTTCTGACAATGGGGTTAATTTATTTGTTCTAAGCTCAGTTATCTGCTTCGTAGACCTAGGAAATTGTTCAAGATGACAAGTAGAGCGTAATGATCTGACGATAATTGCTGTGCTTTATAATGAAATGTGTAAGGCATGTTGGAGAAATTGAAACGGATACCACATACATAATTAATGATAGAGGTAAAATTACAGTATCTTACGAAGTAAAGTCATACCTTATGACTAACTTCGAACCTTTACAAACTTACTCAGTAGTATATATAAACAAAATGGGCAGAAAAGATTAAAATTAAAATATTAAGAACGACCCAAACGGGAATGGAAGCTGGAGGAAAACATTTCTTACAGTACGTTTTCTTTACATCTATACAGTTAGATTGGTTCAAATTATTCACATCGAACGTTTTTAGATGCAGAGACTTCCTTACGCTTTGCTCCATCGGCTGCCATAAGTTTTTTCATCCCACAGATGCCTAGTCCCCGCTCCCTGAACGTCCATTAAGCAGGAAAGGTGTAAGGATATGCCAGAATTAATGTCATTCTGGACACAGTCATGTTAGAAATGATAAATCATTGATTCAACTGTGCACTTTTTATCATGTCAAACTTGTTCGTGATTGAAATCGGTAGGGTACAAACAAACGGGTTTAAAGCAGCAGATATTATATATAGCGGTACTGAATCAGGGATTGCGACAATTCCGGAATAATTCGTATTTGTTATAATACCTAGAAACTCCTGCTAAAAAGCATGTTTAATAATCATGTGTTTAATTTTAGTCACTACGTACACTTTCCGAAATTGAAAACGTACGTATCTAATCCTACACTGATAATACCATGTTAAAGAGGGATTTCTTATGAAAGAAGCTTTTACTTGCTATCCTTTTGGATTGGTCATAGCAGCCACTGCTTTTCTTAATCGGAGAAACCAGAACTCAAGCTGTTCCTGGTAGCGTATCTGCTGAATATATCCCTCTTTGGAGAGCAAAAAAAAAAAAAAAACCACAACTACTCACATGTGACATGTACCTGTCCTTAATAGAAAAGACAGTCTTTGTATGTGTATATTGATAATGTATGCATAAAGAGCATATGGAACATACAAACAGCGTTTTTAACTTCATGGAAGAAGAGTAGTATGCAGTTCATCCTTACGTTAGGAGGAGACAACTCTCAGTGCAGAATATTATTTATTAGCTGAGGTCAATAGTGCACAGTGTAGGTCTTATTAAGTATTTGCATCTCCCACGAATCGGATGGTTTGTGCAGGCAGTGTTTGTTGATAACGTCATCATGGAACTAATTTGGCACATTAAGAGAACGGGGTTATGCATGCAGTCATTGAAGAAAACACTTGCCGTGTACACTGTAATTTTGTGTGTGTGTGTGTGTGTGTGTGTGTGTGTGTGTGTGTGTGTCGATGACAACACTCTCCTATTAGGTCCAAATAAGACAGACTGACGCAAAAGCTGAGAAAGACCCGACAATATTATCTGGCACAAGATTCTCATTACTGTGCGTGAGAAATAATATCCAATTCAGGAAATAGTTTTACTGTAAGAAACAAAGCAGCATCAAAATGCACGCATGTCACAAGCTGCATTATATAAGAGAACTCTGACATCCTCCAATTACGTTAATTTGTTGCAATATCTCATCTAACTAACGCTAGTTTTGTAAAGTGTCTGTAGTGTATGATAACCTATTGCTACATTACGAAGGTAGACGTTTGGTGTGGCAGAGAAAATGCTACATACAATCCAAATCAATAGGAATTCTTGTTTTATCGAGCAAGTGCAGTGCCAAGTCTTGATTAATAAATGTTTTTATTTTATATCGCTGATTCGAAATCATACACACAATGAAATAATACGATCGAAGAATGTATTCGTTGTATACGTAACTACTTGTCTTGTATATTATTACTTTAGTCCAAGAGTCGTGCGATGTTGGTGAAATTTATATATATATATATATATATATATATATATATATATATATATATATATATATATATATATATATTATTCAACGTGAAAATATCACAGTGAATACCTAATTTTCTGTCCAATACATCATACATTATTTCACGTTAAAAACAATATCCAGGTCGAAACTAGGAATACTTAATTATAACACTAAATTTATCAATCATACTCATTTACTAATTATGTTACATGCTGAACATAAACGAAACCCATCGATAAATAAACTAGCCAAACTTGTGACTTCCACAAAGCAAGCAAGAGACTATGGCAGGTCTTCATCTCCTACACCTTTTACAACACGCAGATAGAGATCCAGAGCAGTTATCCACATAGTCTTATATTGATTCCAGCCCAATAAACGGCACAAAGTTATTTAACCGTTGCTGGTAAGACATGATATATGAGAGGCAACTGTTACAATTCTCTTTAAACTTCATACAGAACAGTAAGTAATTCATCATTCTTAACGGATATGACAAGCTGAAACTTAGTCTTAACATACAAGACAGGTTAATGCCGGGAGCTTTGTGTGATCTATCTGGATTCGAATCCCATATTGTTGGAAGACATTTTGGTGGACTGTTTATGCTGAAGTAATCTCTATGCCAAGTATATTTACAAAGTTCTCAAAGAACCCTTAATATCATTCCCAAAAACACAATCTAATGACGCTGATACCAATTATATCCATTCAAAAATTTCCTGACAGGAACATCAGCCTAGATGCCAAAATGGTCTTATATATGCTTCTACTTTAGTCATCAGAAGCAATTGCATCGGAGTGTTTGTTTTTTTCATGGCTAGTCAGGAATGTTAAGTATGGCATGAAAAAGATTGTTTTGTAAACCTCTTATTGTGTACGTCAGTATCTTAAACTCTTGGCATGTAACAAGCGCTTATTTGTTAGAAAATTGACTTTTTGTTATTATTATACTTCCACTCATTTCCCAGAAATTCAATAAGATTTGGTTTACCACAAAAGCAGGATGTCTTCCATTACATATGTATGCATATATAAAACGCGGTTTAGGTGGATTCATATGGTAGACCAAACATAAACTTGTCTGAAATAGGTATTATTGAGATTGTCTGTTCTGTGGATGCATTGTATTTTTTTTTCTGTAAATATATTATTGTTTCATGTGTGAAATTTCTGTTTACACGAGATGTCAGACTAGATTCTCTTGACGTGATTCTTATATCTTATCGTGTGTTCCCTGTCAAAATAATACTTAGATTGAGGCTGCAAATATTCGGAACGTTTCCTATTTGGTCAAAATGCTGCCTAGACAGAAGCTACACACGGCCAGGTTTTAGGCATCAGTAAACAATTAATAAAATCCGGTTCAGTAGTCCCAGTCTATTTTTAGATCACTTTTTCCTGTCTCCGTTTTAGTGGTGATACAAGAGTTAGATTTTGGTAATTTTGGTAAAGATTTAAATGCAATTGATTATTCTTTAGAATGTGAGCTTATGGCGTGGTTGTCTGTGTGTATTGCGGCGACAGTGCACATTGAGTAATAAGATCATGGTGATGATTCAGAAGTGAAATCCGTGATCCGTTGCATGGTGTTTTGTTTATAATTCAGCCTCTCAAAAAAAATGCAGGTCAACCCTTGACAAGAACTTCACCGTAAAGTCATCTTTGAAGGTATTTTAGATTAATATATGATTTGTATTTATTGTCACACAGTGGAAAGTTCAGTACTGAGAAACAAATGTAGAGACTATATAGCAAACTTAATTGTGCTCTATAGCCTTTTGTTTCCTGTCGAAATGCTGCCATAGTAGAAGAAGCGTATTTGTTTCCAATCGGAATGATGGAGGCTCCACACAGTAGCTAACATTT
>JAEAOA010000631.1:1880000-2302500 GCA_016746295.1 Potamilus streckersoni
GGAAAGAAACGATAAAAGTATTATCAGGTGTGAGTAAGCATGTTAACACCTGTGGTTGTAACTTGAATCCAATAATAGTTTTGATACGCGGACAGTATCTATAATTGTTTTGACAAAGTATTTACCTACGTCGATGAAGTGCCCAGCTAACGTACGTTGCACAATTATAATAACTGCTGTTTCTAACTTTCTAATTTCAACTGTTAAGTTCTAAAGAAGTTTGATTTTAGTTTGGTTTGGTGTTTCATGGTACAGAAAAACTAGAAGATTATCTAACGCTGAGGCAACTGGGGCAGAAAGATTTGATAACCAATCTATGCTAATCCTACGGCAAATTTTGAACCTTAACCTTTCAAGGAAACCCGCTTATTATTTTAATCAATTGACAACTAGGCTCTTTAAAAGTAAATACTACAGGAACATGTTCTAAAATTACTTGCTAAACGTATTATGTCACCGAGAAATGCTTCAGAGATTTGGTGTGGGAAAGAAACTACACAACATGTACACGTGTACAATGTAGGTAACACGTGTTAATTAAATTAACTATGTGCTATTCAATGCAGTTCTACGAAATAAGATTCTGATTGATTGATTGTAATGCTAAACTTTTTGCATGAAAAAAATAAAATTTCGTTTGTCATTAAAAATTTCACACCTTCGCCTCAAAAGTTACCTACCCCAGTTTAATGGTATTCTGTACTGATTCAGAAATGAGCTTCAACACATTTATAAACAATATCCCTCCGCCAGTTGTCATTCAATATACAGGCGATGAACAATTTTTGGAAGCTTTGGAGCGGCATTTTTAAAATGCGATTGTTGAAAATCACAGCCGTTATGATGGCTTTCTAAAACATCTGGTTTTAGAAGATTATTTTTTTAACATGCCATATTTATGATTCGAATCGAAAAACAGCATATTTAATAGTGAAGTAATACTTTCAGATGATGTGTGTGATTCCTTATAGTGCTTATTTAATAGTGAAGTGATACTTTTAGATGATGTGTGTGATTCCTTATAGTGCTTATTTAATAGTGAAGTGATACTTTTAGATGATGTGTGTGATTCATTATAGTGCTTATTTAATAGTGAAGTGATACTTTCAAATGATGTGTGTGATTCCTTATAGTGCTTATTTAATAGTGAAGTGATACTTTCAAATGATGTGTGTGACTCCTTATGGTGCTTATTTAACAGTGTAGTGATACTTTTCAGATGATGTGTGTGATTCCTAATAGTGCTTATTTAATAGTGAAGTGATACTTTCAGATGATGTGTGTGACTCCATATGGTGCTTATTTAATAGTGAAGTGATACTTTCAGATGATGTGTGTGACTCCATATGGTGCTTATTTAATAGTGAATTTATACTTTTTAGATGATGTGTGTGACTCCTTATGGTGCTTATTTAATAGTGTAGTGATACTTTTCAGATGATGTGTGTGACTTCTTATGGTGCTTATTTAACAGTGACGTGATACTTTCAGATGATGTGTGTGACTCCTTATAGTGCTTATTTAATAGTGAAGTGATACTTTCAGATGATGTGTGATTCCTTATGGTGCTTATTTAACAGTGAAGTGATATTTTTCAGATAATGTGTGTGACCCCATATGGTGCTTATTTAACAGTGAAGTGATACTTTCAGATGATGTGTGTGACTCCATATGGTGCTTATTTAACAGTGAAGTGATACTTTCAGATGATGTGTGTGACTCCATATGGTGCTTATTTAACAGTGAAGTGATACTTTCAGATGATGTGTGTGACTCCTTATGGTGCTTATTTAACAGTGAAGTGATACTTTCAGATGATGTGTGTGACTCCATATGGTGCTTATTTAACAGTGAAGTGATACTTTCAGATGATGTGTGTGACTCCATATGGTGCTTATTTAACAGTGAAGTGATACTTTCAGATGATGTGTGTGACTCCTTATGGTGCTTATTTAAAAGTGAAGTATACTTTTCAGATGATGTGTGTGATTCCTTATAGTGCTTATTTAATAGTGAAGTGATACTTTTCAGATGATGTGTGTGACTCCTTATAGTGCTTTTTTAATAGTGAAGTGATACTTTTTAGATGATGTGTGTGACTCCATATGGTGCTTAGACTCCATATGGTGCTTATTTAACAGTGAAGTGATACTTTCAGATGATGTGTGTGATTCCTTATGGTGCTTTTTTAATAGTGAAGTGATACTTTTCAGATGATGTGTGTGACTCCATATGGTGCTTATTTAATAGTGAAGTATACTTTTCAGATGATGTGTGTGATTCCTTAAAGTGCTTATTTAATAGTGAAGTGATACTTTTCAGATGATGTGTGTGACTCCTTATAGTGCTTTGTTAATAGTGAAGTGATACTTTCAGATGATGTGTGTGACTCCATATGGTGCTTATTTAATAGTGAAGTATACTTTTCAGATGATGTGTGTGTTTCCTTAAAGTGCTTATTTAATAGTGAAGTGATACTTTCAGATGATGTGTGTGATTCCTTATGGTGCTTATTTAATAGTGAAGTGATACTTTTCAGATGATGTGTGTGACTCCTTATAGTGCTTATTTAATAGTGAAGTGATACTTTTCAGATGATGTGTGTGACTCCTTATAGAGCTTATTTAATAGTGAAGTGATACTTTCAGATGATGTGTGTGACTCCTTATGGTGCTTATTTAACAGTGAAGTGATACTTTTCAGATGATGAGTGTGACTCCATATGGTGCTTATTTAATAGTGAAGTATACTTTTCAGATGATGTGTGTGATTCCTTATAGTGCTTATTTAATAGTGAAGTGATACCTTTCAGATGATGTGTGTGACTCCATTTGGTGCTTAGACTCCATATGGTGCTTATTTAACAGTGAAGTATACTTTTCAGATGATGTGTGTGATTCCTTATGGTGCTTATTTAATAGTGAAGTGATACTTTTCAGATGATGTGTGTGTGATTCATTATAGTGCTTATTTAATAGTGAAGTGATACTTTCAGATGATGTGGGTGACTCCTTATGGTGCTTATTTAATAGTGAAGTGATACTTTTCAGATTATGTGTTTGATTCCTTATAGTGCTTTTTTAATAGTGAAGTGATACTTTTCAGATGATGTGTGTGATTCCTTACAGTGCTTATTTAATAGTGAAGTGATACTTTCAAATGATGTGTGCGACTCCTTATGGTGCTTATTTAACAGTGAAGTAATACTTTTCAGATGATGTGTTTGATTCCTTATGGTGCTTATTTAATAGTGAAGTGATACTTTTCAGATGATGTGTGTGACTCCATATGGTGCTTAGACTCCATATGGTGCTTATTTAACAGTGAAGTGACACTTTTCAGATGATGTGTGTGACTCCATATGGTGCTTAGACTCCATATGGTGCTTATTTAACAGTGAAGTGATACTTTTCTGATGATGTGTGTGATTCCTTATAGTGCTTTTTTAATAGTGAAATGATACTTTCAAATGATGTGCGTGATTCCTTATGGTGCTTATTCAATAGTGAAGTGATACTTTTCAGATGATGTGTGTGACTCCTTATAGTACTTGTGTATTAGTGACGTGATACTTTCAGATGATGTGCGTGATTCCTTATGGTGCTTATTCAATAGTGAAGTGATACTTTTGCAGATGATGTGTGTGACTCCATATAGTGCTTATTCAATAGTGAAATGATACTTTTGCAGATGATGTGTGTGATTCCATATAGTGCTTATTCAATAGTGAAGTGATACTTTTCAGTTGATGTGTGTGACTCTATATAGTGCTAATTCAATAGTGAAGTGATACTTTTGCAGATGATGTGTGTGACTCCATATGGTGCTTATTTAATAGTGAAGTGATACTTTTCAGATGATGTGTGTGACTCCCTATAGTGCTTATTCAATAGTTAAGTGATACTTTTGCAGATGATGTGTGTGATTCCATATAGGGCTTTGGATATTGTTATCTAGGAGCTGCTCAACAACGGTGTTATTGCTCGGATAGACTAAACAATAAAATGGAATATAAAATTATGGATGGAATAATATAGATCTGGAGGAGATATATATTATAATAACATGAGCCTCAGTGAGTAGAGTCTAACATTGTAATCAATTACATAAACAAAGTCAACCGCTTCGGTCGCCTCAGTGATTGGAGCGTCCGCCTAGGATGCGGGAGGTTGTGGGTTCGATCTCCTTTCGGGTCATACCAAAGACTTACAAAAATGGTACTAACAGCTTCCTCGCTTGGAGCTCAGTATTAAGAGGTTAGTGTTAGGAATGGTAGGCCTGGTGTCAGGATAATGTGACTGCGGCATGATGCCCCAGTGATAGACATCATGCTACATGTCTTCGGCATGATACCCCTGTGCTAGACATCATTATAAACTGCCATACTGCAGACATCGTAGCAATATGACTGAAATATTGTTAAAGCTACGTTAAAAATCATGATCACATCACATTACATCACATAATCAAAATTAAATTGAACTTGACTTTTAATGATACACTTTCTCTTAAAAATAGAATAACAAAATTGTTGCGAAATTCAATTGGCTGTTCTGTTAAACTGATAGAACTAATTCTCTCTCTCTCTCTCTCTCTCTCTCTCTCTCTCTCTCTCTCTCTCTCTCTCTCTCTCTCTCTCTCCATCAACCGTCTTGCCTTGCCTGTGTAGAGTGTGGTCTGTTCCCACTGTGCAATGCAGTATGGATCCATTATTTCCTTCAAATAAATTTAGATTACCCAACCTACATACGTGTCAGGATATTTCTTTTACTGGGATCAAACAATATCGTCTATCGTAATTCAACAGGACTAAGCTATAGTCATTTTGCAGCCTAATACACACAAAAAACCGTGTAGACGAGAATCTACGTAATTTATAGAGGTTTCACGCATTCTTAACTGTAACTGTGATATAATTAGACCTCTCAGATAGCTATTATTGTGGTTATAAATTACAGCTGAGCTGCGCCGGTCGACACGCTCCTAATGCTTACACCCTCGATTATCGATTAAAAAGAATTCACAACTTTATTAAACAACGAATTAATGGATTTCACACCTTGTCCTAAAGACGTTACTTTGATAATTAGCGACTCAATGATATACATTTCCAGACATGGGAAAATCAATTCTCAACATACATGACACAAATCATTAAGACAGATAATCTCTCTCTCTCTCTCTCTCTCTCTCTCTCTCTCTCTCTCTCTCTCTCTCTCTCTCTCTCTCTCTCTCTCTCTCTCTCTCTCTTCGTTCATGTTCCTCACCTCACTTTCCGACACGCTCCCATCAACAATTTAACGAGAAACGTACTTGTTTGAATTTTCAGAGCTAAATTATGGCTTGTATCAGAAACTTAGCCTAATTTCGTGAAAGGAATTTCTTAAAAGTCTGAAGTCCGTCAGGAACACACATACACTCGTCTAGCATTGACAATCCAGATTACTTTCTTTACCCTCCAAAAATTGTATCATTCCTATCAAAGTCAGAATAATCCTCTATTGTCCACCTTTATTATTAAGTATTGTGGAAAATGTTATGTTATGACACCTGTTTTAAAGGGTCCAAGTCTTCCTAAACGTTTCTCTGGTTTGTTTAAATTGTTGTCATTTTCCTCAATGGATCTTGCATTAACATTGATATCTTCCATATCTATGACCGTTATCGAACATATCCTAATTAAATTCAATTCCTTGCATCAGAGAAGGAGAGGTTAGCTATTAAGCTACCAATGTATGGTGAGCCTAGGCAATACATTTATCTTAATGGTCACATATCACAATGACCTCACCACGACAGAATGTACTGCGAAATTATTCTACAAAATTTTGCACTAGCAGATACGCTGAACGTTGAATCATGTTTTGGTGAATCCTAATTAAACATGGACTGTTGTTCGGGTTTCCAGTCTAAAATGACGACATGTTACGAAAACAAACAATTCTGGTTTATTATCGTCTACATGGATGATATTTAACGAAATGAAACAAAAGGAACAATCTCGAACCAAAATTCTTATATTGTTGTTAATCAAAATTATCAATTCAAGTAAATCAGCCTTGACAGGCAGCGCTAGCATCCTCAATGTCATTGTTTTGAAGATGGTGGTTTTAACTTTTTTTAGCCTAGAAAGTGATTGTTATAATGTAGAACTAGCAAAGATAGAAGTTTTAAAGAGACGTGCATCTCCGATTTTTTAGGTTCTTTATGGTCTATCATATGTCGTCATAGTGTATTATTTTTTTTCATATCATTCAAAACAAGAAAATGGTACCGAATAAGCATCTGATTTTGGCTTGGTGTTTTACATGTCAACTTTTCCAACAGCAATTTTGACGGAACACACCATGCTCAATTAAGTAGAAAGAAATTATATTCAGTAAATGCACGTTTTAAAGTAGATCAGATTTCTCGTGAAGATTTCGTAATATTCTTTCGCATTACATTTTCAACGTTTAAACCAGAGCATCAGAGTGGAAGCGAACAAATTTAAAGGTGGTGAAAATGCTGAGCTATCCAGCATCTTTCTTCTTAAGTTATAGTCGTCCCTTCACTAACATTTCAATTTCCCGGCGTATGGCATAGGACCAACGGTATGTGGTGGCTCCATTTCCTCTAATATTTCCCGTTGTTTCTAGACAGGATATTTAAATTGGCATACACCATGAGCTCTCCAGGACTCACGATACTATTCAGTTCCCATAGTAAATCAATAACTTAAATATAATGAGTGCACATGATCAAACCTAAATTTATCGATGAAACCTGATGTCAGCTTCTATGTAGGGCAAAGGATATGAGCCGCGGCAATTTTCGGACTTGCTTGTGTGTGAAACATGTGCTTTCAATTCCGCACCAAATGGTTAGAATCTATCTAATTTTAGTAATGAGTGTTCCAATCTTAAGATTGTTAAAAGACTGGAGTTTCATCAATAAAACAATGTCTCTTTTTTTATTTCACCTTAAACTAGGATAAGCTTTCTAAAGATTATTCTTCCTAAACCATAACTTACATTATTAACCAATCCTGGCCAGCCAAATCCATATAAACTTTATTAAATATTAAAACTTTTTCAGGCTGGTTCCCATTTTTCCATACCATTAGTATTGTGTGTACTCTACGATCATGTGCGCTCCTAGGGGAATTGGTATTTATAGTAAAATATTTTTAATAAGTGTGACATGATAAGTATGCTTATAGTATGAGTAATATGATAAGCCGTTATCTTAGTCAGCGGATGATGCTTGGTTCCACTGTCCAATCTAACAAATCATGTCTTAGTGGGTTTTGTAAATACTCCTACAGAGACAAAAAATGAAATTGTCCGGTCAGTACCATGTCAGTGGAAGGAGTGCACAATTTGATTTTGTGCTCTACGTTCCCTGTGGTAACAATGAGAAGCAGCCTCGTTTAGTAACTTTAGTGTATACTCAACAAAGTGACAGGAGACAGTTTGCTCTCGTATGGCCAGAAAATAAGGTTATACAATCAATAGAGATTAGACTCCTTAGGGATATACTTACGAACAAAAAACACGGACGGCAAAGCATTACATGAGATTAACGGCTTGGCTCAACAGGGCTTTTTTAGCCGATTGTCCCATGCAACTGTAGTTAGCACGTTCCGAATCAGACTGGTGTTGAACAAGGATGCAAAGCAAGAGAGACATCGAGTACTGAGTCTACCCAGAGTACCCTGCGTTAAACCGCAAGCTGACGATATTCGTTCAATAATTAAAGTAATGGACGTCTCGATAGTAATCGTTATTACAGTAGCGATGTGATATTTGAGAATTTGCTTAGATCTGTAATTTCATTGTCAGAGTACACACATTCCTCGAGCATTCGTTTCAATGACTGCAAAGCAACTGTTCTTTTGAATGAAGACGCACTCTGCCGCATCACATGACATCATCCTGCAACTATCACCAAAATTACAAGATACTAATTGTCAATAGTTTCATATCAGGGAAACTATCAGGTTCTTTAATTTTGCAGCCACCTTGCCTCTTACGTACAGACAATCGATCAAAGGCGTGAATCCACAGACTAATGAACTCACCAGATGAAATGCAGTTTCATTTCACACTGCTTCTAGAGAAATTATAACGTTGATATGTACTAAAATGCAAGACCCACAAAAATGTAGCACGAAAAAAAAAATAATTGAGGCTGAAACCTCCCTACAAGCATTGCTCAATAGCGACGTGATTTATGTAAAATATACAAGCGCGCGGTGAACATGACTGATAGTACTAAAACCGCTGTGTCTTTGGACACAGTTGGGACGGGGAATGGAATATTGACAACAGTCACTGCATGTCTATCTCCCACTCCCGCAATAGCGAATAACGTAGAAATTACAGTTGTATGCAGTGGTTTGATTACTGTTATGGGTATTTTATCTGTCGGCGAATATCCTTTAATAAACACGGCTCTTGCTCGAATCAAAGCTCGACACAATCGCAGACTAGATATCTACAGCGCTACGTAAAAATTCCATCTCCTAGGAAGGGGTCAAGCTAACCATACATAGATGAAGTCAACAACTACACAAACATGATAAATTAAATACGAGCTACGTCGCAGAAGGTACATAAAAAAACGGACAAACAACCTGCCGAAGAGCCGAAGCTCGCAATGTTTTACTGAAACATCTAGCTGGAAAAACCCTTCATAAGTGTTGTCATTTCTACCGTTGAAACATAAACTTTGTGACTCGATACCCATTCCCAGCGCACCCCCAACATACGTTGCGGTTTATCATTAACAGGACTGAACCGACAGCTCGAGCGACCTATCATCCTATATTCTTCCATTGCATTTCATTAAATATTTTTTTTTAAATAATTAAACCAAAGGATAATTATCTCAAAACCAGCTTGACACCACACGTGCTGTTCGTGCTGTAGACACCCCCTGCAGAGATATGGCATTCAAAAGGTAAGCAAGCAGACTACAAGTTTAAAAGTAAATGCTCGGATATAGGTCAATTTGGGTCACTTCAGACAAATTTTGCCATGAGAACCCTGAAATCGACAGTATTGTTAGCAATGTTTAAAAAAAGCAACGCGACAGCTAACAGTGACTTTTTACATAAGTATTAAAAACAAATTTCGTCGTTTTGCTTTTTGTGCCAGCCATGACCCACCCTCTACCACTTTTGTCAGTCGTTACAGGACTCGCACCTTACCATGGCTAGCCCATTGCGCATAACAATGTTTTAGATCCCGATAACGAAAGACATACGAGAACTTGACGCCACGACGTGACGCTTTCCCCGTGCTCTTTACTCATGGAAATAAAACGCAAATAAATAGACAGACCTATATCTTATTAGACTATTGAAAGTTGATCTCTTCCGGCTTTTCTCATCTGTGAGTCTAATGTGATATATTATTTTCTTGGTTTACGGTTATCTGAATAAATATCATTACAACAAATTAACCAGCACGTAAATATATGTTTGGGATTTTAATACAGGAAGCTTCAAAATTTGCTCACTCTAAAGAAACGCCTAGATTAAAGATCGCCCTTTAATAATACACAGGAGTAGTTATTATCCATGATCGTGGTCATTTGGTCAGAACACATAAACCCATTAGTTTCCGACGACCTTTCATACCTACAGTTGTTCAAAGTGGGCACAAATTAGCACTCATATATTGTCCTCATACAGGATCTCTTAGGGCAAAATCAGACGTCCTTGTTTTCAATGTACGTGCTTGTTTAAATGTGCATCTTTAACACTTATAACGATCAGGACTGTTTAATAATTTAAATATTTTAGCTAGTAAACAATGATTTTAAATAAATAAACTAAACATCTTTCGACAATTGGTTTATTACATATGTGTGTTATCTGAAGAATCTTTTTAAAAAGCGTATGATTAAAACTGTCAACAACTTAATTTTATGTAATTTATGTGTTCCTGTACTTCATACTGTCCAAACTCAACACATAAAATTCGATGAGGTTGTCAATTAATAAAATTCTGCGATCATATTTATAATATTGACATTGTGTCAGATCCTTGTTTATTTTATTTCATTTTTTTTTGTTTTCGTTCTTGTTTTCTTACCTTATACGTACATTTTAATTCTATAAGATAGAAAATATAACAGAAGCATTCACTTTATGGCTTTCTTTTAGTTGACTTGTAGCAATCGTAGGTGACTTATCTTAGATTATTGCTGGAAAAATAAGAATGTGCACTATAGTCCCGCAGAATCAACAACACACCCATTCCATACCAAAAATACATCGTTCCATACCAACTACAACTTAGTGGTCTCAATCCGTTAGGGATCACTGCCATCTCACCTCTGCGTGTGTTCGAGTCTAGGATTCGGCGAATGTGGATATGTGAGAAAGCTTGCCAGTAGCTTCTCGTGGGTCGGTGGTTCTTTCCGGTGATTTCCCGGTTTCTTCCTCCAAAATTAATACTGGCTGCCGTGAATAGCCTATTGTGTGCTGAAAATGGCGTTAAGCCCAACAACAACAACAGCAACTTATTTTCAGAGTCTTAGTAGCTAAATATTTTTTCAAGGTTGAATTGTTCAAGAAAATATTAAACAAAGTTACGATTGCATTCGACAATAACAAAGCATTGTAAATTCGTTTTTTATATATAGTTTTAAATAAATAAGCTAAACACGTCTGTCTGCGTGGGTTCGAGTCTCGGGCTAACACCAATGTGGTATGTGACAAAGCTTGCTTTTAGCTTTTCGTAGGTTAGTGGTTCTTTCCGGGGTTTACCCGGGTTCTTCCTTCACCATTAATACTGGCGGCCATTCATAGCCTATATTGTGCTGATAAATGGTGTTAAATACATATAACATGAACAACAACAATAAGCTAAACAAAATTAAGCTGCAAGGTCCCTTTCAGTCAGGGGATTATCACAACCGACCATTAGATGCTATGGCAGAATAAATTATATTTTGACAAATCTGAAGCGGGATACATGAACTTGGAACGTTTTCAGAAGTGATGTTAGAACATTCTCAGAAACCTTTCAAAGGTACGTGAGCAAACAAAAAAGTAACTATTAGCTGGACGTTTCTGTCTTGTGTTCATGCTCTCTCTCTCTCTCTCTCTCTCTCTCTCTCACACACACACACACACACACACACACACACACGCGCGCGCACGCGGAAATACGCCACACAGAGAAATACACAGAAGACAGCCTGATAAGGTAAGTTCGACAATATTATTCAAATGTTATTTTTTTTTCTTTGTATGAATGTAAATTCGTTATTAAAGATATATCAAGTAGACAATTTAGGCTTGCGTGTTAACCGAAGGTAGATCTTATTTAATTTTTTAGGGGTGGGTGGGTTTGGGGGCACCTTACATAGCTAAAAAATAAAAGTTTTTATGTATTCATGTGTCCTCCTCTGATATGTTGCAAATGTTTTATTGATTAAAGAATTTTGAAAAACCCAGATTTTGAATGGGATATATTTTTATCCCTATTGTTATCTAAAAGG
The DNA here is from genome assembly GCA_016746295.1 of Potamilus streckersoni. Classification (NCBI taxonomy): domain Eukaryota; kingdom Metazoa; phylum Mollusca; class Bivalvia; order Unionida; family Unionidae; genus Potamilus; species Potamilus streckersoni. Next base: position 1,891,497 of record JAEAOA010000631.1, read on the forward strand.
TGACCTTCCTTCTCCGATTTCATTCATCAGATCAGAAAGGATCATCCCTTTTTTGTTTCCAGTTGACCCTTGCCAGGATCGCCTACGTCCTGTGAGTGTTATGTAAGGTTGCTATATTATGGTATATGTATGGACGGCATAATATGTATACCAAAAAAATATTTTTGAGTTGTTATAAAAGAATCGACAAATTATTTAAATTCTGTTTTGTTTAAATTTAGAATTTTGTATGAGAAATGGTGTAATAGATTTATAAAATAAATATCTGGTGTTTTAGTGGATGTTAGTTTGTGTGTCATTTCTCATGTTCTAGATTTGGAATTTTGTAGGCTGGTCATAAAGTCGGTTTGCAAGGAGCCATGTGTCTATTAATTCCTTTGACTCACTTCTCTGGACAGGGACCAGGCCTTATTTCCATACCATCCAGATATATATATATATATATATATATATATATATATATATATATATATATATATATATATATATATATATATATATATATATATATATATATTTATATATAAGAGCATTTACGTATATACAAATTTTGTTAGTCCTTGTTCTTATGAAATCCCTTTCTTATTTAATATTTCCCCGTGTGTTTATGTACTGTTTGCCCATATTCTGAACATCAGCCTTCCCACTTCGCGTGGCGTCTTGTGGTATAGCCTGGTGGCTTTTCTGTCTCCTACTTCATCCATGTGCAAATTCCCTGTCCCTTCCTAATAAGAAAAACCTGTACAATATAAAAATTATTTTAATTGCATTAGGTGATGGAATTCCACAATTGAGGGTTAATTAGTAGATATAAGTGGGAACAAAAAGGTTTAAAAACTTGTTGTTTAGGGGACAGGTTATTAACGAATGACTATTACCTGTCCACATTCCCTTATTATATCAAAGCAGGTTTCTTTTTTAAATTTTGTATCTAAGTATAATATTTGGTTTCTCTGGTATATGTTAGATCCATGAACAGTTTTTATTATTTTATCTCTTTCCTCCTTATTTTGCGCACATTCTGTCATCACATGATTTTTGTTAAGTCCTTTCATTTACAAAGTAGGCATTTGGGAATGTTTTAGATCATTCCTTTCCTTTTTGCGACTTTCCCGGTCAACCATACGTTATGTAAATATTTGAAAAGAATGCTTTGTATCTTTAAAGATTTGATATTTGTCCAGTTATTCCAGGCATTTGACCAATTTACCTCCTCCCGATATTCCCTTTCAATTTTGCATCTTGTGTTTTTTGTATAAAAGTCTCTTATAATTTTATATATATTGTTATTATTATTATTATTATTATTATTATTATTATTATTATTATTATTATTATTATTATTATTATTATTATTTTTTTTTTTTTTATTTTTATTTTTTTTATTATTATTATTATTTCCCTCCCATATTACTTTAAAAAAAATATTTTAGTAATTACATCTTTTATAAGTCTAAATTTATTCACAATTATTAATTTTTTAGTTAGTCGATACTTTCTAAAAAATATCTATCCTATTCTTAATGTTAAAGCCGAACCAATCTATGTATATGGCTTCCCAGGGCATATCCGGACTCGTTTTAATTTAAAAAAAAAGAGGTTTAAAATATTTCCTTCTTGAACCAATTTAAGGTTTGGTAAAGCCAAAACTCAATTTTTATTTTCTCTGTACAAAGTATCTTTTCAATATAATGCAGCCTATATCTACAACTATAGTTTATTATTTCTTTATCTATATTCTTTAAAAACTGGTATTTTAAATCTATAGATTTTAAAATGTAGTTTATTTTTGAGTAAAAGTAAGATTTAGCAACTTGTGTTCGCTCCATAATACTTAAGGGCGTTTGTGCCCATTTTGACATGCTTTTATTTACTTTTTTCTTTAATATTTTATAAGTTTGCTTTGTCTTCGTTTTTCCCGAAATAAATTCCTAGGGATTTGACCTTGTCCTTTATAAGGTTGGGAGGAAGCCCAGGGTGGTTTCCTCTCCAGTTTCCTATTTTTAGTATTTCCGTTTCTTCTCGGTTAATCTTTGACCCAAACGCTTTACCAAAAGTTTCGTATTCTTTTTCGAGATGTCTAAAAGATTTCAGGTCGTTTATGAAATTTAAGAACCCGATTAATTCGAGAACATACTTCTATAAACGTGTCCTCTGTAAAATATATCCGTTGAAAGGGTATTTGGTTTTCCTGCCACGCGAGGAAATTTTGAAATTTTGCGGTTAACTTTTCTATGTTTTCCCACGATTTGAGAATTGAATACGCGCCAATTGTTAGTCACATTAATAATTTGTTATCAACATTGCCCAGAGGAATGTTTTTATGGGAATTTCTGTCCCATTCCTGGTGAGAATTGATGTTGATTACGATTTTGTTACAACTCGGTTATTTTTCTTATTGGTATTTTCGGAGCCTTTATATAGTTTCAGGAAACACAATGAAAGCTGTGAGGCGTAAAGCAAGGATTCGTATATCAGATACAATGACCATATGCAATTGAAAGTTCATGGATATTCCTCATTCTGGAAGGTGAATGCAACTTATCAGTACGATGTTATTCGCTGTTTAAAAAGTCTGAAAATTTCCCATTCCAACTAAAGTAATGTATTGTGACTTCTGTTGACGAACACACACACACACACACACACACACACACACACACACACATATATATATATATATATATATATATATATATATATATATATATATATATCCTTGGACACTTCGTACGATATACGTCACTAAAACGAAGCTTTTATTGACTTACCAGGTAGTATCTTATATGTGCTATGAAAACCCATGTTGTAAGCATGCATATTCAACAAACCTAGCGATATGAGGCCTGCATTGGTTCAGAAACAATACAGACAATAAACTGGAAAATGTAAATATTGGAACATTTAATTTATACGTTGAAAATAGAAAGAAGAAAAACGTTCCAATTCGGGCGGAGTATTGATGAACACCCCAGAAAAAGCTTTCAAATATGAACTCAACTTGATTTGAGTGAATCTTTTGTGCCAATTAGTAAACAAAAAATAACAAAATATAAAACAGCAAATGTATATTTTCAACATCAACTACATAACAATATCAAACAATCACATAATCCTATCACAGTACAATTCAAAAATGTACACATCGAATGACAGAAGACTAATAAATTGTGTTCATCATTCAAAACGTGTCATAGCGACGCAATTAGAAGTATTTATCTATTCTGTAATTATAGTTCCTGGGACTGTTTTTTTTTTTTCGTGTCTCACTGTTCATGAATAGCGATGGAACTTCAGATATTAAAAGTGCTTTGATGTCTGTATATGTGTGTTTGTGTCATTTTTCATTAATGAAATATTTTTTTTTTACCCTGTAAACAAATACTTCTGTCGCTCTCTGATTTGCAGATTTTAAGATTTTCAAACTGACTATAATTTGTCACCAGGAACATCGGTCAACACGATGGCATGTGAATATATTTGTTGAATTCAAAAAAGTAGCTGTTTGGGGTAGGGGGCATACAATATTCACGCTCTCCAGAGTTTGGAAGGTCATAGGAACATATACTTGTCAAAACTAGGGCGCCATTTGTTTGGTAATTCAGCAACTGGCAGTGCATACCACCATAATCACAGCAATAAAATAATAGTAACATCTTTAATACCTCTAAATAATTATATTTCTTGACATAGCAGTAAGGTCCTTTACAAATTGAAAGAAAATCTGTCGAGAGAGACATTTGAAAAAGAAAAACCAAATTACTTCATCATAACTCAGTGTATAACTATATTCCATACATTTGTCCATTCTTTTGTTTTACAGTTCTGTCCTTTTCATTGTCTCCAAGTCCTAAAAATGTATATGTTGGTCTTAAAAATCGGCAACTTGCATTAAGTTCTTGTTGCATGCTAACCGTCATTTTTTGTAGCGACTTAACTAAAAAAACAACATCCAGTCGGTCACAGATTTTATTTCTGGTCCCCTGTCTATGCACGATTACTCAGTGTATTGTGGCCAAAATTCACACAATCACATCATGATATTCATTTGCGTTAATTCAATACATCAAATGTCTAACTAACTATACACTAAGATTAACCATAGGAAAAAAATGAGCTTCCAAGAAATTGGGACTTTTTTCGTGGGTCCTGACCAGGATGTAATAATTAGTCTGCGTTTTATCATTATAACAGGAAAATTCATAGTGAAGAAGATGCGGAATGTGACTGGGTAATGGGTTTACACCACTGTATATCCGACACAATGTGTAATGATCCAAAATTCAAGAGTGCGACTGATGATAACTGATTCACAAAATTTGATCGGACTAACAAGGAGTTGATGCATACTGATTAATATTTTTTTACAACAAAATCAAATATAAATCGAGTCGCAATATAGTAGAGCATTCCATTTTATTATAAAAATTATAATCTAACTGAACAATTTGTGATCAAAACAAAATTCTCATTTGTCGTGTACAAAACATAAACTGAATCAATAATATATATGCACACTACAAGAAAAGAACATATGTATAAGAAAACTTTTGTTTGTTACAAAAATGTACCATTTTAAGTTAAGCACATCCAAATCTTGCCTCGTAAAGGAGTCGTGTGAATCATAGCATTGCACTAACGTAGTGATCTTCCTAAGGTCGACATGTATTCTCATTTTGTTTTGTTTCTCTTAAAATCTGAAGTCTTCCAGATTAAATATAAAGCCTTTAAAATATTCCTTCTAGAGAAAGATATTGAAGTGTGAGAGCAAATAACTTGTACCTTACACTGAATCTGACCAAAATTATACGCCATTTTTCTTCCTCGTGTATAATTTATAATTTGGAACTGAACCTAGTTAAAAGTCTACAAGTTTAGATTTATGTCTGGTTATTAAATCGGAATTTATAAAATTCTTGTCAACATGTATGTCAATCTGGATAAAATTTCAAGCATCTAAATTATAACTAAATAGTCTTGTTTTAAGACTGTGCGACACTTTATCTGATCTTGAATGAAATCTGTGAAAGCCATTTCACAACATTCCTGACGTTTAAAGCAAGGTTCAAAATGAAGAATAGAGTAACCTATGGTAGCACGTGCTTTCGATAAGAACTCATTGACGTGTCTATTTTGCAAAAACAAATTATTTGGTCAGATTATAATTTGCACATGGCAAAAAAAAATAAAATATATATTTTAAATTTGTACATTTCTTGTCTTGCTTTTTGAAATATTACTTCAGTCTGTAAGGCCAGTGTGTAATAGTTATAAAGTGTGTGATTTTGATTTTTAACGTAGATTTAACAATTTGTAGTCATATCGCTACGATGTCTGCAGTGTGGCAGTTTATTGTGATGTCTACTACTGTGGTTATGATGCCGCCATAAAAACAAGTTCACTCATACCAAATCTCTGACATGTTTTACTTCACTCATACCAAATCTCTGACATATTTTACTTGTCGCTAAATTATGATTGATCAAATGTGAATGACATGCCATGCAAAATTTAAAATATGACACGGCTTGAAATAAAACCAAAAATAGAACACACTAGATCTAGGATCGATAACAAAAACCAAAAGCGTGTTCAAGCATGCTCTCAAATCCTTGAAAAAAATCTGTTTCAATAGAATAAAAAATCTGGATTCAGTCCGGTCAAAACATTGATTAAAATTTTAAATATAGACAGATGGATAGATACATTTTTAATAGTATGCATTGACATAATTGTTTGCTAAAATACTGATTGTACATCTTCTGTTGCTTCTCTCTCTCTCTCTCTCTCTCTCTCTCTCTCTCTCTCTCTCTCTCTCTCTCTCTCTCTCTCTCTCTCTCTCTCTCTCTCTCTCTCTCTCTCTCTCTCTCTCTCTCTCTCATCTCTAGAACAACAAAAATACTCGTTGAAATCTATGAGTAAATATATATTCATAATATTTCCTCAAATAAATCCATTAGGCGATTTTGGTAAGTTTAGAATGTCTATTTAATACGTGTTATCATAATCACATTATTATCGGTAAATGATGAACCCAGGGCCCTCAGACTTTGCACCAAGCTTTAGGACTAACGCAATACAAATGAAGATACTGTCAGTGGCGATTACACCTGAGACGATCCAAATATCTTATAACTCCACTATTGTCAAAGCTGCTGAATGGCGATAAATACATTTATTTCATCTAATGTCTAACTAAAGGCGTGTAATCACAGATCTGATGAAGAAATGCTTATTCATGCAACCTTTATTCTCTGCTCTCATGAAACGACTATTCTTAGACTACTTTTTGGAAACATTAATAGTCGATTCAGTGCATTGTCTTTTCAAGTTAGATTCCTTCAAAATGATTAAAAAAACAAACAAACAATGTAGAATCACTAACACGCAACTGAGATTCATTTCTTTTTTTGCTAGATAAAGGCATCGTTTGCTTACTTGCAACGATCAGAAATGTTCTACATTGAGACATGATAACCTGATTGCTCGCTTATTCCTTGTTTTAGAATTTGAGGCGTCGTTTGGAAAAGAGTCGGCATCAGATAAGCATGTGGGTGCATTCTCACTGAACAACTTGCAAGTCAGCATCTTCTACAACCATGTTTGTTTTTTATTTATTATTGTGGGTTGTTTTGTTTCTATCCTTCTTTGCTGCATTGTTTTGCTGTTGCTGTTTGAGATTTTGTTTTCGTTTGCTCTTTGAATAATTTAAAAACTTACGAGAACTGACGTGTTGTTTTCATTTTTAGTTTTGTCAAATTTACTAGACCTGCAAGGTTATAAATAAAAGCTCTTTTTATTGGATAACAGCCTATGCATCTAAACCAAAGCATGTTAGAATTAACTGTAACAAAAATCAGACTAAGCCTCAATAATTAGACCATATAATTTTAAAATACATATTTCAAAGCCAGCAAATATTTACAACATCAGCAACAATATACATCAAATTAAGCATCACAATTAAATTAATTTACCCAAAAATATTATGTTGGTGTTTATGTGGATTGAAATACATAAGCAATACAGTAGCGCCAGTAACAGCGAGAATTTATCCCCTTTCAGTCGTATTTTATCCACACTTTTTATGTTTGTGCTGCTAAATGGTGATTCTTCATTTAATTTAATTTAATGGTGGTTCTAAATAGGTATGAATATTTTACGTCGTATTTGCATATAAATGTGCAAAAATGTTTTCATCATTTCATGTCAATATGAACAACAAAGAATTGTAAAATATTCAGATTATTATATGGGCACTACATATCCAAGTGTTCATTATAAGTATAATTCAATAAATAATTAGGTCAATTAAAGCACACGCATTTATTAGTTCACCTAACTTGTCGTATGTCCTTAGTACAAGCATTTAAGTCCTACCATTGGCTGACTCAAGAGTGTTTTTTAGCGCCATAGGCGAAATATGACTTTGGAGACACCCCATTAACCTCCCCAAAAAAGGATAGAAAAATGAAAAGTATATTCACCTCCGTCTCATTTGGTGCCACTTAAAACCTAGCGTGCTAGTCGACCGCAATGTTTGTATATATGGGTTGCGTCGGTCATGGTCAGATCGGTATCAGAAAATGAGAGAATTGTATTGTCAACCCATGTACAACAATAGACATATGGTGTTAATTACAAATACAAATTATGAATGGATGTAGGATAGATAATTCAATCAACAATGTCAATAAACACGTGTGGGTTTTCAATATGATATAATCATGACACGTAACACGTTTTACTCAGTGCACGCAAAGATCATCTGCACTAGTGTCAAGACAAATAAGAGTTATACTGAATCTCTTGTTTTAATTTAATTTAAATATTAAAGAAAATGCAAATTAAATGCATTTTCATATACACACGTGTTCATCAGTTTTCAGACTAATTTTTAATATTATTGGGAGTATCCGTATTTTGCTAGATGTTTGGAGAGAATAATATTTGATAACAAAGACTTATAGGAGCGTGATAAAACCAAATGCCTTTTGCTTTCGAAATATAACACACATCTGGCTCCCTAGCAACAGATAACATTCCAAAATGCACGAATTCTTTAATGTAAAACCTACTGTATGTACATACTTACAACACAAAAAAAACCCTTGCAAACTGCATAGACCCAAATCTGTCGCCGCATAATGTGGCAGTTTGTGAGGAGTACTCAGTAAAACAAGCAGCATAGACCCTGATTTGAAGATGCATTATGTGACGACAGTTCAGAATAATGACTGTTTGCAGTTTGCCTAGACTTATAAGGGAGTATATACCGTATTTAAGGAAGAAAAATTCCTACGTTGGGTACTTAGAGTAGCAAAGACTCGAAGTCTTGCAAAAGCATCTTCAAGCATCGCCTTGGATGGAAAAAATGTAGACTCAGAACGTAGCGGACATAAGCTGATCCAACCAGAACGTTGCCGTTTAAATTTTAATGTCATAGATCCAGAATTCCAATTTCACCTTTATATAAAAATGGTTGTCCTTAAATTTCCATTTTCTAGGTCGAGATATTGGATTGTATCTGTTGAATTAAACAGTAGTGGTTGAAAGTTATATTTCTATGTCGAGGTTTTCGATAGTGTCGTTTAAATTACACGGCAGTGGTTGAAATTTCAATGTCATACATCGAGAATTCATAATTTACGTGTAGGTTCAAAAAGTTCATGTTGAAAGTTCCATTTCATATGATGTGTTTTTAGATTTCATTTGTTGAAAACAGAGCGCTGGTTGAAACATCGATGTTTAATGTAAAGATTTTAAACTGTATCTTCTAAATTACACGGCGGTTGTATAAATTTTAATGGCATATGTCGAGAGTTTCAATTTAACGTGTTGAATCACATTCATTGTGCCGAAAGTTCCATTTCGTATGCTGAGTTTTTAGATTGTATCTGTTGAAATACGCAGTGATGATCGGACATTTTATTGTGCTTTCAGAATTGTTATTTTTATATGGTGAAATGTTTTGTTAGTGTTAAAAGTAACTTTACACAATGTGAACTTTAACAATTCAGAATAATGTTAAGATACATCATACGTGTATTCATTTATGAAGCCACATTACATTTCGTGCATTTACAGTTTGAAAGTTGCCATTCACAGGTCGAGAATTTCTGTTATTTTTAAACAAGGAGGCTGCTTCTCGTTGCTGCTAAATTCAACAGATAAAATCTAAATATTCACCATATGACATGGAACTTTCATCACAAACAGTTTCATGCAACGTGTGAATTAGAGATTCTCGACATATGATATTAAATTTCAACCGCCGCTGTGTAATTCAAAATATACATTGTAAAACGTCGACATATGAAATAGAACTTTAAAACACTACTGTATATTCATCATATAAATCTCGATCAAGAAAATGGAACTTTAAGGACATTCAATTTGATCCAACACATGATATTAGATTTCTTGACATACGACATCGAAATTTCAACTGCAACTTTCTCATTGCACCAGCATTTTTGTCCGCTACGGCGCCTTGTAGTGATTGTACTAGCTGTAAAAACTGTTCAGACACGTGCCCCAATCAGAGAACAACAGAGTTCCTACATCTAAGAGTGGTTAATAATGCGCGTGCATAGGTGTAGTAAGCCATGTGGTATCTCGTTTGTTGTAAATGGAAAATGTCAACTAATGCTAACATAGTTTGCTTGTCAAACATGGTAGAACCAAGAAATAAAACAAAAATAAAGATATATATGCAAAACCGAACTTGGTTTCGTGACCTAATGAGACAATGGAAGGTTGTGTACTTTGCGGCTAAAAAATACGCGTTTACCAATTCGTTTGCAATTGATCCGTATTTTCGTATTGTACGATTTATTTTTGCTAAATGTTCGGCTTATCTGATAATATGTTCATCTTAAAGTTTCCAAAGTATTTGAATTATTCTGTCCACAGTGTTTCCAATACATTCGAATAATTCTGTCCAAAAGGGTTTTAGCGCCCCAAGACCCGGGGCAACCGCCCGGTCCGCCAACCTTTTATCCCACTACTGCATGGCTTCACTTAACCAGAGTTTACCTGTGATAGGTAAGTCAGCGTTAATAGTAACATGCCAGTTCAATGTTTTTGATACGAATAGTGAACTCTAACGAGTCAAGGTCACAGTGACCTTTCTAATGTGACATCCGCGTTGAACGCAAATCGTGAATGCCAGGAAATGGTAGGTAACAATTATTGAATGTCTCAAAATCTAAGTGTAATTTGCAATTATAATCTTTCAAATCAAATACAATAATTATTTTTTCTTAAGCAAATATAAAATTGATTGTATGCATGTGTTTCAAAATATTTGTTTGCACTGATAACTGGAATCCCATGTGGCTATTTCCAATTCAAGTGCAATATTTATTTTTGTGCTGCTTTATTGTTGTTATTATATATGTTTATATTTTTTTATATTTACATATAAATGTATGTAAATATGTCAATCATTACATACAAAATTAAAATAACAACTGAATGGCAGATGTTGAGGGTAATGCCTTGATATTTTATGTCCAAAGTGACGCCATATTTATACATTAATAAAAAAATAAAGATCAGTACAAACGCATACAGTCATGAATGACTTAAGTTTTTTTTTTTTTATCATCTCACAATACACTATGATCCTGCCAAAAATGAGATAGACATACGTTTGGAGTATTGACCCCCTTTCACTACTTACGTTCATCAGAACTTTATTGCAAACTGAGGACAGAAGTATGTATGAATAGTGGTTGTTAAGTTGATTGGGAAGGTATAAATAAGTGTTTACCATTAAACATATAGGGACAGCCATTATGACCCGTGGCGCACGATACACTGTGCAAACAAGGACGAATTGCACTGAAGAGCATTTAGTTCTAAAACATACAACAATTTCAAAAGTTTTTTTGTTAGTTTTAATTCAGATATTGAAGTAAATGCAGCAAATCAAATAAATTCTCATACATACAAATCTTCCTTTGATTCCGACTAGTATTTAATATTATTGGAAGCGTTCAGTTGTTGCTTGATGTTTGGAGAGAATAACAATGGACTTATATCGGCATGATAAAACCAAACCCTTTTGCTTCCAATATATAACACATCTGGCTCCCTACCGACCGATAACACTCCAAACTACATCAATTCATTTCTGTAAAACGTACTTTAGGAATAAAAAATCTTATGTTAAGAATTCAGAGACGCAGTGTATAAAGCAGCGCAGAATGTTCTTTAAAAAATCGCCCGGCATGGAAGAATGCACAGAATTCAAAACACATTCGAGCCAAAATCTGGGCCCTCTCTAATTGACTGGCCTAGTTAGAAAACAAATTAACAGACGCGTGCATCGGATGCTTCAAAGATTATTAGTTCTTTGTAGGTCTCAGTCAGAGAACAACAATACAGATTACTTCCGTCTAATATTTGGTTAAAAATACGAGCATTATGTGCAGTAAATCACATGATACTGGTAGCACATTTGCTACTTGATAGAACATATTAACTGATGTTATTATACATTATTTATGATACAAGTCGAAACAAGCATTACATAATTCGAACACACTGCGAAAAGAAGAAAAAAAAAAACAGCTTAGTGTCATGGACAAATGAGAAGATGGAATATTATAAATTACTTTAGAACGTATTCTCTTAAAACTTAGATGTGAAGCGTAAGCTGCATTTTGGAAGATGAAAAATACGTATTTATGAGGTGGCATGCATTTGTCCAATATTTCATCTGGTTTGATATACACTGCTCGAAATTTGGCCTATATGATGATGATACGCTTACCATCTGCATGATTGGTGAAAAATTCTGTGCAAAACATAACATTGAAAAGTACATCGTAGTCTTTTCTCCACCTGAAAATATGAAAAGTAAGTTAAGTCAAATGCAGTAGCAACTGGTGATCAAGAGAAATGCTGCCCACGGCGATTTCGGCTTAAATGGTGACCTCTGATGAGTTTGTTGATACAATTCTCAAACACCAATTAAATTGTGATTCTTAATTGAATATAAAGCAAGGACAATGATTAAGTATACCCATTTTTATGAAATGTCCTTTAATTTATTTGTAAGTTTCATATTTTAATTCGGTCGATCAAATACCACAAAATTAGTATTTTAGCAAACATTTAATCCTGTGTCGTTGAGTGCATCGAACTATTTGTGTGCACTTCCGAAAAACATACAGTACTCTTACAAGTGGGATTTGTTCCCTAATGTGGTTTTCTTCCTCATGCTGTACGAGTGTGCTGCTTTAATTTCTGATTTTTATACGTGTATGCACTTGACTGGGTGTTTACATATGTGTTACTTGTATGTACTTGACTGGGTGTTACATATGTGTTACTTGTACGTACTTGACTGGGTGTTTACATATGTGTTACTTGTACGTACTTGACTGGATGTTTACATATGTGTTACTTGTATGTACTTGAGTGGGTGCTTACATATGTGTTACTTGTATCTACTTGACTGGGTGTTTACATGTGTTACTTGTATGTACTTGACTAGGTGTTTAGATATATATTACTTGTATGTACTTGTGTGGGTGCTTATATAAAGATGTGCAATTATGTCAATAACTACATGCTGTAACGTGTCTAGGCTCGGACAAAAGTAACAAAGAAAAGAGTGAAGCCAACAAGCTTTGTTCATTAAAAAAATAATTTATTTCCTTAGACAAAAACAAGGTAAAATAAGAAAAAGGACTTATGGTTTATAAAGCAAATCCAAAAATTATTCCAATTATTAAAAATATAAGTCCTATCACTAAAACGTTCTAAGTAAATAAAAGTTCGAATCCCGATGAAGTTCCAACCTGCTTTGTGTTTTTGTGTCAACAGTTCCTTGTTGAATCACCAAGAATAATATTCCGACATTTGAATTCTGACTAATTTTCAATAAATGTCTTTGTCCAAGAATTCTAATGAGCACAAGTATTTTCCAGGGTGAATGAATTATTTTAAATAAAGAAAATCAATTCAAATTGGCAACAACAAAATAATACCTTTAAGCTCGATGGTATGAATTACGTACGACTGACTAAATATCACTTTGATAAGTCAACTTTAACGCTAACTAGAACGCCCAAACGATCACCTGATAGGTCACGTGATCACTTCCTTTCAAGCGACATATTAAATATTATATGTAAGCTGCCACGTCAGCCATGGACGAATTTGTTAGTTCTGAACAAGTCTTACTATAAGATTCAATAATAAAAAAAATAAAAAGGTTGTTTTTTACGGAGCTGAAACTGGATCCAAATCTAGGTCTGCAAATAATACAAAGCTTCAAGCTACTGACTGTTTATCAGGTGAAAACCAACTGAACTGATTTTCCGTGAAAATGTCAAATCGAGTAAATAACCTTGTCAGTACAATAACATAATGGAATGAAAAAATAAAATCAAAATGAATTTCAAATTAAAACACAAGTAATTAAATTATATATACGTAACAATAGAAAATGACTACAGCCAAGGCACTGTCTAGCTACTTTCCTATTAACTACTAGCCTTCTAGCCTACTTACCTACTTGCGCTGAATGTACGTGTAATTTGCTGCAATAATTAAGATCAGCAAAAGCAGTCTTGAAGGCTTTAAGATTTTTTGTTGATTTCTCATCTAACCATTAATGCACCCTTTATAATAAAGAGGTTAGGATTATGTTTATAAGAACTTTATTGCCAACACATGTCTAACAATAGTCATATGGTATTAAGTACAGATACAAGTTATCTATAGTTGTTATATATATATACATATATATATATATATATATATATATATATATACATACATACATACATACATACATATATATACATATACATATACATATACATATACATATACATATAAATATATATATATATATATATATATATATATATATATATATATATATATATATATATATATATATATATATATATATATATAATCAGTATATGTGCTATCAACATACATGTGGACAATTATCACGACGTAATCGAGACATGTAGCGCGTGCTGTGCATGCCAGAACGAATTATAAGCACACACACGTATCAGGCTCCCTAGCAACAGCATACTGACATGAATGCATGCTTTTACGTAAAAAGAATATCAGGAACTGAACATCTAATGTTAAGAATTCAGAGCTACAGATAGTACAAGCCGCGCAGAATGTTCTTAGTCGTCACCCTGTCTGGAAAAATGCAGAGAATTCGAAACAGTCGTGCCAAGATCTGGACCCTCTCTTTGTAAGAGGCTGGTCTGGTTATAAAATGAATATCCAGACGCGTCCAGTATGAACAGCAACGATTATTAGAGTTGTTTGTAGTCTCAATCAGAGAACAACAATACAGATTACCTCCATCCGATATATGGTTAACAATACACGAGCATTATGTGCAGTAAACGGTAGCGCATTTGGTCCTTAATGGAAAATATTAAACGATGTCAAAATAGATTGTTTGTGACAGAAGTTAAAACAAGAAACATAAAATTTTGAGCACGCTTTGACAAAGAAAACACCAACAGCTTAGTATGATGGATGAATAAAAAAGGGAATGTTATGAATTAGTTTAGAACGTAATCTATCTAAACTCAGATGTGACGTTTAGGTTTCTTTTTAAGGTGAAAAATATGTATTTAACAAGCAAGCATTTATCACATATTTCAGCTGGTGTGATATACGTCTGCTCGAAATTTGGCCTATCATACACTTACTATAATGTTTATAATATATTATAAGGATTCTATGCAAAATCAGCAATGTGATATATCTTATCCACCTCTTCATCTGAAGATAAGGAAAGGTAAGGTAAAGTGACTGATTAACCAATAGGCAGAGTAGACACAGGCCTATGGGCCCGACGCCTTTTAGGGGCCTTGCGACAACGGATCAAAATAATAATGAATGAATTTGATCTTTTATGTATCAGAAGATCACTTGCGAGAGGATTCCCTAGATTTCAACTGTCTAGGGGCCTCCACAGGTTTTAATCCGTCACTGGCAAGGTAAGGTGATGGGTAAGTCAAAAGGAAGTAGCAACTGGACATCAAGAGAAATGCTGCCGCAACGATTTCGGCACAAATGAATTATTTGATTCTAGTATCAGACACCAATTAGGATGAGATGTCCTTGTTGAATATAAAACATGGATGCCAGCAATAAATGTATTATCAATACACATACGAGAACAATCATTCTCACATAGTCGTAACATATTGCGCACGCTATTCTTTGCATACCAGAACAAATTACGGTGTCTAGCTACAGGCCATAGAACACAATTAATTTTACTATATTGTCTCTACATTTGTTTCTCAGTAACGAACTGTCCACTGTGTGACAATCAATACAAATCATATGTTAATCTAAAATACCTTCAAAGATGACTTTCCGGTGAAGTTCTTATCAAGGGTTGACCTGCAATTTTTTGAGAGGTTAAATTGTAAACAAAACCCCAGGCAACGGAACACAGATTTCACTTCCGGATCATCACCATCACCTTATTACTCAATGTGCACTGTCGCCGAAATACACACAGAAAACCACACCATAAGCTCACATTTTATAAAGAATAAACAATTGACTTTAAATCCTTACCAAGAATGCCAAAATCTAACTCTAGTATAACCACCAAACTCAGACAGGAAAAAGTGATCTCAAAATAGACTGGGACTACATTCGTGGGTACTGAACCGGATTTTATTAATTGTGTACTGATGCCTACAGGTGGCGCTCTACAGTTTCGTATCTAGCATAGGTTTAGAATTTTAAAGAAAAAGAGTTCCTCCGGGTTTCCACACTTTGCATATCTTGGGTATTTTTCAAAGAACCTTTAATTCCCTTTATTTTGATGTATGATTGATGGGTGTATTATGGGGTAGAGAGTATACTTCTTGGCCTTGCTCCAGATGTGCACCTTTCAAACAAGTGCTAGCTCTACATGCTCATTTTCACTTCTCGGACTTCAGAGGTAAATTGTAAAAAATAGAGCCGATAACTCTTTTTACATTTTATGTATTTGGTAATTCATTCATTGCACTTTTTGAAGCTGGAATTGTCTAGTTTGACAAAATTCATTTTCAATATTTGAATAGCTGCCAAGAATAGTGTACTTTAGACAAATTTAGGTTGACTTTTGGAGCACAAGGTAGCAGTCATTTTAGTTAGCAGTGTCCTAAGATCATTTAAAGTTTCCAAAAGTTCAATATCCAAAGAAATTTCAGCCACATTACATGAACATAGTATATAGGTATGCCAACATTCTCTCCACTATGTATGTTTAAAATGCAAACAACTTCACCTTACATACATCACTCTCTCAAAAGTACATAATAACTGGTGAGCGCCACCACAGATAACATTTTAAAAGTGTATGCATGCTTTAGCGTAAAGTGTATGCATGCTTTTACGTAAAGTGTGTTTCATAAATTTTAAATCTTATTCTAAAAACTGTCACAAAGCGACATAGCTGCGCAAACACTTCTTAGAACATGATCCTGCGTGGATAAAATACAGATCATTCGAAACATAGTCAAGCCAAAAATCTAGACCCTCTCTAGTTGATTGGTCTGGTAATACAACAAATGTACAGATGTGTGCAGAAAATACTTTAAATATAATTAGAGAGATTTCGTATCTCCCACTCAAAGAACAACAAAGCAGATTACCACCTTCTGACACTTGGTTAATAATGGAAGAGCATATGTTTGTAACACACGTGGTTTATTTGTTCCTTGATGGGAAAATCATAACAAATATCAAGATAGATTGAAGCAAAAAATACATTTCGAAAGAATTGAGTACTCTGTGATAAAAAATTGAGTACTCTGTGATAAAATGAACTTCTTATCTTGTCCTAATAAAAAAGGGATGGATATGAATTTTGAAGATGTTAGAACGTAATCTTCCAAACTCAGACATAATGTGTACGATGCACTACTTATACATAAAATGCACATTTAGCAGTTAGCTTGCATTTGATCCATATTTGTATCATGTAATATCTAGGTCTGCTCAATATCTAGCCTATCTGATAACAATTTACCATGCTATATTAAATACATTTATATGTATCTGTCATTTAAAAAATCACCTATATCGTACGTCATGTACAATTCTCATAGCTTTCTGTATATGTAGTATTAAAAGGAGAACGTACAATTAAACTTTTCTCACAACATAAATTATGTTTCAGGACTCAGTTTAACCAGAGTTTAACATATAATGTGATGGCAGCATGGCTCCCATTTTTTGTTTATGATGACCTCTCTTTTTTAACATCCTAAATACATGCTCTCGAGAATGCATAATATTTTCATAGTGCTTTTTAACAGACCGTGACACAGCTATTGGAAATGTCATTAAAATGGTGTTATTACTTTTCACAAGCATAGGATTTGTCAGTGTATAAAGGTATACGACGATGAATTAAAAAATGTCGGTGCAAGGTATTCTCACAACAAGTTGGAGAAGGCCTTTTTTAGGCCTTAACTGTTTCAACCTAAGGAAGTTAGAAAACTAAAAAACAACGCATTGAAAATACTCATCCACTGATGCGCATGTACTGTTTGCCAAGAAGTTAAGAAGCAGAAACAAAAGTTACAACACTCCATTTCTCGATCGAATAGATGTACAATATGTTCTATTTAATTAATACATATTCCATCAATCTGATAAAATAATACCTATTTAATCTTTAGTTGATCACATACTAAAGAGTTGCATGTAATTTTAATTATATTGATGTCCAAATCACGTATATCTGGAATAATAACTGAACTGTAAGTACGTATGGACTTATGTATGTACGTACGCACGTATGTATGTATGTATGTATGTATGTATGTATGTATGTATGTATGTATGTATGTATGTATGTATGTATGTATGTATGTATGTATGTATGTATGTATGTATGTATGTATGTATGTATGTATGTATGTATGTATGTATGTATGTATGTATGTATGTATGTATGTATGTATGTATGTATGTATGTACTGCCTCACTTGGCACTCAGCATTAAGAGGGTATTGTAAGGACTGGGCATCATGGCGTCAGAATAATGTGACTGGGTGTGATATAATGTTGCATGTCTTGACATTATGCCCAAGTGCGAGACAGCACTATAAACTGCCACACTGCATATATCGTAGCGTTTGACAAAAATTATTAAAGCTACGTTAAAAATCCAAACAACATAAAAAAACTCTTGAAAAGACGTTATACCTAATCATACCTAAAATATCATGTTAGGACTCTGAATTTAATAATGACCTTTAGATGACCAATAGATGACTTTTTCAATCCAGTAAAGACGTTTATGTGGCTTTTTGTTTCCTGGAGTACCCAAAAATCTATAATCTTTCTTGGCGATGGATTCATATCTTAACCGAAGACTTGAAGTGATATATTAGTACTTTGGTCCAGAAAATATTTTTCTTGAGGAACTCTTTTGGTTCTTTAAGCACTGATGAGGAATATATGGTGATTGGAATATATGTGGTTTCAAATTTACTCTAAAGTGCGCCTGGAATGTTTTGTGTCTACTGGTGAAGCCCTCGATAAAATATATATTTAGCACATTTTCCACAGAGATGTTTCCCACTTGACAGTGCAATTTAACAGGAAGTGTCATATCAGGCATATTTTATGCTGCGATTGTATATTCAAAATATATTCAGATTTGGCCATATAAAGGTTTAATTCTTGTAATGATCTATTGAAGAAGAAGAAGAAGAAGAAGAAGAAGAAGAAGAAGAAGAAGAAGAAGAAGAAGAAGAAGAAGAAGAAGAAGAAGAAGAAGAAGAAGAAGAAGAAGAAGAAGAAGAAGAAGAAGAACAACAACAACAACAACAACAACAACAAGAAGAAGAAAAAGAAGAAGAAGAAGAGGAGGAGGAGGAGGAGGAGAAGGAGGAGGAAGAAGAAGAATCATAATGCGCTAAATGAAGTTAGAATCTAGTATTGTAGTATGTCAAAATACAGGTCTTATTAACACGTCTACATAAATACCACTCGATATACTGGATATAGATTCTGCACAATAAAGCATTGTGTACGTAAACTTACATGATTCTCTCTCTCTCTCTCTCTCTCTCTCTCTCTCTCTCTCTCTCTCTCTCTCTCTCTCTCTCTCTCTCTCTCTCTCTCTCTCTCTCTCACACACACACACACACACACACACACACACACGCCAAAGTTTGCCATAAACTGTTTTAGATATCATATGGATAACATCGATTATAAACATCTGTGATGAAAGGAAGGCGCTCGTAGTGTTTATTTTGCATCTCTAGGCAAACGGTTTCAAATGATTAAACCAGAAGAAGCCCAACTATCTGTTTATACAATTTGCTCACTGGCTCAGGAAATAGTAAATCAATAAATGAAATAGATTGGAGTCTTGGTACACTAGTGCCTATATAACTATTATTGGTTGTGTTATCAAACGTAATCTTTAGTTAGCTGTGCACATATAGAACACTTATAACTTTAAATATATATTTAGATATCAAAGATCACTGAGGTTTTAGATCATTTGAAAGCTGCCATGCAGTTGAAAGTGCGGACTACTATTGTATAAACAGCATACCAAAAAGTGAATGTCATATAATAAGATGGCAGGGTACAGTTTCGTAAGTTGACCATGGCAAATTTCTTAAATTAAGGCTATGGTGTGTGACTTTTTCAGCAATTATTGTCTACTAATTAAAGATATGGATATATTTGAGAACTAGGTGTTTCGGGCTTGTGTTGTTCTTGAAATTGAGGTCAGGCATGTACACCTTCCTTAGTTACTCTGCAATATGTTGATAGTGAAATACCAATAGTTGGCTAGGAAGAAGAGCTAGCCTCTCATGGCAGTAAACACGTGGGTTTGGGGCAAGGAGAATATCTCAAGAACGTCTTCGATGACAACTATTTTTAACTGCATCAGCCTGTTTAATACACAATGTTTTGCAGAATTGTTATCTAGGAAAAGGGCTTATGTTTGCACTGTGAGCACCACATTGTGTCAAAAATGACCTTCGGACATGAAAATTGCAGGTATAAATTTGGGGTTGTGGTCCATAAACTTCTGCTATGAACTGCCACTGACTTCTCTGGTCAAGCGGATATTTTTATGCTTTGTTTTAATATAGGCATATCAAAATATGGACATTCTTGACCTCACTTGTGTATTTGGTTTTTTTTATGATTTTTTGTACTAGGTCACTGATTGCGGCATTAAATTTATACGTAAAAACTGTTTTCTGCCCGCTAATCGTGTTGAGGTAAAGGGAGACAACTTTGAAGGGATACAATGACGTACTTTTCACTAATAAAGAACTGTAAAAAGCGCTCTAAGGATCAGAACCTTTTAATACCAGCGTTAGGATGTGGAAAATCAGAGCTAATTGTCTTTGCCACACTGAAGGTATGACGATTAACATTATACGGTGTCCTTCGACTTTTTGTGGCACCCATTGCATATGGGAGCATATAGAAAGTATATATGTATTGGTTCTTGATGTTACTGTTACTATGCTTCTTATCAAATACTTCAAAGCACTCAATACATTTTGTATCGTACTTCAGTCTTTCTACAGCCAGTCTTTTCTTACTTACTCAGAATATGTCCATAAAATAGATGCCGATATAAAATGTGTCATTTCATATCATTCTAATTTACCAATATCTTACCAAACTACTTGTATTACTTTTTATGAGGTTTAAGAAAACCGCTTCAAAAGAGTTTTTCTTTGTAGCAAAGAGGAAGTCGACGATTCTGCAGGCATCATTCCGACACGTTTATCCAGAGCTAAAGGAAAGGCTGTAATCCTCTCTGTAAATTATATTAATGCTATTCAAGCTTCTCTTTGATGCCATATCACAAAATGATTCATTACTGACTCATGCCAGAAAATTCTTATATAAATTTTTGTACCTGCTTGAAGCAAAATTTATGTTCATCAATGAAATATGAATTACAAACAATTGCAAGAATTTCTCCACATTAATTAAGTTTCTAAAATGCCAAGGAAGGGTTGAAGTTAAGTGTATATTTTAAAATTCCGGCTTTAGCAACATTGCATTCCGGCATATATAATTAATGCAAAAATATATGCAAAGTATCTGAAGACGCCAAATGGGCATTTACCCATTGCGCTTTAATCTATATTAATTATAAAATAACATTAATATCCTTTTTGAATATATGTTTAAATTTCACTGTCGCAAACTTGCAAAGTACGGAAGATTTATCGACATCTGAGCGCTTATTCTCTAGCTCAGTAATTCACGCTATTTTTATTTTCTTTTGTATTTTAAATTCAAACTGTGTTAATAGATTTATTATTCAAAATGTTGTATCACTATAGCGTCATCTATGATTTTGTAAGACATTTTGTAACTGCTTAACTCCTATTTTAAGCAAACATTCTAAGCAGGATGAATCATTCTAATCATTTAGTAATGCCTTAAAAAGAGGCATCTGTTAGGTGGCGCTATACAATTTCGTATTTTGCATAGCGATACAATTTTAAAGAAAATGAATTTTCCCTGATTTGCTCACTTGTTATATTGGTTGTTTAAACAAGATATTGTATATATTAGGTATTGTACAAAGGGCATTTAATTTCCTTTATTGTTGTGTATGATAGGTATGTAATATGAGTTATAGAGTATACAGCTTGGTCTTACTTTTGATGTGCACCTTTAAAAACAAACTGCTAGCTCCGCTGGGTCAATTTCACCTGATGGATTTCAGAAGTAAATTGTAAAAAAGGATCCGATAACTTTTTTCCAATTTTTGTTCGGCAATTTTTTCATTGCACTTTCAGAAGCTGGTATTGTTAAGTCCGACAAAAGTAATTTTCCCTATTTTAATAATTGCTAAAGATAATGTACTTTAGAATAATTCATTCTGATCTTTTGAGCACAAGGGAACATCCATCTTAATTAGCTGTGGACTTAGATCATGTACAATTTCAACAAGTACATTATGCAAGGAAACTTCAGCCATGGTACATGAAAGCAACATAGAGCTATACCAACATTCAGTCCATTGTGCATGCTGCAAATATAAACAACTTCGCCTTACACCCGCCTCTCTCATAAGTTGATAATATCTATAAACCGCCATCATAAAGAACACATGGGTATTATTATTTTATGATATAGTTTTGGTGATTTAAGTTGCATGCATCAAAACAAACCTTTTGAAAGATTCTTCTGTATTTCCACCCCACAGAACAGTATTTATCAGTGTCAGAGTCTCACACAAACCCAGCCTACCCATTCCATGCTTTTAAAAAGGTACATTATACAGGAACGTGAAACTTGCCATAATTTTTTTTATGAAATGCCACCAATGAATTTTAGCTTGAAAAGGGATAGAACAGGTAATGTTCATGGAGGTCAAAGGTTACAATATTTACTTATCGTTTAATATGGAAGAAAGCAAATTTGCTTTGTCGTAAATAATTTCTTCATTTCATAACAAATAAACAAAAAAAACAACATTTTCGCTATATATTTATTTCATTTAATGTAACGGTTTTAAATATAAGTTGGCTTTATTCCTATATTCTAAGACTTCTCCATTATTAAAGACATTACTCACACAATACTGCCTGAACGCAGTTTATTTTCATGCATAACATCAAGGTTGATGTGCCAATTTGTTGAGAACATCATACATAATGATATAAAGGAAAAATAAAGTGTGCGAACTTTCATATTTGTTTTAGGTGGCGCTCTACAGTTTTGTATTTTGCATAGGGTGTGAATTTTTAAAGAAAGCGAATTCCCCGGGTTTCGTCATTGGTTATACTGGCTAATTAAAAAAGACCTGTATTTTATTTATTATTCAAGAGCCTTTAATTCCCTTTATTTATCTTTTTATGGTTGATGTGTTTAATATGGGTTATAGAGTATGATTGATGTGTCTAATATGGGTTATAGAGTATGATTGATGTGTTTAATATGGGTTATAGAGTTTGATTGATGTGTTTAATATGGGTTATAGATAATATAGATTGGTCTTACTTCAGATGTTCTTCTCTCAAAAACCCGTTAACTCATTTTTACTTTAAGGCCATCAGACGTAAATTGTAAAATAGAGAACTGATAACTTTTTTTTTGCATGTTATATATTCGGTAATTCATTAGTTACACTTTCAGAAGCTATTAATGTCTTGTCCGGCAAACTTAATCTTACCTATTCTAATAACTGCTAAATGTAGGGTACTTTAGACTAATTCAGGATGATATTTGGAGCATAACAGAGCAGCAGTTTGAGTTAGCTGTTTGCTTAGATCCATGTACAGTTTCCACAATTACAATGTTCAAAAATATTTCAACCACAGTACATGGAAGTAACATAGAGGTATACCAACATTCTCTCTATTTGTGCATGCTGCATATGCAAACAACGTCACCTTACATCCACCACTCTCTCAGAATTTCATAATTTCCGTAGAGCGCCTCCTCCAATAAATCAATGCATGTTTCCACAGTTGCAATGTTAAATAATTTCGCAGTGAGCATGAGTAAGACTTATTTGCATTGTTCACACAATAACATTGTGTTGATATGCAAGACAATACCTCATGATCTCAACACAAAGTAAAGGCAGACAGAACCGATTGTTAGAATCCGTCATTAAAAAAAATTATTTTCTTCACTTTGATTAAAAGTCATTAGGAAGATATGAAAAAAAACCGACACACTCAAAAAAATAAATGCTGCAACAGTAAGATGGAAATTTGTTGCGAAAAAAATGCCCTGATAATCAAGTTACGTTTACGATTCTCAATCATATCTGGACACAACGGGAGAGGTACAGTACATGCCTATGTTTACTGAGGCATTGCAGGAAAAGTTCGGAAATGAAATCATGTACACTGTAATCTATTTTACGTTAACGTGCGCCTGCTGCGATGTCTCTGCAAATTACATTGCTTCGAAATGCATTAATTTCGGATATTGTAAGACAACATAAAAGATGAATGGACATACACCAGCTAAATGAAAATCGTCAAATTGTATCGAAAAGGTAATGATAACGATACAAAATCTTCAACTTAAATAACAATCTGGTTAAACGTTGCGTTATTATTCTTGGTCTTGAATATTCATTAATTGATTGGTAATAAAAATGGTAAAATGTCATATATTAGAAGAAATATGGCCTACACTGGAAGAAAATAAAATAGTGTTCATTAAAGAAAGAAGTCATAATTCTCCGGATGTGATATTGATATTTGTAGAACACACCATTTCCTCGCCAATCAAGTAAGTAAATAAACAGAGAGTTTCACCTCTTTCATCTTTAAAACTGTAGTGCGAGCGTTAAGCGTGGCTTGCTGTATCTGTTCATCTGATGAAAAGAATTTTACAAATAAACATAAATGACAGTTATCCATTGCTTAGCACAGCTCAAGATAGATCAAAGTGCCTAAAAGGCATCATTAAACAATTACAGGTACTTCGCTGATAAGAGTGCACAAGGGAAATAATCCTCCACAAAAAATATTATTTTTTGTAATATCATGCTACAACCCTCATCTTTTATATCGTCTATGAATAGATTGTAATATATTAATTTAATAATTATTTGTATTCATTCAGTTTTTAAACGTCCTGGGGGTTTTTTAAATAAAAAATGGATTGATTGATATTAACTGGGTAATTTTAGGCGTATTGTACAGTTCCTCAAATGATTCTTTGTTTATAATAAAATGTGAGATGTTAATGACTGGCAGTGACTATTTACAAAAGGGGATCATTTAGGATGCATTTCTTACATAATATTTAACACACGCATTATTTCATCTTATTATTCGGGTGCGAGACACAAAACAGTTTTACATGCATTTATTCCAAAAAGAGCAAATTAGTCTTTCCTCCGTCAGTACATGCGCTTTAGTTTCCCGAGGAAGCGTATGTTATTAATTTTCTTCAAAGAATTTCCAGACATCTGCATCCAATCTGTACGACTAATCTTGACTGGTAACTTGATGGACAACTTGCCTCAATCAATGGCAAGAGTTCCATTACATGTTAGCGTTTATTAAGACATCATTACATCGAACTTGAATGATGTTAAACTTTCTTGCAATTTATAAATTGGTATACAACTCTCGTCCTTAATGTTAACTTAATTTGGAACTCTTATATAACACACAGATCCTTGCCTATGAAATAAATGAATGCATTTATAACAAAAACAAGATCGATCATTTAATTTTTAATAGACCATTCCAATGTATGTTTTGCGTGACAGCCGCGGTAGCTCAGTTGGCAGAGTGTGGGATTCGTAATCCAAGTGTAGCTGGTTCGATACGGCTGCCTTGGTGTATTCTTGAGTAAAGCACTTAGTTCTTGTGTTCTAGGAATGATTTGTGAAATATCACATGACAATTTGTTTATTAAATATTTTATTCTTCCTTTTTTTCTCAACAGTTATACATGAAATCGTTGATAACTTATACTAGCATATCAAATTATGCAGACGTAATATAGCCCGGAATGCAGTACTCTCGGGGTACTTAATGCTCTTATCGGTACATATTAAAACTGTTTGCTTTTTAGCCCGGAATGCAGTACTCTCGGGGTACTTAATGCTCTTATCGGTACATATTAAAACTGTTTGCTTTTTAGCCCGGAATGCAGTACTCTCGGGGTACTTAATGCTCTTATCGGTACATATTAAAACTGTTTGCTTTTTAGCCCGGAATGCAGTACTCTCGGGGTACTTAATGCTCTTATCGGTACATATTAAAACTGTTTGCTTTTTACGTATAAAGTTTCAAGACTTTCACTCTTTCTATTACTATGAAAACATCGGTCAATCGATGCTAGTAATTGTAAATATAACAGCATGGTGGATGACCCAGATTAACGTAACATGGTAGAACAACTCTATATTATCGTGGTATTTGCCTAACTTACGTATGGTAGCATGCAGTTATCACAATAAACATAAATTTATTGTCGTGGTATTGCCTAACTTACGTATGGTAGCATGCAGTTATCGCAATAAACATAAAAAACATCTTACCTATAAGCAGAAATGTCCACACGTATACTGGCCTAATATTTCCCCAAAAAAAGAAATGATCCAATGATAAAATCGAACACACAAATGAAATTCAAGTATAAATCCATAAATAACAACATTACAAATTAAAAGCAATCATCATTTAATTTTATTTTCATTTTAAATGCAATATAGGAAAATATTCAAATATATAACAATTATTAATAATATTATTATTGAAACATTATTGGCTTCAAGAAAGTTATTATTTGTTGCTATATTCTTATTTACGTACGAAAAGCATGATCATCAGCAAGATCTTGTAAATTTTGGTCCACATTGGTTACCGTACAATGAAATTGCACCTTGACCTTGTAAAGACATTATGACAACATCAAGTTATATGACCTATTATCATCAAACATCAGGTCATACACTGAATATATTTCGTAATCAAATCTAATGCAGGTATAGCAAGTTCGACCGGATTTTTTTAATATGATGATCAACGTAAATGCATGCACTTAAAAAATGTTATGTTCATTCTTTTTCATAGTTAACTTATAGCAAATGTTGACATTTTAGTCGATATGATGCTATAAGAAATTTGTATCCTTATTGGCTACAGCTTTACTCTGTAAACAACCGCTAGATGGCGGGTGTCCCAAATTAATCTGAAAATCTCGTTTGAGGCGATAATATAGAGCCCGCGATAATACATTGTTGGAGTATGCACTGTTAACATTATTAATTTACATATATTTTTATTGAATCTCACGACGAAAGGGCTATATTACAGAAGAATTGTGTCCTTTATAAGAATGCATATTCCATTATCTATGCAAAGATTGCAGCAGACGACGGGAATATATCAAGTTAATATTTGTTCAAAACACTATTCTTTTACAAATTTTGTGCGGAACATGTAACTTCTGACAAGAACAAATATATAACTATAATACTAACAATCAATACCGCGAACAATCATAATATTGCCACACTAGTAGGCGACAGATAATTGCTCCTACGGTTTACAAACGCTATCGTTTCTTTCAAAATGCACCTGTTACTGGCCGACAAAATGTAAAAGCTCACAAATAGCTCTATTCTTGTAGATTTTAAAAGGTGGAAATTATAGTGTTAAAATTGAAAGCCCTTTTCGACTAATGAGTGAACATGAAGATCAAAAGTCAGTTTATCTTATGTAGTCATCGTTTAAAACAGACTAAATTTGTTCTACACTTATGAATGGATTTCGCCAAGCGTCTAGGTGCTTTGATTCCATAACGCATAGCTGGTTCGCTTGAAATCGCCGAATGATATAAGAAGACTGTGAGATACTACAAAACCACGTACTCTTCTCAAATTTCCATTCGATGGAATGAACACAATCTGAATTTTAGTAAAATTGCTCGAATGTTACCATGACAACAATTATCAAAAAGAAAGCAAAACAGCGATATTCAATCATCTGCTCAGTCGAAGGTCATCATTTGAATGTCTTCTAATCTTAAAACGATTTTGTATGAAACTAAAAATAACTTCACCAATTTAATGGCTTCCTCTGGATCCCAAATATCTTTCTATGCTCTGATTTGAACACGTATCCTCTAAATAATAAAGTCTGTCTCTATAGGATCCATCTCTAAATCATAATATCTGTCTCTAAATCATTCTGTCAGACTGAAAACGGCCTGTCTCTAAATCAGGCTGACTCAAAACAGTCTGTCTCAAAATCATACAGTCTATCTCTAACTCATGTAGAATGTCTCTAAATCATACTGTTTGACTCAAAACGGTCTGTTACTAAATCATACTGTCTGTCTCTAAATCATACTGTCTGTCTCTCAATCATACTGTTTGACTAAAAAAAGGTCTGTATCAAAATCATACTGTCATTCTCTAATTCATACAGTCTGTCTATAAATCTATCCGCCTGTTTCTACATCATGCTGCCTGTCTCCAAATCATACCGTCTGAGTCAAAACGGTCTGTCACTAAATTATACTGTCTGTCTCTAAATCATACTGTCAGACTAAAAACGTTTTGTCTCAAAATCATACTGTCTGTCTCTAAGTCATACTGTGTGTCTCTAAATCATACTGTCTTACTCAAAACGGTCCTGTCTCTAAATAATACTGTCTGTAAGTCGTGACTTTTTTTTAAACGGTCTGTATCTGAATTATACTGCCTGTCTCGAGATCATATTGTCTGTCTCTAAATCACACTGTCTGTCTCTAAATCGTGCTGTCTGCCTCTAAACAGTCTATATCTAGATCATATTGTCTGTGTCTAGATCACACTGTTCATCTCTAAATCATGTTGTCTGTCTCTAAATCGTTCTATATTTCTCTAAACCGTCTGTATCTAGATTATACTGTCTGTCTCCAGATCATACTGTCTCTAAATCATACTGTCTGAACACGATGCGTTATCTTCATCAACATATATAAACTGAAAAGTGACCTTAGACATAGTAAATATATTAAATTCAGATTTATTGTTGTTTTTACATAAATCCACATTTTACCTTTTGAAAAGAAAATAAAACATAAGTATTTTGTCAAGATGTTGACATAAAACATAAACATTTAGTACAAAAATTCCAAGATGCATTTGACAAACATCAGCTGATCTAACACTGTCAAGCTACATCGGGAGACATGTCCGAAACTAACCGAACGAGTCAAAAGTACTTGCACTCTAGGGTGTGATGTTTACAGATAGGCACCACATGCAGAGATAATTGCAAGATTAGCTTCAAATAATTCGCAAGGGGTGATAATTAAAGTTATCTTTGATCTTATTTCTGTAGCAGCCCCAAACCATCCACAAATGCCATAGTCGCTTACTGCAAACCAGAATCGCAAATTTGATAAATGTGTATGTACATAATGAAATACCCTCCAGTGGCAGGTTTGGTAATTGCACGTGTCCCGCGGGAGAAGGTCTGGCATTTGGAGAGTTTTACAGAGTAGTATATATCCCAAGCAATGGTGCATTCTGCCATATGAGGTACAGATCTCATCCCTATCGATTGTTGTGCATCTACCATCTAACGTACAGATCTCGCCCAAATCGATGGTCCATTCTACCATCTAACGTACAGATCTCGCCCAAATCGATGATCATTTCCTTACATAATCCGGTCCTGATAAAATTCTGGTTGTACATTGAGCATTTCGTCTTCTTCTGGTATGATGTTTATTCTTGTCCACCCAATAGCATGTTGAAAACTAATAGCTTGTTCAAAACTACATTTCATGAAAACATTTATGAAGTGTTTGCTTTATAAGCTTTTTGTGTATTTATTATGTAATTTATTTATCCAATTTTACAAACACTGCATGTTTGTTTCTAATTTACAAATATAAACGCATTAGAGGTGTAAGTTATATTTCATTTTTTTCATATATGTTTGGGAATTAATAAAACTTTGCAATGAAACACATTTAATACAAATTTACTTTAATGTTGTATTCGCCTCATTAAGCACGTATAAAAGTATATCTGACAAGAGAGTCTAAGATATGAAGAACTATTTGTTATTAAATCTTGACTTTAGTCTCAAAATGGTCAGTTTATTAGTTTGTATTCAACTGCAAAGGAATTTGTTCTTATCAACTAAATTGACCGCTCGGGTGGCCTTAATGGTCTAATGCGAGAGGTCGCGGATTCAATACACGACAGAGTCATACTAAAGACTTATAAAAATTGTATCATCATTAAGAGGTTATTGATAGGACTGGTTGGCCGGGTGTCAGGATAATATGACTGGGTGGGACATCATGCTACATGTCTGGTGTCAGGATCATGTGACTGGGTGGGTCATCATGCTATATGCCTGCGGCATGACGCCCCAGTTCTAGACATAATTATATACCGCCACTCTGCAGACGACGTAGTAATATAACAAGAAAATCCAAGCAACATACATTAGATATTTACTAAATAGAAATATGAATAATACAGAAAGAATATAACTTCTTAAACGTTTGTTATAAATTATTTAACTTCTAAAACGTTTATGTTATAGATTGTTTCTGTAGCTATTAATAGACAATAATAAACATCTGTCTCCAAAACAGCTGACCATAACTAATTAATTAGTACAAGTCTGCAAAGTCTATATTTTAATTCGATTAGCACAAATCTGGAATAATATAAGTGTTTTGAAATATATTTCTTTTAATTTTAATAATCAAAACTTAAGAAGACATAGATTAAAATAAGTGTTACTTCTTTCATTGTAAATTGCACATTTCAAATTATGTCATGTTTGTGGTATATATTAGTGAAATATTAGTTTCTTTTCGAGAATGAACGGTTCTTTTATTCCATATTTAACGCTGTTGTCAATGCAACATGACAAATTTATCCCCGTGACAAGCCTCCATAAATTTTATATTTTATATCAAGATTTTGACACCATTCCTTAAATAAAATCAAATCTTTTTCTTTATTAACCGTATATTTTACATCTGCCACACGTACCAGCGTTAAAAAGATTTCAAACATTACATCTTTCCACATCCAATGCTCTTCGCTTGTTTATTAATTACTAAGATTTAATTACACCAAATCGTTACGTATGAAACTTGGGTCTCACTGAGTAGGTTCGTATTTTGAAATCTTAACTTCTAAGCAGATAACCTGAGCATGGTGTTTATATATTCAAACAGAAACTACATTTGTATTTTGGTTTACATTGACTTTTAGTTAGGCCATCTTGTTTGTAGTGTTTACGTATGTTTGTTACAGCGGTACACATCTCAAAAGCCAAATTGTGGAGGGGTGAGGAAAAAGTACACTAGCTTGCTATGGTATTGACCTATAATGAAGTGCGCACATATTGTTTGTTGAAGCCACATAGCCAAAGTAAATATTCAAATCAGTTCTTGACTGTCGTAAGCGGGCATTGCAAAAGATGATCTGAGGTAATATCAGTTCAATTAAAATGCCACAAATTGTACCTTGAATTTCTCTGCAGTCTATTGAAAAGTCACTAAGAACTGTCCAGAGGGACCATAAGAGAAACTTGAAGAAAATACCTGCGGAGTTTTATCACCAAAAGGTATAGTACCAGTTGAAATGAAGACACTCCAATATAGATTAATACAAAATGACAATTCAGCACGAGAATGCTTTCAAATAACCAACACAATTTATATTTTCTTACTGTCAGATTGGTATATGGATATAAATTCCGTCATTTTGCACATGTGTAATAAAAAGAGGCTATCAGTTATGCAATATTCCTTCCAGTTACAGTTAGTGTTCTTTATAATTTCAATGCAAGTAGTAACAAAAGTAACTATAAAGGATGGTCCCTCTTTTTCGATTAGAGTGAACAAGATATTTGTTTCAAATAATCTGTATCCAGATCCAACGAACATTTACTACAACAACAATAATAATTCTCTATTTAAACAAATTTAAGACCAAGTTCGTTCTTTCTATGCTGCTTTACAATAACTCAGAAGCATACCAAAGCTATTACCAGGATCAACTTAAATTAGAGTCAGCAACCTTTTCACTTAATATGTTTGGCTTCTAGCTTTGTGCAATGAAGAGACGTAGAGAGTCAACAGATGGAAAACATATGAGAAAGATAAAAGAGGTCTTCAGAAAATTGAAGAGCCTTAAGTCGGATATATCTTAATTTAGGAGACGATTATAAACATTTCCTTTCTATCCAAAAAAACGCCAAAAAGTCTTATTCATGTTTGAGTTTATTGAAGCATGTTGAAATTACTAGTAATAAAATGTATTTGTTCGGGCGGAGAGTAATAGAGAAAAGTGTTTTGTCATGCATTCTGCTGTTACTGCAAAAAAAAGTTTAAAAAATTATATGCAAGTGCTCAGCAAACAGTATGTTATTAAAACTAAAATAAAGACATAAACGAATTTGCGGAAGAATAATCAAACAAATTTTAAACTTAATTAAAGCATATGCATAGTTTTGTTTATACAACATGCTAGTTTCTAGTTAAGCACTTGCGATCCATCGTACCATTGCTATTTTACTTGGTGCTTGGCGACTGGTGCGGCATTTCTAAATTATCTATTTGTACTTATTTCTCTACCGGTAACAACGTTGTTAAAGTCAATGTTATTGTCAATCACAGTGCCAAACAAAAGTGAAATTAGTTTTCATTTTGACATCTATCCTTTTGTCTACTGTGGTATTACTTTAATTTTTGTTTTCCATGTCTTGTAGTAATTGGTAATCTTGCACCGAGAATGGATAACGATCTAGCGTTGCTGACATTCTCTTCTAAATGATGTTTTGGAGCTCAACCTTTTCTCCTTTCTCACGTCTTTATTTATAACATGATAGTAAGCATGATCTGCTTGAACCCGACACAAACAACTCTCGAAAAATATAGAGCAAATCGTTTCTTTTTTTGTTTATATATATATATATATATATATATATATATATATATATATATATATATATATATATATATATATATATATATATATATATACGAAAATTTCTTTCACAATTACCGTTGTCAAATCAATCGGTTGACGTTAAGGTTAATTGGGAGATCTACAGTAGGCACGACTTTTGTAGTAGCCAAAAGATCCATCGACTATTGAACAAACTTTCGGTGAATGAATAACATAATATTCGATAAAACCTTAAACGGTTCATGAGGACACGTTGCCTAAGTCTTAAGCAAATACTGCAATATTTTGCAGTGTTACCATGTCCTTGTACATCCGTATTGGTCAATAAGCAGCAAGAATTTGTTTCAATGGTCGCGTGTTACTTGCAGTTAGCATTTGGGAGATGGACTTGTTATGCCTTATCAAACAATTTCGTCTTCTCATCACCCATCATCGCAATAAGCTAAGCGGAAGAACGGTGGCCCTCTGGTTAGCGTGCTGCCTTTTTGACCGAAAGTTGTATGAATCTTACCATTGAATCAGTCTCGGTAGACTACTGTGGCGTGTACATGGGTAAGGTACTTGACTTCAATTTCCATGACACATAATTACCTTCTTGTGTTACTGTGACGTAAAACATAAAATCATACAAATCAGTTCAATAGGCTAAGGTCAAGTGCAGCAATAAGCTTTTTGCTGTTCCATCTGCCTTGACATTTTACAGCTTCTCTAGTAACAGTTCTGTCAACAATTCAACCTATTGTAATCTTTAAGATAACAGGAGAATTTAAAAAATATTTGATGTATCTCTAAGTTGTATCACTGATTCACTCGATGTGATTTCACTCTGTGCAAACTTGCCAAGTTTTTAGTCCACCTGCCATCCTTTCAGTATTCAAATGTTTTCTTAAACTTGAATGTTTTGTTTTCCAAATGTTTTCTCAAGTTTCCATGTTTCACTCTATCCACAGCATGAACACTCACTCACATATTCGTATTCAGTGCAGCATTGATATGAAAGCAGTATCAACAGCTAATCAATGCTTTCATGTCTATTCTGTGCATATATTTGTGTGCAGTACAGCATTTATATGAAAGTATCAACAGCTAATCAATGCTTTCATGTCTATTCTGTACACATATTCGTATGCAGTACAGCATTTTTATGAAAGCAGTATCAACAACTAATCAATGCTTTCATATCTATTCTGTACACATATTCGTATGCAGTACAGCATTTATATGAAAGTATCGACAGCTAATCAATGCTTTCATGTCTATTCTGTACACATATTCGTATGCAGTAAAGCATTTATATGAAAGCAGTATCAACAGCTAATCAATGCTTTCATGTCTATTCTGTACACATATTCGTATGCAGTACAGCATTGATATGAAAGCAGTATCAACAGCTAATCAATGCTTTCATGTCTATTCTGTACACATATTCGTATGCAGTACAGCATTTATATGAAAGTATCGACAGCTAATCAATGCTTTCATGTCTATTCTGTACACATATTCGTATGCAGTACAGCATTGATATGAAAGCAGTATCAACAGCTAATCAATGCTTTCATGTCTATTCTGTACACATATTCGAGTTTCTTTTTGATTGCTATGAAATAAATCTTTTAAGCTAATGAACCACATCCGCCCTGTCTTTTTTGATATTTTAGGGTTGTTTTGAACAAAGTGTTTATTTTAATGATGCGATCAAATATATGCTAATAAATATGTAAACCCATTACCTACTACTCGACACACCTTGTGAGTAATTTAATACTGCTTGTTATATGAGAATTAGATATAAAATAATAAATAAAAGCTCAAAATTGTCGATCTCACATCCGGTAAAATCGTTTCAATTAAAAATGTGTCTCCCTATTTAAAAACCGGTTAGAAATTATAGTACTCGATTCCTGTTAACGTCAAGAGCGTAAAACGGTTTCCGTTTTTGTCAGTTCCTGTATAACTTTTATTATTTTATACTGACTTCGCTCAATATTATCTTTTCTGCTTCCTCCTTGTCTCTGAATAGACATTATTTTATCCATAAAATAATGTTTGAGGCTTGCAAATGAATGAGACAATACAAAAAAGTCCACATTTTTAATATTATTATAATTTTGTTTGTTTCAAAACGATGGTGGTTTTGCAACATTTATAATAGTGCTAGAAAAAAAACAAGCACTGTATTTAGATTTATTACCCATCATCTGTTATATATAGAGAGGATCTCAAATTTGTAACGATTTAATACTGAATTTATAAAACGGGTTGAATAATGTCCAGTTTTTGCGAGCCTTGGCGAGCAAATGCTGTACACTATTCAACGAGTTTCATAAATTTAATATTAAATAATTACCCATTTGAGATTCTCTTTATCACAGTTTATTTTTCTGTTGGAATTATTACGAAAGAAAGAAGAACGTATAATTTTGTTCATTTTCACAGACGGTGCCATGCTACATGTCTGCGGCATGATGCTCAAGTGCTAGACATCACTATAAACTGCCACACTGCAGACATCGTAGCAATATGACTGAAAAAGTGTTAAAGCTACGTTAAAAATCATAAAACACCATCATAAAAAACAGACGGTGCACCTTTCATTTGTTGTACATAAAATATATTCCCAAACAAAGTTGAACTAGTATAAATAGATTGTATTGTTTATACAAACTATATATCAAATAAAAAGCTTCCATCCAAATAAACATAACAGTTTATAACGGTGCAATCATTTTTCAAAACAGAATAATCAATGCGGCATGATGCCACATTGTTTGATACGGTACACAGTAGACCTAGAGTGCATCTTTCCCTTAAAATGTCACTTTCAGAACTAAGCATTACATTGTTGCAATTTTCATGTGAAATAGGATTACTGGATACAAACATTCCCACTTTTACTGCAACGCATTTGTGACGTGATATTTTCAGCATTTGATTTGGAACAATAGACTGTACAGTCCGGCGTTGTAGTTCAGCGTCTTGTGAGAGCAGCAGCATCTGCAAAGAGCATGTCCCTAATGGTTGATTTCCTTACTTTTCTCATTGCGTTTAGTCGTGCCAGGTTGAACAGTCTTCCGTCTGAACGCGTGTGCAGTTAGATCCCTTCTGTTGACGTCCTGAAGGCGTAATTAAGCAGGACAGCGAAGAAGATGCCGAAGAGCGTGGGGGCAAGAACATAGCCTTATTTCACTCCGCTGTGGATGTTGAATGGGTCGGACGATGAGCTATCAAACTGCACTGAGCCTTTCATGTCGTCATGGAAGGACTGGACCATACTTAACAGCTTTGGAGGACATCTAATCTTCGTCAGTATTTTGAAGAGTCCGTCTCTGCTGACCAGATCGAATGCTTTGGTGAGGTCTATAAAAGCCAGGAAGAGGGGTCTGTGTTGTTCTCTACACTTTTCCTGTAGCTGCCTGATGGAGGATGGAGAAGATCATGTCGATTGTGGATCTCTCTGCACGGAACCCGCACAGAGACTCTGGATACAATCTGTCAGCAAGCGTCTGCAGTCTGTTCAGGATGACTCTAGCGAAGACTTTACCCACGATGCTGAGAAGTGATATGCCCCTGTAGTTGTAGCAGTCACTTCTGTCGACCTTGTTCTTGTACAGAGTTATGGTGTTGGCGTCTTTCAGGTCCTGAGGCACTGCACCTTCATCCCAGCACTGGCAGAGAAGTTTATAAAGGTGTGAGCAATACACTGCCTCCGCACTCGATGACTTTTGCTAGGATGCCATCCTTCCCTGGGGCTTTACCTGTGGTCAGTTTCTCTAAGGCCATCTTTTAGTGTATGTTTACGAAACATAATGGTAGACTTTAGCAGCAGTACATCATGTTTAGCTCTGTTATTAAATATGAGTTTGTTTACAATGAAATACAATATTGTTAAAGAAAGACAAGAACGGAAGGGAATAAAATAGTTTAACAGAGTAATAGTATCACATAGATAATCCAACAATTACATAAAACAATCATTAAAAATGACCTCCTCAGTGTAACTTTCAGCAGCTGTCTGACCAATTCGCAATGACGACATGTGGAAAAAAGCTATCAACAGTGTTGCCAAGAGAAGTTGAAATTCTTTAAACAAAGAATACACTACCATGAATAAATAATCGCGGATGTTAGTGACTGACGCTGACAGATTCCTGGCAGTATACCTGATCCTTTCTTCTCTCACTTTTTCAGCCTTTTAGACTTAAACGGAAATTGGTGTACTTTCTTAATTCCCCATAACACACGTTGTTGCCAAAAAAGGTCAAGGGGAAAAGAAAACAACGTATATTCAATTTTAAATGACAGGTGTCTGAATTTATTTCGGTAGACCATCCCATATTTGTCAGCAGCATATATACAATTGCACAAAGAACCAAACTAAAATGCATGTACATCTGGCATTTCCTCAGAGTTACAAATTGATCTTTTTTTGTTTTAATTATTGGACCCAATCCACTCCAGTTTATATTTAGCTTCGTGCACAGTAGGATCCTGGCTCATTCTGAGCCAGAAAATGGATTTGAAACGAAATATTCCTATGATAATACTGATATTATTATTTCGTGAGAGTATAATATGCTAGTGTATACGTGTTTTCAATAACGAAAATTTCTAAGTAATAAAGTATTGTTGTTTTATATAATAGACAACATATATTTTAATAATGTTACAGTTTCTGGATTTCGAATTTGAGAATTGTTTTCCCTGCCTTTGTCTTAAAGCTTGAGTTTCTTGAGGACATTTGTTATTATTTTAATTAATGGTCTTTGTGACCTCTCATGATTTTCCACCCCACTAATTATTTTCAGTGAATGTTTTGGAACTTCATATTTTACATTTTAATGGGCTTATGTTTACCATACTTTAGTTTTAAATTATATGTCTTCTGGGGGAATTTTAGGTAATTTTTTTAATATAAATATCTTTTTCTGCAATAATACAAATACATATAGATGGTCACCTTGACCTTTAACCACTTAATAATATGGCAAGACTGGTAATTTATTTCAGTATTAAATTGAAGAGAGATAAATGGTGATATCAAAAAGATGACTCTTATTAGACAGCTTTATTTTAATATTTTTGTCTGATTTTCTCAAATAAAGCTCATATATTTAAATGTTGCCAGAAATGCACCATTGCTACTTAGGTGAAAATGAACTTGCAATATAATTTAATATTCACTAATGTAATTTTTGACAAGCAAAACTATGCACCTTGCTTACTTATGTATTGAACTGCTATTCCTAGGGCTGTCAAGAAAATCAAGGGTGGATATTGGACACACAACACTAATGGTATGGAAAAATGGGAACCAGCATGGATATGGGCGAACATAGGCCAGGATTGGTTAATAATGTTAGTTATGTTTTAGGAAAAAAAAATCTTTTGAGAGCTTATCCTAGTGGTAAGTGAAAACAAAAGAGACATTATTTTATTGATGGAATTCCAGTCCATTAACAGTCTTGAGCTTGGAACACTCATCACTAAAATTAGAACGGGACTCTTTGGTGCGGAATTGAAAGCACATGTTTCAAACACGTGCAGGCCCAGAAAATGCCGCAGCGTATATACTTTCCTCTGCCCAGAAGATGACTTCCATGTTTCATCTATATAGGCTTGGTCATAGGCACTCAGACATTTTATATCATGGTGTTTGCAATGGGTTTGCTATGGGAACTAAATTTAGTACAGTGATTTCTACATTTAGCTTAGGAACCCTTGTTGCTTTTTTCAAATGTTTACCAAACAAACCAACACACTGATACTCATACACGCTAAAATCCAAGTTAGCCGACATCAGTGCTTACATATTAGGTACCTAAGGGGATGGAGTCGTACAGAAGGCCGTACTGTTTCAAAAATAGGTGTTTGTATCTGATAAAATATTATTGATACACTAATAATATAATCTACTACCGTATCTATTCTACCAAACACGTATTTGCTAATAGACTTCTACATTCACAGTTTTCGTCACACGTATGTAATGTTCTCATTTTCTCCGTATTGTCTTTCACATATCCTTAATGTTATCAGTCAGATGATTCTAACACGTCACTCAGTTTTTTCAACAAGGCCATTTCTGTATACATATCACCCAACATAATCACATGCACTGACTGACCCTAAGTGACTAGCTATTTCCACTGTAACACAAGGCAAACAGAGGCTAATTCGATATCGTGACTGTGATTTGTCCTGGACTGTGATACACAATCGTGATTGTGATTTGTCCTGGACTATGATACACAATCGTGGCAGTGATGAGTCATGGACTGTGATACACAATCGTGACTGTGATGAGTCATGGACTGTGATAAACAATCGTGACTGTGATTTGTCCTGGACTGTGATACACAATTGTGGCTGTGATGTGTCCTGGACTGTGATACACAATCGTGACTGTGATGTATCCTGGACTGTGATATACAATCGCGTAGACATTTATGCCATGTTGATCATGAACTAGATTTCCCCATGAACAGAGATTGACGGTCTGTCATGGGATGTTGCATGGAGGTGTGACAGCAACCCACACGACGTCAACTTCACTGATAGAGCATGCTCAATCCAGCTTTTTCCACGACTGGACTCAGGGTACACTTTGGCACATCAATGACTGGTTGTCATAGCTACAGTTGGGCCAGGGGCATACCTGTCAGGAAGACAACGCCTTTAAGATTATCAAGGTTGTACCATACCAGTTGGTTTACTTTCATAATGCTCGAAACTGGAAAGACCGATTCTGTACTGTGGTAGGATGCCAGGGAGTGATTGAGCCTGAATTGTGATATAGAGTGTAACTGGTGAAAATGTTGTTTCTAATTATCATAGCCAGGACTGTGAGATCTCCAGATCTTCATTCAACATCTCCGTCGTTTGTTCTTTGAAAATAAGAAAGATTTCTCCCATCAAATTGCTCTGCTCCTCTTGGAAGCCTTTATGTTGGATTGTTTCTTGATAACTGAGTTCTAGAGAGGATTCTTAAAGAGGGGATATACTTCAGACAGCTTGAATGGGATAATTTCCGAGTCTATAGCTTTTTCAAATTTAGTCCGTCACTTATACGGATGCAATGAGCACAGTCTCATTTGTGATTTAAGGTCACCTGACTATTTGGTGAGCCTGGGTTTGCGAAAGCTTGGGATTTTATGCCATGATTATTATATTTTAGATATTTGTATTTATTTTCACTATACTTGAAATGGTGTTATAACCATTGGGGCAAAATGTACTTGTTATTACATGAAGAAAGGAACTTTCAATAACTACATCAATGATAATGGCTTACAACTTTATGCTCTGTTTCTCATAATGAAAACTGAACTGATTGGGAAGATCACGACGTTAATATTGATCATGAAGACGTCGTCGACAACGACAATGATGATGTTGATAATGAATGATAGTAGTAACAGTGTTAAAATACAACGCCTGGCACATAAATCGTCTACAGGATATGATTTAGGTGTCTGGATATAGCAACAGTGAGACATAGTGAGACATAGTACCGGATAAGTGTGAAGAGTCTTGATGTAGCAAAAGTTAGACAGCACCGGATAAGTGCGAATAGTCTGGATATAGCAAAAGTGAGGACTCCCTTCTACAACGATGCGAGTACACAAAGTAGTAGCATTTAACTGACCGCACCATTAAGAAATGGCAAGAATAGGTTGCTACTGATAATAAAGGGTATGAATAGGTTGCTACTGATAATAAAGGGTATGAATAGGTTGTTACTGATAATAAGGGGCATGGATAGGTTACTACTGTTTTCGACAGTCCTTTTGTAAATATCAGTTAACACATTTGTATTTTATTTATGTTTTACGCATTTTAACGTTGTTTATAATTTGATCTTTTTTGCATCCTCTACAATTACACAAACTTAATTGTCTTTTTACAGCACTTTTATGCGCACTATGCCCTATACTGGGAAGTGACTGTCCTCGTTTTTCAGACTGGCTGGATTTTTGATTATCATAAAGGAAGAACAAAGGTTCTTCTTTACACAGTGTACAGTACGATCAGTTCGGACATCTCACTAAGGGCGTCTATGCATTACATGTTCTCCAGTCATATTTATCAAATAACCAAAGAAATTAGTTGACCCAGACTTGACCGCATATCGACCTTAATAGGGGTGTCACTAGACACGCGATGGGTCTATAAGGTAAAATAATGTGGGCAAACAGATTTGAAGAGACAATTGTATAATGTATACATGTACTCTATGTACCTACACGTGTGCATAGCGCACGCCTTTGGAATGACATATGCAGTTGCTAAACTGCTTACTCATGGTGTAAATTGAATACATTGGTGTGATTTGTTTACAGTAATATTTATTGCTTTCGATCCTGAAAGGGTCTTCATTATACTTAAATCCTTGGCATTTTCTTATTTTGCAAACTCAACCCTTCATGAAGAAGAAATCTCGTTAGTAATTATCTTTTTCTCCTGCTGTTTTTATAATGCAAAACAATTTGACCTTTTTTGTTCTGTTTATATTAACGAATTGAGATTAACAATACATTTACCTTTACATGTATTAAATATATAATTATGGCTTTTCTGCCTTTGTCTTGGGTCAATTATTTAATTAAAGCTGAGTTGTTCAAGTATCCCTGTCTCGAATCTCTTTCTTTATAACATTAGCCAGTTGAAAATATCTAATCTATATACATGCATGCTATAATTAAACCGTGTAGATTATATAAGGAAACTAATTTCATATTTTGAATTATATTACATTATTACATAATTAAAATCTGTTCTGGTCTTATGATAATACAACAGCATTATATTTGTCGTCTTTATCTAGTCCAGACAAATAAAGGAAAGTGTCCTTGATTTTATATATACATGCAATATCAATCTGTCGTTAACCATGACGAGTTGCCACATTATATCATAATGCATTTGCTTCCATCATGTAGGCCTTATGATCCCTTTCCCAAAATATCCTAGATAAATTG
Organism: Potamilus streckersoni; assembly: GCA_016746295.1. Classification (NCBI taxonomy): domain Eukaryota; kingdom Metazoa; phylum Mollusca; class Bivalvia; order Unionida; family Unionidae; genus Potamilus; species Potamilus streckersoni. The sequence continues at coordinate 1,932,918 of JAEAOA010000631.1, forward strand.
GAGGAAATAAGGTTCATGTTCGTTTAGCTGTATTTAACAGTATTGGAAACAAAATACAGTTTCGTTAAGTAATCGGAATGAAAACTATTTACACCAAAACAAATGATTACATCATGATAAAGTCTACTGCCTTTCGCCTTTAGAAACATTAGATGCATACGAATGTCTACTATCGGATAGCATTCACAAGTTTATGCATTCTTTAATGCAAAACTTCTCCCATTTATTTAAAATGTTATGTTAAGAATTCGCAACCATAATAGACACATACAAGTGTCGGCTGTTTTCAGATTGTTAAGGAAATCAGATATGTTTTATCTTTTATAGAGTAACTGACCCTAGTTTCACTGAAAAATCTCAAATTTTCATTGTCATATTGAGATCTGTGAAGATTTTGTGTATCGTTTAATAATAAAGATGAAATTTCACCGAAAAGTAAGAAGATATTAGGGAATGGAATTCAACCATAGCACATTGAATGTCGCCACAAAATTTTCTTTTATAATGAGAAGAATTATAAAATTTTTCTAATTTTTCCGGAGTTGCAACAATCTTTTTCCAAGAATAACTTGACACTGTCTTTCTTGCACAGATGTTAGAGTTATGTTTCGTCTTTTTTATAACGAGATTCCCATTAGTGTTTGAGTTCCTATAAGCAAGATCACGTACAATTTCATTCTAAGAAAACATCTGAGAATTTGACGGGAATGCGTGCTTGATTTTATCCCCTCAAGCTCTCAATTTAAAGAACATGTTTATTCATATAGCGATAAGCAATTACGGAATGTAACATATTGTGTCCGAGGAGTCGAGTACACTACAGCATGTAACATATTGTGTCTGAGGAGCCGAGTACATTACAGCATGTAACATATTGTGTCCGAGGAGCCAAGTATATTAAAGCATGTAACATATTGTGTCCGAGGAGCCGAGTACACTACAGCATGTAACATATTGTGTCCGAGGAGTCGAGTACACTACAGCATGTAACATATTGTGTCTGAGGAGCCGAGTACATTACAGCATGTAACATATTGTGTCCGAGGAGTCGAGTACACTACAGCATGTAACATATTGTGTCCGAGGAGTCGAGTACATTACAGCATGTAACATATTGTGTCCGAGGAGCCAAGTATATTAAAGCATGTAACATATTGTGTCCGAGGAGCCGAGTACACTACAGCATGTAACATATTGTGTCCGAGGAGCCAAGTATATTAAAGCATGTAACATATTGTGTCCGAGGAGCCGAGTACACTACAGCATGTAACATATTGTGTCCGAGGAGTCGAGTACATTACAGCATGTAACATATTGTGTCCGAGGAGCCAAGTACATTAAAGCATGTAACATATTGTGTCTGAGGAGTCGAGTACACTACAGCATGTAACATATTGTGTCCGAGGAGCCGAGTACATTACAGCATGTAACATATTGTGTCCGAGGAGTCGAGTACATTACAGCATGTAACATATTGTGTCCGAGGAATCGAATACATTACAGCATGTAACATATTGTGTCTGAGGAGCCGAGTACATTACGGCATGTAACATATTGTGTCCGAGAAGCCGAGTACATTACAGCATGTAACATATTGTGTCCGAGAAGCCGAGTACACTACGGCATGTAACATATTGTGTCTGAGGAGCCGAGTACATTACGGCATGTAACATATTGTGTCTGAGGAGCCGAGTACATTACGGCATGTAACATATTGTGTCTGAGGAGCCGAGTACATTACGGCATGTAACATATTGTGTCTGAGGAGTCGAGTACATTACAGCATGTAACATATTGTGTCCGAGGAGCCAAGTACATTAAAGCATGTAACATATTGTGTCCGAGGAGCCGAGTACACTACAGCATGTAACATATTGTGTCCGAGAAGCCGAGTACATTACAGCATGTAACATATTGTGTCCGAGGAATCGAGTACATTACAGCATGTAACATATTGTGTCTGAGGAGCCGAGTACATTACGGCATGTAACATATTGTGTCTGAGGAGCCGAGTACACTACAGCATGTAACATATTGTGTGCGAGGAGCCGAGTACATTACGGCATGTAACAATATTGTGTCCGAGAAGCCAAGTACATTAAAGCATGTAACATATTGTGTCCGAGGAGTCGAGTACATTACAGCATGTAATATATTGTGTCCGAGGAGTCGAGTACATTACAGCATGTAACATATTGTGTCCGAGGAGCCGAGTACATTAAGGCATGTAACATATTGTGTCTGAGGAGCCGAGTACATTACGGCATGTAACATATTGTGTCTGAGAAGCCAAGTACATTAAAGCATGTAACATGTTGTGTCCGAGGAGCCGAGTACATTACGGCATGTAACATATTGTGTCCGAGAAGCCGAGTACACTACGGCATGTAACATATTGTGTCTGAGCAGCCGAGTACATTACGGCATGTAACATATTGTGTCTGAGGAGCCGAGTACATTACAGCATGTAACATATTGTGTCTGAGGAATCGAGTACTCTACAGCATGTAACATATTGTGTCTGAGGAGCCGAGTACATTACGGCATGTAACATATTGTGTCCGAGGAGCCGAGTACATTACGGCATGTAACATATTGTGTCTGAGGAGCCGAGTACATTACGGCATGTAACATTGTGTCCGAGGAGCCGAGTACATTACGGCATGTAACATATTGTGTCCGAGGAGTCGAGTACATTACGGCATGTAACATATTGTGTCCGAGGAGCCGAGTACATTACGGCATGTAACATATTGTGTCCGAGGAGCCGAGTACATTACGGTTTTTTTTCTTTTCAAGACAATGAACAGTCTACATTAATAGCGTCAGTTTTAACTCAATGTGCTCGCCATTTCATCGCTCAAATCCTTTTTCTATGCATTCCAGCATGCAAATTTAACGCTCAAATTTCTATTCAACCAATTAAAAAGGTTCTTTTAGTATTTCAGTAAAGATCAATTAGTATTATAATTAGTATTAATTGATTAATCGAAAAGATGATAATATTAACTTCTTGATCTGTAAAACTAATCTAAATTACTCAGAATCTGTATATTGTACTAGTCAGTTTACTGTACAGATATCGGTAATATAAATAACATCTATGTGGATATGTGATAGAGCTTGCCAGTAGCTTCTCGTGGGTTGGTGGTTCTTTCCGCGGATTTCCCGGTTTCTTCCTCCACCATTAATACTGACCTCCATGTAAGCCTATCGTGTGCTGAAAAATGACGTTAAGCCCCAGAACAACAACAAAATATCTATGTATTTCATGACGATGTCATTAAACATTTTAAAAAGCCGATGATTTTCGAAAGGAAAATTAGCAATATCAAAATAATTTTTTCTAAAGCCGAGATGCGCTGTAAAAAAGCAGATAATATAATGAATTTCACACTCATACATATAACAATGTTGAAATCATGTAATGAGTTTCACACTCATACCTACAACAATGTTGAAATCATGTAATAAATTTCACACTCATACATATAACAATGTTGAACTCATGTAATCAATTTCACACTCATACATATAACAATGTTGAAATCATGTAATCAATTTCACACTCATACATATAACAATGTTGAAATCATGTAATCAATTTCACACTCATACATATAACAATGTTGAAATCATGTAATCAATTTCACACTCATACAGATAACAAAATATTAGATTATGTAATGAATTTTACATTCATACCTATAACAAAATATTATATGTAATCAATTTCACACATACAGATAACAAAATATTAAATTATGCAATCAATTTCATGCTCATACAGATAAATGTTATACTATGTAATCAATTTCGCACTCATACAGCTAACAATTTTGGATCATGCGATCAATTTTACACAGAAAAGATAGCAACGTTCATTCGCTCATTTACATCGAAGACTTTTTAATAAATTTGCAGTTGAAAATAAGGTCCGATTTTAACAGAATACTTGTAAAAATACTAATGTTTCCCATGCAGATATGTATACAGATAAGATGACAGAGCTACCGAATGAGACTTAACATCATTAGGTTTGTCAAAGCCCTTAAGCATTAAGGAATAAAACTAAACAGAACTTCATTGTTGGAGGTAAATGTAAATTTCATATCTTACAAAAGAATGTTTGTGTTTAGTTTCTCTTACAGACGTTATCGAAGTTATCTACCCAAAGATTATTAATATCCCCAGGCCGTATTTTAATGCATGTTACAACGTTTATTTCTTTGAAATATGCCAGTCAGAATTATCAAAGAAGTTATCAGTCTTCCAAAAAGTCTTGGCGTCTAATCATTCAGAAATGTCTGCCATTTTCTGACCGCAAATAGGTGTTTCGGAACTCACGAAAAATATGAAGTCATAAATCTCCGTGTAGAACAGCGCATAATACCCTTCATTGTATTGGTGAGAAAGAAACATAAAAAACATCTTAATGTGTGAATAAAAATCACTATAGTTATTTCGGAAACGTTTTAGGTCAGTCATAATAGCCAAATTGCGAATCGTCTGAACGGCGGGAAATGAGACGCAGCATTGCTTGTCCAAAAACATTTATTAAGGCTGTGATAATTTACTGAATATCAATAGACCCGATGTCGTGATAATGACGACTAAATCAAAATTAATAGTTACTTTACGGCATTATGAGTGAAGTCAACTAGTACACATCCCGCTGAAATGTATTCGGGAATGTACACTTTCAGCCTAATCGTCACAAGTTTCCTCAAATTCAGACATTCATTTGTTACGATCGCCAATAAATAAAATTAAGTTTAGATTTGACAGCTCTTGCCAATAAAAAATATTACTGTCGGGAGAGGTAGTCTAAATCCTAAGAAATCCATAATCCGCTATACATGCATAGGCTGAAACGCATTAACCATCCGACCCGCATATATCACGTTCACAACATCTGGGCCTTAATTAATAATAATTAGTTTTAATTAGTCTTTTTGGAGCCCAAAGACCGCGAAAACTTTAACTCCACCTATATTTACATTCTTTTGTAATAAAAATCTGAAACTTAGTGAAAGGGTCAAAGGTCATATCATCAGTAAGAAAATGATGGTGTTTATTAAATCAGCGGTTAAATTATAAATACACCCCATTAGGTCACTGTCGCACATTCCAAGTTTAATAGGATTACCAGTGTGTATGTAATGTGTGATCAGTCCAAGTGGCACTTGATCCACTTTCTATAGGCTTAATTAACATTATCTCCAGCACTATAAATTGGTAATTAAGGGAAAATTTAGATGCAAATCTAATATAGTCACGAGGCAAATAAATTTTATATTCTGAAAAAAAAAGAAAGCCAAAACAAGAAAACCAAAGCTGTTTTACAAATTTGACAGAAAATCATGTTTAAACAGTAATTAGAAAATGCCATTTCAAAACAGTGGTTCAACATACGTTTCAGGTCTCATTCTTTAACAAATCAGAAACCAGTTGTACGAGCCAGAAATACTTGCATCTTATGGTGTGAAGTTTACAGATAAGCACCGCATGCTGCGATAATTGGAAATTCAGTTTTAAAAATTCCTAAGGGGTGATAATTAAACGTATCCTTGATCATGTTTCTGCAGTCCCGGATCATCTACACAAGTCATAATCGCTGCCTTCACACCAAGAACACAAAATTCGATATAATGTCTATGGATGCAAAGAACTATATCCACCAGGGGATGGATCAATATAAAAGACGATTCCCGAGGAAGATCATCTGGCATTTTAGTATATATCTAGATCGATGGTACATAAAATCATCTAATGCTGAGATACAATCCAGATCGAGGAGTTCTTTGTTATATACGCTGTTCGTGATAATATTGTGCTATCCATTAGCCATTAACTCGCCAAGACGTTCAAGTCCCTATTGCGTATTGTTTATTTATAGCCGCTGAGAGTGATTCTGAATATTTGCATGTCCAATTTTATATCTATATAGAGAAGTAATCACTAAGGAATGGCGTTTTAAATATGGAGTAAAACAATAATTTGTATCGAGTCTAAAATTATTTAGTCTTTCGGCAAATGATATTCCAGAAAAAAAATATTGTTTTCTTGTCATAGTACGTAAGTGCTATTCTCACCAAGTAAAAAAATACTGCAAATTTTCCTAATAAACTTATACTTGCATACTCAGATAATACAATACTTACAAAAAACGTAAACATGCTTGCTGTTACGTATCGGTTCGTTCAAAGTGACACAGAGTGAAGACAACAAGCTTTGTAAATTTTACCAAAAATAATTTATTTCCCTACAATACCTTGATAAAATGTAAATATGTGACACAAAACTTACGATTTACGAAATATATCCAAATTGTTCTTTCTAAAGATATGAAAACACAAGTCATGTAAACAGTTCTAAATTGACAGTCTGATGTTCAGTTCCGGTCCAATATGGCAAACGATGACGTCAGACGAAGGCTAATACAAAATCCCAGAATTTACACTGTGAAGCAAAATTTATATTGTTCCTTTCCAATTTAGAAGAATGTCAGAAAATGTCTTTGACCAAACTAGTAGTGTTGTTCTCCAGGGACAATAATTATTTAGAAAGCAGACGAAGTACAATTAATTATCTCCACTAACAAAACTCTTGTTGTTCTATGTAGACACACGAAAAGGCAACTTCTTTTAGCACAAAAATACCCTTTTGAAGGTAATAGAAGCTATGTGACTGAAAAAAGTTGAAATCGGCTACGACTCGGACTGAACTTTCTTACAAATAACTGTGCATATAAACTAAGCTAATACGTAGTTTCACGTACACGGGCACAGAGGACACGTGTAAAAATGCAATGTAACTGGACATTAGGATAGGCTGATCAAGTATCAGCCAATCATTTACATAGCTACTTAAGAATGTTTACTTGCGACGAAATTACTATCATGCAAATTTCGTGCCTACATGAGTCACATTTACGATTTAAGTCAACACCATGTTTCTAACCAAACATTAGACCTATGCTAACATAATAATAATAATAATAATAATAATAATAATAATAATAATAATAATAATAATAATAATAATAATAATAATAATAATAATAATAATAATAATTATTATTATTATTATTATTATTATTATTATTATTATTATTATTATTATTATTATTATTATTATTATTATTACTATTATTATTATTATTATCCTGTATGAAAGAATTGTTAGTTGTCTTCATGTGGTGTGATAAGGGCAAGACAAATCATGAAAATGCATCACAGAAGATCAAGAGATCTTCAAGCGATGGACAGAATACTGCTCAGAATTGTACAATCATAATATTTAAGGAGATCCAGCAGTATTAAATTTCTCTCAGGCAGAAGAAATTGATGACAACTCCATTCATCCTGAAGAAGTAGAAATTGCAGTTAGATCATTAAAGAAAGAAAAGTCAGCTGGCATTGACAACATACCAGCAGAGCTCATTCAAGCAGAAGGGGAAGAGATAGTCACAATTTTAACTACAATCAACAACAAGATATGACAGACAGGAGAATGGCCCACGACATGGACTCAATCCTTGTCCATCATACTCCCCAACATAGGAAAACTACCGCTATGCCCACGCTGCATAACAATCCTGAAGATAATTCTCAAGAGACTAGAGTCTCAAGCAAAGAAAATTATTGCTGAAGAACAGCGAGGCTTCCGAGCGGGAAGGAGCACCACAGAACAAATTTTCAATCTCAGACTCCTTTGTGAAAAATTCCTTCATAATCAGCAGAATCTATACCACGTCTTTATAGATTTCAAAAAGGCTTTGGGGCCCCGAGTGGCCGAGTGGTCTAAAGCGCTGTCCGTTACGGATCACTGCCATCTCACCTCTATCTGCGTGGGTTCGAGTCTAAGATTCGGCGAATGTGGATATGTGAGAGAGCTTGCCAGTAGCTTCTCGTGGGTCGGTGGTTCTTTCCGGTGATTTCCCGGTTTCTTCCTCCACCATTAATACTGGCCGCCATGTATAGCCTTTCCTGTGCTGAAAAATGGCGTTCAACCACACAACAACAACAAAAAGGCCTTTGATAGGGTATGACATGCAGCCTTATAGGCAACTATGAGCAAGTACAACATCAGCTCAAACCTGGTGCAGGTTGTTGAGCACCTCTGTAACAAAGCCACCAGTTCTGTTTTCATCAGCAGAGGAGTTAGGCATCGAATAACAGTTGGAATCAGACAAGGATGTATGCTGTCATCTACACTCTTCGACATTTGCCCGGAAAGGATCATGGAGGATGCCTTGCATGACCACAATTGCACTGTGAGCATCGGAGGAAGAACAATCACCAACCTTCGCTTCCAGCTGATACTGATGGTTTAGCAGGAGATGAAAAAAAAAACTGGCTGACTCGGTTGAGCGCCGCAACACAACCTCCACAGTATATGGTATAGAGATTAGCGGAAAAAAAAAAAAAACAACGGATGACAAACAACACCAATGGCTTAAGTTCACAAATAAATGTCAGTGGACAGAAGCTGAAAAGGGTCACAAGCTTCAAGTACTTTGGAAAATTATCACAGGGCTCAAAATCAGAACTACTTTGCAGGATTTCCCAGACAACCGCAAAAGTAACAATTTTAAAACCAATATAGAAAGATTTAAACATTGCTTTTGGTTCCAAAATAAGCTGATGCGCTCGATTGTCACATGCATCTTTCTGTATACTTGTGAAATATGGACACTCACATCAGATCTACAAAGAAGGATTGAAATCTGCGAAACTAGATGCTACCGCAAGATTTGGGGCATCTCATATATTGACCATGTAACCATGTAACCAACGAAGAAGTTAACAACAGGATCCAACGAGCCATATATTCCTGTGAAGACCTGTTGACCACTGTAAAAAGGTTCAAACTGAAGTGGTAATGTCATGTCCCAAGATCATCTGGACTGACAAAATCGATATGGCAATGCACAGAGTGAGGGTGCAGAAGAAGAGGCAGGCAGAAAAAAATGATTGGAAGAGATCATTAAAGAGTGGACAAACATGGGATTTGGAAATTCCCTAAGGGCAGTAGAGATCAGGGAAAGACGGAGAGAATTGTTTGTAAAGTCAACTGTGGTGCCATATCAACATCTTAGGTTAAGGGATTGATGATGATGATGATGATGATGATGATGATGATGATGATGATGATGATGATGATGATGATGATATTGATGATCATGATATTTATGTAGACCAGAAGTAATCAAAGCATATATTTACAAGAGCAGAATGTAGATAGTGACAAACTATAACCCCTTTAGCCTGATTGTCATCACCAAATCATGGTCACTTCCAATATCCACTCCGAGAAAGCTTTGAGTCTTGGCGATGTTTGTACTTGACTGTACGCGCCCCTTCACCATGATCTAGTCGATCTGACTGTGACGGTCTCTGCTTGTACTTTGCCATGTCCATCTTCTGGATACTTTGTGGTGGCCGAAGATTATGGTCGTTGTAACTAGCGAATTCCAGGAGCCTCAGGCCTCTCTCGTTGGTCTGTGCATTGCAGTAGCTCCCACATGTTCCTTTCTAGTTCACGCAAGCATCCTCGACTATTTTGGCATTCCAATCGTTCTTGCACAACCAGAATGACTTTCTTCTACACACACACACACACACACACACACACACACACACACACACACACACACACACACACACACACACACTCACACACACACACCATACATACATACATACATACATACATACATACATACATACATACATACATACATACATACATACATACATACATACATACATACATACATACATACATACATACATACATACATACATACATACATACATACATACATACATACATACATACATACATACATACATACATACATATATATATATATATATATATATATATATATATATATATATATATATATATATATATATATATATATATATATATATATACTTATACATATACATATACTTATACATATACATATACATATACATATACATAAATATGTATATATCACATATTGTCGACTTATTGTAAATCTCTGACTGAACAACACATTGGGTTATTTCGAAATCATACCCTTGTTTGTTTATGAAAAGAAAACCACAAGTTGTGTTTAATAAATGCTGTGTTATTGATACCCGCATTTATAAGCCAATTTTCAAACGTTTACGAAAAAAATATGTCGTGATAATACCTGCTTCTACAAATTCAGCAAAACATTTACAAATAAACATATATGTACCAATGAAACTCATTTTGGAAATAAGTTTTTCTTTCCTTTCTTTAACACTAAACCAATTTATAAGCATTTATATCACCATTGCAACGATGACATCTTTAATTTCAGCACTATATACAATATTTAGAAGTCAATATTTTTTAATTTTTTTATTTTTTTTATTGGAGCGTGACATTAAATATAATATTAGTGTGTTCACGCAATTAAAATTTGGACAGAAGATATTTTGTTTCTTTCAAGCAATTACTGATGTCACGCTAAGAGGATGACTTAACTTTATATGTATTTCTGTGAAATAAAAACTGGATTTACAAATATGTACGCGATCAAAATATTACGTTCGTTTTGCACTAGATTTTACTATTCAATTTTGGGGAAATCCACTGAATATAACATGTAATATTACTTGAAACTCCACACGAAGAACTAGTTACTTACTTCTAAGATCTGCACTATGTTAAGCTTTGTGTTAATCGAAGATATATAGACCTCCTTCCTCGTTAAGGGAAAATATGATTTTGAGGCTTTCGTATCTTTCTTATTTGAATATCTTATTTTGTAATTGGTAATTAAAATAAAATATAACCTTGGACAATTCAGGCTTTGAATACTCCTTAATTATCAAGCCTTTCGTTTCTTTTATAAATCTCGAAAATATAAATCATAATGTCAATCACTGCAGTTCTAATTTAGAATATTAAGTGTCCTGTAACCAGCTAAACAATTCGTCTGGCAAGCGTGCTTTCTAAGCCTCTTTTATATACTACTATAGTCAGAAGATTTACTTGCACCTTTTTCGTTGAAACTGGGGGAAGGGGCATTCCAGTTATAAATAGAAGCGTTATACCTGTTTTATAAAAGGTAAGTAATCTGAGGAGAGGTGTCATATATAATTTCACTATAGATGTAACTTATGAAACTGTTGTCAAGTTTGGCAAAAACGTTTTGTCATTGACAGTACTACAATATATCCTTATGATAAGACCAATCACAATTCGTCTTCCTTCCAACTGTAGGTTTTCTAATTTAGAAAGGTCATCAGCCGAAGAGCCGACCTCAACAACATCAGCACAACTAAGAAAATGACGTATGTTTTTAAAATGTATCTTTTATAATTTATATGATTGTAAGGAATTGATCTTTTTGTTATGGTCGACTGAACTGTGCAGCCTACATATTTGATCAAATTTCACAGCTTAATAAACTTAACACCAAGATGTTTGTGTTAGTAAAAAATTATAGAATATCTTTCTTGCTTTTTAGTTCTGGAGAAACTAAATCTGACTTAACGGAAAACGGCATTGTGTCTTATTTATGCTTTCAATAAAGAGATGAAGCCTTTGCCATGACCAATTTTTAATTGCTTGTAAATATGTGTTCAGTACATATTCAATTTCGTACGTATCATTTGATGAATATGGTAATCAGCTATTATTAGCAAGGAGTTTCGTTTGACTTAAGAAAACGTCGCCTATATCGCATATATATATATATATATATATATATATATATATATATATATATATATATATATATATATATATATATATATATATATATATATATATATATATATATATATATATATTTGACAAATTGGCGGCGTGCAAAACACACCAACCTCTTTTGCTACGGTTCGTTGCTAGGGAATGACCTCCGCGGTGTACTTTACCCAGTGTGGATAGATAGAAAGAAGAATGCAGATCACTGAACAAGTATATTGAAGAACTAACACAACGAGCCCACTTTCAATGACAAATATAAAATTTAATCAGTCTATCAACATAATTTAAAATGAAAAGAAATCAATGACTTGGTTACAAAAGAAGGAAAAATGGTACTAACATGTACTCAAATAAAAAGACAATACAAATTTCTTTAAATGCAAAATTACTTTCAACGTTAAATTGCTATCTTCATTGCCAATGAGATGTGACCTTTGAGTGCAACGATGAGAGACTTCATCACCTATTTTATGCGGACATCAAGACTTCCGTTCGTCCCTGCTCTGCCAATCTTTGTCTAGCTGCTTCGTCTTGGACTCTTGTCCGTCGAACTCTGACTTAACAATCGTCCCTGGACTTCTGCGTAGAACTTGTTCTGGTCCTGTGATTGTTCAGGGATTTCTCATGTGAATCCAGGAAAGCTGTTTCCTTTTCCCGTTTCTTTATTCGTTTCCACGAACCTCACGTATATTCCGTCTCCTAACTTAGACAACTATCTGGCCCCTTACTCTATAATCAAAACGTACTTTTTACGAATTCAGAATGTAGAGTTTGCCTACTCGATGAGACAAAACTCTCGCTTTACTGCCAAATCACGAGATAACGTCTTACACGTTCCTCCCGGAATCGTTTAACTTTCCTCGCGAAAGATTAAAGACTAAAGAATTTTCCTAAAGTAAAACCTTTAATTTCTTACAGAGTAACACCCATAAATCCATATTAACCAATCGGGATAGACTGTATCCTAAACCTGTTCCGTAGAATTATTGGATTGACAAGACAACTAAACAACTAATCATGTCGTAATTAATCATTACGTTGAACAATCATCTATAGCCAGCTGCTGCCCTTTAACCGATCAATTTTGGGAAAGGTCTTATGTCATTCTCTTGTACCATAGCATCTGACTCGGTCATGTTACGTCGGCTAGAACGAATTCCCTTTTGACGTTCAGAGATGAAATGAAAAAAAAAAATCATCTATCTCTAGCCCTTTCTACTTTAATTAAGTTGACTTTGATAAAATTCCTATAACAATATAATAACAATAATAAACCTCAAACAGACCCCTGTAGCATGCCAGCTGCAATATTTTTGCCTCAAGATTCACTTGTATATACAAGCATTGTTCTGAGTATATTCTTAGTCGTAAAACCAATCCAGAAGAGAATTATCAGTGGCATAATATTTTATTTACGTATTAAACCTTTATTTCAATCAAATTTTTTAGTTACGTCTCAAGGGGCCATACATGAATCGTCCATACTCTCAAGTGTTTTACATTATATTATGATACGCATATATATATATATATATATATATATATATATATATATATATATATATATATATATATATATATATATATATATATATATATATATATATATATATATATATATATATGCAATAAACTGACGACGAACAGTGCGAAACTAGTAACTAAGTAGCCCGAGCGCTTTCGACTCTCAATGAGTCTTTTTCAAAGGCAAATACAAAACATATATACGACAAACAAATAAAAACAAAAACGTTGTGTTTGTAAACCTCTACATGGCTGTCTCCAGAGGTTTACAAATATGTAGAGGTTTACAAACACAACGTTTTTGTGTTTATTTGTTTGTCGTATATATGTTTTGTATTTGCCTTTGAAAAAGACTCATTAAGAGTCGATAGCGCTCGGGCTAATTAGTTACTAGTTTCGCACTGTTCGTCGTCAGTTTATTGCATCTATTTTAATCAGTCCCTGACACACGTGATCCCTTGGTGGATCCAGTACGCTTGAAAGGGTTGTTATTCGCCATATGATTTGTATTCTTTATATTTTGTATTTGTATTCTGAATAACTGTAGAATTGTTGGGAATTTTATATTTTGATATGAGATTACTTGCTTGTGGAAATCTTTAAAATGTATTTTTCATTACGTCTCCAAACAACTCAATAATGGAAAGGGTTATAATTTGAAGGACATTGATCTTTTTATATAATGATATCCCTTTTGCAGTTTTTCCGAAGTATGGAAACACTTTTGAGCATGACCCATATTTAATAACATAAGAATGGATTGAGTACAGATGACACCATTTGGATTTGATTATCTGGAGACAGATTTTAGCAGGGTTTTTTTTTATTTCGTCTTTTGGTTTTGTGTATGTTTTCAGTCAACGATAGTGATGATTAATGATTACGTCATTAATGACTAGTTTTGTTTTTATCGTAGATAATAGTTTATGATTCGCACGTTTAAATCAGTCAGATTTGGTTTTTAATTTCAACTCTATCACCTGTAGATTGAAATTATCCGTTTTACTATAACAGCGAAAAAGAAATTATAAGATTCTACTTTTCAATCTTGGACTATGCTCCATATATAGCAAACTATTGCTTCCGAGTGACGCTATGTTGCTTGGAAAAAAATGCCTTTGAGGCAATGATGACTTGATTGCGTCCTTTTCCTATTGCTATTACTGACTCCGTTTATTACTATTAATATCAAATGTTTCATGCGATCGATGCAGAGGAGTTTGACAATTACGTCATCATGACAGTTTAATCTTGTCCAGTTAAAGACACGAATAGCTATGATGAGGATAGGTCATCTTCTCTTACTATATAAAAAAAACCCAGGAAACCATTATCGAAAGCAATATGTCACGAAATGGTAAGACCAACTTTGTCTTTTGCTTTAACTCTACAGATGTGACCATGTCACATGGAATATCATAAAGACTGAAACCTACCTCGGTCAAAAGTAGACGAAAGAAGAATATCAGCATCCTGCCATGGTTAAAAGAAGACGAACCAAAAAGAGATGATATCTGCAGCCTGAAAATGCAAAACGTAGAAGAAAGAAGAAGAGATGCAGCCTACCATGGTCACAAGACGAAAGACGAAGCAATGAGAAGGAGACATAAATGCAGAAGCAATGAAACTTTAAAACTGCATGGTTTATAATTTGCGACAAATATTCATCTTTTTTGTCAAATATACAGCACTAAAATCTATCGTTAATTGCAGATGGAAAACATTGCTGTACCCGAAGCAAAATGTATACTTCTGATAAGGAGATTGCTTCAACAGCAATAAATAGCAAAGACATCAAGGTATACCAGTTATACCAAATCATTCCAATGACACCAGAGTATACCAATGATACATAAGTATGACAATAGTACCAGAGTATTGCAATAGTACATAAGTATGACAATAATACCAGAGTATAACAATGTGACATAAGTATGACAATAGTACCAGAGTCTAGCAATGATTGCAAAGTATACCAATGAGACTAAATAATACCAATGATACACGAGTATAACAATGATACCAGAATATAGCATTGATAGCAAAATATACCAATGATACCAAAGTATGACAACAACAACAAAGTATAGCAATGATATCAATGTATAACAATGATAACAAAGTATAGCATTGATACCAAAGGAATACAAATGATACAAGAATATAGCAATACGACAAGTGTATACCAATGCAACCACATCATTCCAATGATACTAGAGTATACCAATGATACTAGAGTATACCAATGATATTAGAGTATACCAATTATACATGAGTAGAGCAATGAGACAAGAGTATACCCATTATATCAAAGCATATCAATGTTACATGTGCAATATCAAAGGCCAATTTAATTTTACACGTTTATTTTTTTTACAAACAAACGTGTATCTTTATATATCATCTTGTTATTATATCAACAAATAATTCTATCTTTTGAACTGTAACTTTGATAATTGTTTCCAGATTTTTTTGGAGTTTTTTAAAATTAATGTGGGTTTCAAGATCAGATTTAAAGATGTGGTAAAAAAAATACATCTTTACACTACTCATTATTTACAATTAGACACTTTTTGTTAGATGATCAACCAATCTATTTTGCATGAAAATATTTCCTCTTGTTTAAACAAGAAAAATTAAGCACCAGATGATGAAACTAATAAATTCTTAATATCACACGTAATGAAATCAATTTAAATAAGTGTCTAGCTAATCCCAACTGTCAAATATATAAAGCCTTGATTCTAAGTTGCCTCGAATGGTTCCTGGATGTGCATACTATATTCAACCCCTTCCTAGGTTGATACTCGGATATCATTTGCCTTAGATCTGTATTATAATTTTTATTGGTGACACGGTCTTTGTATGAGACGCTGTGGATCTTTCGGAAGCATATCATCACTGTAGCCTGTAGCCTTTTCTCTACGTCAACTTTTATTGTTCATGATTCACAGGCTTAGAGAAATATGAAGATCACCAGTGAGTGCTTCAGTCTGGCCTTTAAAATGAGTGTTATGTTCTTGTCGCTCCAGGTGAGCCTCAGATTTGTCAGCGCTGCTGTTGTCTGCGCATTCCTGGAGAGTTCTTTAGGCTTCGATCCTACATCTATTACAATTGCCCCCAAATACTTGAAGATGTGAACTGTTTCTGGCTTCCTAACTTAGATCCTGATGTCAGTGCTGATGCCGTTTCTGTTGCTGGTCATCATTTTTGTCTTCCATGCACTGATATCCATGCCGTAGGCTGCAGAGGTTTTGTCGAGGCTGTCTACTAAATTAGCTAGTTCTTGCTCATTTCCTGCTTGTCCATCAATGTCGCGAGCAAACCGTAAGTTGGTAACTATTCAACTGAATAATGTGGGAGACAGCCTTATCTGACTCCGACTGTTGCTCTGTACCAGTATCCTATGCAGCCGTTGAAGTATACTCTACTGGTGGCCTTGTCATAGAGGTGCTTTATTACTGTAATAAGGCAGGTATTTATGTTGTACAGTCTCATGGTCGCCCACAAGACTGCATACCATACCCTGTCAAATGCCTTCTTGAAATCCACGACGACGTGGTACAGATCTTGCTGGTGTTGGTAGTATTTCTCACACAATATCCTGAGGTTGAAGATCTGCTCTGAAACCTGTCTGCTCCTCGACAATGATCCTTTCTGTCTGTGGATTTAACCTTTTCAGCATTATCCTCAAGATGAATGTGCTTGAATGGCGTATAAAATGATTGTACGGTGGTTTTGACACTGTTGCATGTTGCCTTTCTTGGGGAGGGTGATGATCAATGATTGGGTCCATGGCGATGGTCATACTCTTGTTTGCCAGATCTTTTTGCAGATGCTTTTGAGGGTGCTAATCATTGATTCTCCCCCTGCTTTGACCAGTTTTACTGGTATGTTGTCCACTCCTGCTGACTTCGTCTTTTTCAGTGATCTCACTAGTGCTTCTACTTCATTACGTAAAATAGGCTGGTTGTCATTGTTAATTGCTGGATGGACGTTCAATACCTTTGGATCTATTGTAGCTCGGTGGTTGCAAAGTTCTGCGTAGTAC
The DNA here is from genome assembly GCA_016746295.1 of Potamilus streckersoni. Classification (NCBI taxonomy): domain Eukaryota; kingdom Metazoa; phylum Mollusca; class Bivalvia; order Unionida; family Unionidae; genus Potamilus; species Potamilus streckersoni. The sequence continues at coordinate 1,950,238 of JAEAOA010000631.1, forward strand.
TACCATCATCTTTTCAAAATGTTGTTATTTCCTCTGTGGGGCAGTTTTCGGCTTGTCCTGCAACGAGGTAACTCGTCGTTGTTTCGTGCTTGCTAGATCTTGGACCAGTTGATGCATTTTCTTGCTGCTCTTCCTTTTCAAGTTTCCTTCAATATATTTGGACTGTTCTTTTATCCAGTTCTCTTTTTAATGCTCTTCTTGCCGTCCTTGTTGACAGCCTTGTACTACTCTGCCCTATCTGTATCGTTATTTCTCTTCCTCAGCACCCACCTCATGTTATACAGTTCAGGACCTAAGCTGTGACCCAGGTCTTCTTGACTGGACAATGTCGACCAAGGATCTCACTGGCTGTTTCGGTCTTTGCTGTATTAAAGGTGGTGATCAATGTGTCTATCTCTGAATCGTTAGCGTCGATGATGGTGAGCGGTGTAAATTTCCCCACGAATCATTATGTGGCTGTCTTTCTGACGTTCTTTTGTTGTAGCCTGAAGGTTAGCATCACCAAGTGATGGTTACTTTTAATATATGCTCCGAGAAAGCTTCGAGTCTTGGCATTGTTTGTACTTGACTGTACGCATATCGTTAACAAGATCTAGTCGATCTGACTGTGACGGTCTCCGCATGTACTTTGCCATGTCTATCTTCTGTATACTTTGCGGTGGCCGAAGGATAAGGTCGTTGTAACTAACGAATTTCAGGAGCATCAGGCCTCTCTCGTTGGTCTGTGCATTTCAGTTACACCCACATGTTCTTTTCCAATTCATGCAAGCGTCCTCGACTATTTTGCATTTCAGTCGTTCATGCACAACCAGAATGTCTTTCTTCGATGTTTTATCCACAACTCCTCTCTCTCTCTCTCTCTCTCTCTCTCTCTCTCTCTCTCTCTCTCTCTCTCTCTCTCTCTCTCTCTCTCTCTCTCTCTCTCTCTCTCTCTCTCTCTCTCTCTCTCTTTCTCTCTCTCTCTCTCTCTCTCTCTCTCTCTATATATATATATATATATATATATGTGTGTGTGTGTGTGTGTGTGTGTGTGTAGATAGATAGATAGATAGATAGATAGATAGATAGATAGATAGATAGATAGATAGATAGATAGATAGATAGACAGATAGACAGATAGATAGATAGATAGATAGATAGATAGATAGATAGATAGATAGATAGATAGATAGATAGATAGATAGATGGATAGATAGATCTTTCTAGTATAAGTCTTTCTTTTTTGGAAGTTCATCAATTTGCATTGTTTGTTTTAGCCTACTGCATTTAATACTTAATTCAAAAGAAACTAACAATAGCATTCTTATATTTGTACTAGAGGCGTCTTGCTTAATGTCGATAAGTTTTGTAATGAAGGGAAAGAGCCACCAGTTAGACCATGTTTAGTCGTGCTAATCACGCCTTCCTAGCACAGTCCTAACACATTTTATATGTAGAGTCGTGCTAATCACGCCTTCCTAGCACAATTCTAACACATCTTATATGTAGAGTCGTGCTAATCACGCCTTCCTAGCACAATCCTAACACATTTTATATGTAGAAATGCATGACGAATGCCACAAAAAGGCATGATACAGGCGTGTACACTTTTATAAATAATAGAACGATGCAACTTTATGTTCTTCCCTAAACTAAAATGGTCAAATATTGAGTTTTGTTTAACCACAGTGTGTGCATACGCGCGTGCTTGCGTGCGTGCGTGCGTGTGTAAGTGGTGTGTGTATGTGTGTGTGATTTGGATTTTTAACGTAGCTTCAAAAGAATTCCACGTCATATTGTTACGATGTCTGCAGTGTGGCAGTTTATGGTACTGTCTAGCACTGGGGCATCGTGCCGCAGATGTTAGTGCATCGTGTTCCACCCATTTTCCTAACACCATGCCCACTAGTCATATGATAATCTGGTAATGCTGCGTGTAAAGCTAGCTTACGACTAGCACCTTTTTCCATGTCTTTGGTATGACTCAGCCGATGTTATAACCCACAACCTGGAAAAAATGAAAGAGGATGAGATGGGAGATGAAAGAGAGAAACATGTTTAATTAAATAAATTAATAATAAAAACACATACTGTTCAGAGGTGTATACGCCTTAAAGAATACACAAAACAATCAAACGCTAGGAATAAAGAAAATCGTGTCCCTTTTATTAATATAGCAGTTGTTATTGGAGTCAATAAATTAGGCATTAAATACTCCTGTTTCTTCTATAAAGCGTTTCGTGTCTTTAATAAATATTTGAAATAAATCTGTTAACAGAATAGTATCATATGCAGTGACATCCGATGATCCATAAAGCCAAATATGTATGGTCACTGGTACATGGAGATCATTTAGACATGAATTTGATTTAGACATGGAACCGATTCCCTATGTTATCCTATATAGTAGTTTCAAATATACATATATAAATACACTACTTTCAGATTAATATGTAATTACACTACTTTAAAATTAATATTTAATTACACTGCTTTCAAATTGTTATGAATTGACATGATTTATATGTCTTCACTATAAGCATACAGTGGCTTTCCTATCAAATGTTGAGAATATAAATTGTAAACAATTATATTCAGTTTTAGTAAACAGAATATTAATATCCTTAAAGTCATGGACATGGTAAATATTGGCTTATAAAGTCAGTTAATGGCCACATACCTAAATAAAAGAGGTTAAAGTTACTGAGACCCATTGATTGGTAATTTCCGGAGACTACCATGTCCTACAAGTGTCTACATGGATGGGGATCGTATCATTCACAACACTCTTCTTTTGATTATCCCTTGCATTGAAGCAATCGCCTGCATTTTGCATTAAAGGGGACTAGTCAATATTTATTGTAGTCGAACGTTTTCACGTAAACATTGCCAGTCATTGGATGCAAGAATAGTTTTGTCTACATGCAACATGACGTTCAGAAACGCTAATCGTGGAATTCGCTAGATCTGTAGAAATTTGCTTGAAACGAGAAAGATTCTTGTTTTGTAGAGTCTAAAAATGTGTTTTATATCCTAATTGAGGGCAGACGAGTATATTCAAATAATGCACGATTAATTAGAATGTACAATTAACTGTAATGCATCCTTACTTAGATATGTTCAAAAAACTTTATTGCATGAATACTCATATATGTTTATGTTTTATTGTTCTGAACTAAACTGAGTACCATTATTTTCGATACCATGCAGAGCCCTTGTACGTAATAGGCACACGAGGAACGTGCCTAGGAGCCCTCGTAGCAGGGGGCCCGCGGCGGCCCAAAAACAAATTTTGGAGTCGGTGCTGTTAGCAGTTTGGTACTATGTTAATAAATTTAACAAAATGACACATGGAAATGCAATGCAATACTCTATATCTGAGACAGAGATTGAGGCGCAATTCGGATTACCTTTAATGTTAGAGTTTGTGCCTTAGATCCCCAAACGGCTCTGACACCAAGTAAACTCCAGTCAACCAATCGTAATGCTCCTTTCACGTCATCGCTATTATGTTTATATCAAAGGAGTATACATGAATAAGATTTATTCACATAACAAAAGGAGTGGTGTTAAAAATCTATTCTCACGAAGATGGGAAATGGTATTTTTATGTTTCAGCAACCAATACATTTCTGCTTGTGTCGCAATGACGGTGCACCAAACAACGTTATTTCTTTATCCGTTTTGGTTTATACTATATACAAATATGATAAATAATTTTTACTAAAAATATTCTTGTAGACTCCGTCTTTTGGATGGCGATTCATATGATCTGTATTTAAAAAAAAATACTCGTGCAGACTCATTCTATTGGCGGGCTGACTCGCAAGTTGGCTAGATACTGCCATTACTACTTATCCACTTGAATATCTAGTTCAGTTCAAGGGACCATGTTTATTATAATCTGATTGATCCCAAGTGTTCAATGCTTTAGTGTGAAAGAAAATGTCTTGGCAGTGTAATCGGTCGGGATGTGTCGGTAAGAGTGACGGTGTATTATTACCCTATTTCCTCTAGTAGCCCATATTTGTTATATTTAAAAAACAACGCTCACCAGAGTTGATCCAAACATGACCGCAACTTTACATTAAAAGGGCTTGACAATTGAAAACACTAAAGATCTAAACAGGTAAACAAAATGTAGGTAAACAGATGTGACGAATCCATTTTGGAAGAATGTAAACAGGTCTGCTGAGTGCCTTTTATAGACTTGAAAAATGCGTTTGATAACGTTTGATGGGCTGTGTAAATATAGCTGAGAGCTCTTGGTAAACTTTGGTTATGCGGCAAGCTGTTGTTGAATTGAATCAGTAGAAAATCATTACCATTATAAAAAGATATGCATAATATAGAATTGAGTATATATGTCAATATAAACGTATTCGGTTATTTTTCTGCCGATTTAAAGGATATTGTCTCAGAAAAGTATCTCATCAGTATTGTTTTCGACGCCTTACAGTTTTCAAGGAAAGACAATGTGATGGAATTTTTTATTTGATGAGGAAGATTTTATTTCTGAATACAATATAGGAAAGTTTTGATCTATGCGAATTTGATTGATAAACTTCACTGTAACCTCTCCCAGGTAACATCTAGACGGGATTATACAAATTAAATAATTGCTCACTTGAGTTGATCAGGGTCTGGCTTCAATTTGACCTTTGACGTTTTCGTGATGAGGGACCCAAATCTACAAATCATGTCCAACGTTTTTTGAAGCAGCCAGTCTTGACAGAATAAAAGTGAACCTGTTATTGATTTGTCTGATTAAATAATGGCGATTTTCTGCTCATAACATTGCAATAAAAGAAAAGGTTCTTGATTTGTCAATTTAAATAATAGCGGTTTTCTGCTTAGAACATCGCAATAAGAGAAAACGTTATTGATTTGCCAAATGGTAAGCATGACAGATTCTTGCAGAAAGCAATGAAATACAATAAAATGCAACCGATTTATAAAATGTAAATCGTGGCAGAATGCTGCGGAAAACAATAAAATAACGAAACTTTAATTGATTTGATAAATGTAAATTATGACAGTTTTCATTGGAAATCTACACAGCAGGTAAATGAATGATTGTTGTGACTGGGTCATAACAAAAGATAGTCGTGTTATCAACTGTTGATATTGTACAGGAAAGTGTGTGTGTGTGTGTGCATATATATATATATATATATATATATATATATATATATATATATATATATATATATATATACATAAATATATACATATATATATAGATACATATATATATATATAAATATATAGATATATATATATATATATAAATATATATATATAAACATATATATATACATATATATATATATATATATATATATATATATATTCGTTTACACATATCAGTTCCAGTCCATTTAAAAATAAATGGCCAGACCTGACAGAGACTCTATTTACACATTTTGCTTACAGTGCAAAATATAAATGGCTATATTACATTTGCATAACTCTGATCGTTAAATGAGTATATTTTTTTTCTTCCTCTTTGAAATTGGAAAGGAACGCGTTTCCGTCGGGAAATGATGCCCTCAAAAACAGAGAGAAGTTGATATACATCATGAAAAATTAGAGGTCGTTGGGGTACCACGGGTGACTTTACAACCTGTTCTCTCCATCTTTCTCTGTTCTCTACTGCCTTTGGGAATCTCCGAATCCCATGCCTGCCCACTCCTTAATGTTCTCTTCCCATCTCTTTTTCTGTCTGCCTCTTCTTCTGCACCCTTGCACTGTGTCTTGCAAAATTATTTTTGTCAGTCCAGATGATCTCTAGAAACGACCGTACCACTTCAAATAGCGCTTTTTTTTACATGATTCGTTGGATCCTCTTGTTGACTTCTTCGTTTGTTACATGGTCAATATATGAGATGCAAAACATCTTGAGGTAACATCTCATTTCGAAGGCTTGAATCCTTCTTTGTAGATCTGACGTGAGTGTCCATGTTTCACAAGAATACAGGAAGATAGATATGAGAATCAAGCGCATCAACTTTTTTTGGTACTTTACCTTTTTTGTACTTCCTCATAGTTGCCAATAAGGCTGCATGCCATACCATATCAAAGGCCTTTTTGAAATCTATAAAGATGTGATATAGATTTTGCTGATGCTGACCGTTGAAGGTATTTCTCGCAAAGAAGTTTGAGATTGAAGATTTGTTCTGTGGTGCTCATTCCTGCTTCGAAGCCTGTCTGCTCTTCAGCATTAATTTTTCTATGCTTGAGGTTTAATCAGTTGAGAAATATCTTCAACATGATTTTGCTCGGGTGACTGATCAAACTAATGGTTCTGTAGTTTTGGCAGGGCTGTATGATTCTTTTCTTGGGGAGCATGATGACCAAGGATTGAGTCCATGTCGTGCGCCATTCTCCTGTCTGCCATATCTCAATGCAGATTGTTGTCAGGACTGTTGCTATCTCTTCTTCTCCTGCTTGAATGAGCTCTGCTGGTATGTTGTCAATGCCGGCTGACCTTCCTTTCATTACTGAGGGCAATTTAGTATTGCTGGATCTCCTTGGATCTTATGATTGAACAATTCTGAGCAGTATTATATCCCTCTCTTGAGGATCTCTTGACCTCTTTGAGGCATTTGCCTAATTTGTTTTGGTATTTTTCCCTTGTGTATGGGTTGTGAGATCTTTGACCAGTTGATATGCCATTTTCCTGTCATTTCTACCATGACTGTCTTCGATTTTGCATCATTGTCGTTCTGTTCAGGATTCCTTTGCTTTTTCATGATTTTCCTAATTGTGTTGTTTATCTCTGTGTGGGTTTTTTTAGTTCCTTCAAGATCTCTTTTCTTTGTTCGACGATATTTGTCAATGATCTTGCTAGCTGTGCTAGTCACAGCTGTGTTGAATGTTGCTGATAAGGACTCTAGGTCGGTGTCTTGGCTGTACAGGCTTATCAAAGGAGCAAATTTAGCAACTATCATTGCTTGGAAAGGGACTTTTTGGACCTTTGAATTGTTCAAAGTCAAATCTAATTCTTGGCTGGTTTGTCTTTTTGATTATGGTCACTTCCAATATCTGTTCCTGGAAAACTTTGTGTTCTGGCGATATTTAGGTCTGTGCATAATGGGTTTTTTCAACAGGATCTAGTCAATCTGGTTGTGATGTTGACCTTCTGGACTGTGATAGGCGAATCTTCTAGATGCTTTGTGAGGGCCGAATATCTTGGCCAGCAAAAGATTGATGTAGGCAGTAAACTCCAAGAGCCGGAGTCCTTTTCATTCATTTCTGCATTGCAGAAGGATCAAAATGTGCTTTGCCACTTTGTCAGTGAATCAACTCCCAGCTTTGCAAACTAGTCAACTTGTACAAACAGAATATCCTTCTTGGGTGAGTTGTTAATGACATCTTGCAGTTAGGTATACAAATTCTCCATAAAAAAAACTGGACTTTAACTCGTGTTAAAATAGTAAATAGTAATTTCATGTGCGCCTAGACAATTTCTGAAATAACAATGGCATACATCGAACGGAAAAACCCGCCAAATATCTGAAACTTCTCCGACAGACATTCTGGAAACATAATATACCATCCTTGCTAATATGGATCTCTGACAATGTAATCTTTTTAAAATGGTTTGGCACTCAGTGCAGGTCAAGATAAAGAGTTTTGAAGCGGTGTAAATGTTTATGTAATAATAACTATTTTGTTTATGAGGACATATTTGTCTACTTAAGACAATAATTGAGTTGTCTAAACTGATCGACAATTTTGGTCAATAATTAAAATAGTCTTTTATGATATTAATGAGTTAAGATACTAAAGGTAATAAAAGTATATCGTTGTAAAGCTAAGGATCGTAATAGTCAAACAACGCATGTAAGCGCCGCTAAATTTGCTACTCGCTTATATTTCAAGTCCAACTGAAAGCAACAAAAAAGCGTGATCCGCCATAGCTTACTGCGTCTGCAGATCCGGGTCTTTGCTATTTGTTCTACTTATTACTCTTAAAAAACAACACAGACCAAGTTATGCGGGCGCTTAATGCGACGGTTGATATAGGTCTGAGGTCTGTTCAGTTTACAGTTGGTCTCGACCTACAAACAAGTATATATGGTTGTATGTGTTTGTGTGTGTGTGTCTCTCTGTGTGATATTTCAATTTTAAAAGTAGCTTTAACAATTTTTTAGTCGTATCGCTACGATGTCAGCAGTGTGGCAGTTTATAGTGATGTCTAGCACTGGGACATCATATCCAAGACATGTAACATGATGTCCCACCCAGTCACATTATCCTGACACCAGGCTGACCAATCCTAACACTAACCTCTAAATGCTGAGCATCAAGCGTGGCAGCTGTTAGTACCATTTTTGTAAGTCTTTGGTATGACTCAGGTCAACGATCCCTTGCATCCGAGGCTGACGCTCTAAACTTTAGGCCACCGTAGCGGTCACACATACGGTAATACTTGAAGGTATATTGTAATTTGATATAAGGTGATACTCGAAGGTCAAAATAGTGTTCAGATTATATTTTCTGTCTTTTTCTTCTTGAAACAACTGAGGTAGTTTCACAATATGACCAAAAAACAATCATGTAATACATAATTAATTTCAACTTGAGTTGCCATAAAAAAATTAATGTAAATTTACTGTAGAATAGCGCTAGCGTAAGAAACACTCATGTAAGTTCATGGAAGTTCGTCTCCTTTGTCCCACATTGAAATTCCTCATGACAACTTTCGTACTCCTCTGTTCAATCATTCTTCTGTGCGGTGCATATAAATTATTGACCCTTTAATAACATAGTGCAACTGTTTTGAACAGAGTACATGTTTCATCCGCCACTAAATTGCTAAGTCTAAAAATAATTTAAGTTGGCTGCATTGTTTTAAAATATCTCAGTCAAGGATTTGCCATGTATGCCCCAACAAAGATATAATGTATTTTAATATCGATTGCACTTTTTACATAATGGTATTTAATAAAAAATAAAGAAAATGTTTACAAAAACTATAAGTATCAATAAATACATTTAAAAAAAAATTCATACAAGCTTAAGGTTATTCCCTAAATATATCGTATTTGAAAATGAAAGCTTTACAAATAAAATAATAAAGCCATTACTGTAGCTACTAAGTCCCAAAAACACAACATAACACACACGCGCGCTTTGTGTGTGTCTGTATGTGTGCGTGCGTATATATTAAATAGTTTAGTTTATAATGTTACTCTCTCCTTTTTTCATTTTTTCTAGATTTTGTAACTTGCTTAGACGTCTGAAACACATTTTTCCAAATGATGTCAACATAAAGTTAACTTTTCGATGACCTACAGATGTGTTACGCCAACACTTTCGTGAAAAGTATTATTCATTTATTTAAGGGGGGGAGGTGTTAAGCCAATCAGACTGCGATTAAAACATAATGTGTTTTATAAAGTTATTAAAAATGTACAAAATTCATTTTGCGAATCAGTAGAATGAAAGGTACTGACCTTTCATTGTTTATAAAAATAAATTCCACGGGAGCAAAATGTTTTTAGTACGGATTTTTGTGAACTAAAAGTTTTCATAATATTGTATATATCAACATAAAGAACAAAAGTTCATGGATTAGCTGTTAATGCAGGTATTTACTGTGATGTGTCGAATTTTGAAAACTCTTAGAAGCTTTGGTTAAAGGAATTGTATCAAAGTCAACTTAATTAAAGTAGAAAGGGCTAGAGATAGTTAGATGATTATTTTCATTTCATCTCTGAACTTCAAAAGGGAATTAGGGTCAGGACTAGCCTTGACCATCTATGTAAACATAAGAGTTAGGGAGCAATGAGTTACTGCATCAGAATTTATGCCTTTTGTTTTCTGAGCCGAATTAATGTATATATATATATATATATATATATATATATATATATATATATATATATATATATATATATATATATATATATATATATATATATATATATATATATACCTGGAAATGTGACCTATTGTCTATTGCGAGACATTTTATTTATTGAAGGAAACAGCTTTCCTGGATTCACCGAAGAAATCCCTAAACCAATCACAGGACCAGAGTAAATTCTAAGCCGAAATATAAGTCCAGAGACAATGGTTAAATCAGAGTTCGACGGACAAGAGTCCAAGACGAAACAGCTAGACAAAGATCGGCAGAGCAGGGACGAACGGAAGTCTTGATGTCCGCATAAAATAGGTGATGAAGTCTCTCATCGTTGCACTCAAAGGTCACATCTCATTGGCAATGAAGATAGTATATAAACGTTGAAAGTAATTTTACATTTAAAGAAATTTGTATTGTCTTTTTATTTGAGTACATGTTAGTACCATTTTCCTTCTTTTTGTAACCACGTCATGCATTTCTTTTCATTTTAAATTCTGTTGATAAACTGATTAAATTTTATATTTGTTCATTGAAAGGGGGCTCGTCGTGTTATTTCTTCAATATACTTGTTCAGTGATCTGCATTCTTCTTTCTATCTATCCACACTGGGTAAATTACACCGCGGAGGTCATTCCCTAGCAACGAACCGTAGTGAAAGAGGTTGGTGTGTTTTGCACGCCGCCAATTTATCACATTTACATTCTCTACTTTCAAAACAGAAAACCTATGTGAATTTGATCCCAACCTGACACTTAAACATACCCCTACCCACTTCACTGGTGGCTAATCGGAAATAAAGTTGAAATCTGCATCGGTATCTAGTAAAACTATAGTTGGCATTCAATTCCTAGTTTTACCAAAGTGAATCTAACTATTGTATCACCACCAAACGGATACAGGACAAAATGATTTAAAAATATATGGACTACATTCGTGGATACTGAACCGGAATTATTGTGTCCTGATTCCATACAATTGTTTTGTCTCTGAGATAAACGTCTGCCCTTAAACATGGTGGATGGTCATGGATGAACTATCATCGTCTTAATTAATACGTAGATGACAATACACATTCGATGACCGGATAGATAACAATGCAACCGGATAAATGGTCAATACACATTTGATGACCGTATAAATGTTCAATACACATTCAATGACCTGATATATGGTCGTACAAATACTAGTGTATGGACACGATGCATTAGACGATATAGCAATGACGTCTTGCTTTACATATGGGAATTACCGATAGGTACAAATGGTCTTCAAAAGATTGATGGCGGTTATGAGTATCAGGTAAATAAACAATGATAACAAAATTATATCTTGCTTTTTTTCAAGCACATTGCAATGAATGGCCTTAGTTTCAATTATTTGCAAATAAAGATAACTTCGGCATGCTTGTAAAGCAAACATGGTTAAAGGTTGATCCCAAAAACAAAATGAGGGATGTGAACAGCAAAGAAAATCATGTATGAGTGTTATAACAATATGCTTTTGTATATGCAATTGCAAAATATACTATCTTAGCTATGATACACATTGAAATAGTTTTCTAGTAACAAATGATTAATTTTGAAATAACGTAATAAAAACATTTTGATACGCAAGGGTAAAATAGAAAGAGTCACATAGAAAGAGCTTTGTTTTATTCTAAAACCTTTGAATAGATATATCATGTGACATTAACATGGTATTAATATATTGGTAACATGGTATGAACACGTCATTTAAACGGGTATTAACATGAATGATATAATGTGTGTGATCGTAATCTCCAGACAAGAAAGATGTCAATCTCATGCACACACACTCACGCACGCACGCACACACACATACACACAAACACACACACACACACTTCGTGTAAACGTTTAAAATAGCACCAGTAAATTACTGGGGTTATTCTTGATACCGTATCCAACATATTCTTCCCTTTTTGTTACAGAAAATATTTTTTTAGTAAGATTAATATTAAGTAAGGTTAAATTTGCACAAACAACAAGTGTCCACGAGCTGGGCCCATATGTGTGAAATCACGTAATGTTTCATATCACGGCCACAGCAAGATGTTGTTATCATCGTCCTCGAACCAGTCAACTCAAGCAAGTATGAAAATCATCGTCCTTGAACCAGTCAACACCAGCACGTATGAAGTTGCACTATGGAAACGAACGCACAAAGGCAATTACCTTTTAAAACAAATTACATATACTTGTACTACTATAATTTTCATTACGTCATAGAAAAAGCCTAAAATGGGTAATCAGTTTCTTAATCCTGTTTTAGTAAGCTATGCGAAGACTTATTTAATGTCGGAATGGTTTAAATGACACTCAAGCATAAACTCTAATGAGCCGTTATACCTACATTACGCAAAAGATAAAACATTGGATTCATTTGCTTTAAAAGAAATACAATCATAGCATAATAATTTTAAAAAAAAACAAAACAACTAATGCAACGATCACACTGCACAGACATAAAATTGTAAGTATACAAAGCATTGCTAAGAATGGGTGGTTACCAGGGGATGATCTGGGAAACGGAAGTAGACGATGAAGATTGACTGGCTCTCTAGCTAATAATCTGTCTACAAATAATTATGAAAGCGATCAAATTGACCACAACGACACTGAGAGTACTATCGGTAATAACATGGTGACTGAAGAGAATACCTGCTTGGAGGAGGCTGGAGTTTTCGAGGTAAATCATCAAGAGTGACGTTCATAAATATTCTAACAGATTATAGTAGCGAGGTTAAAACAAATCCAGCACTGAATTCAAATCTTATATTGATACAGAAGTTAAGTTCCATTAATGATAAACATGGTTGTTTTTCCTTCATGGAAAAGAGAAGGTTGACGATTAAAAAAGAATATGTCGTTGACAATGCCATGCCATGACAATATGTTGTAAATCATAATGACAGTATAAATCCTGTAGTTATTCATCAACTAAGAGTCGATGATCTCCTATCATATTATTTACACTTTTTATCTATTGAGCTTCAGAAAAATAAGTTAGGTATAAATACAGGCGGTGTTTCGGTCTTTAAGCATGAAACACTGTTTCAAGGAACTGTAAAAGATAAATGAGAATCTTTTAATTTTCGTGTGCTTTCTGTAAGCGACTCAAATAATTAGTCGGTGTAGAATGATGAGGATATAGTTATAAAACTAAAATTGAAGATATTGCATCTTATTAGCCAGTGTGTTTATGACCAAGGAAGTAATTGTACCGGAAGATTGCTATGGCTATTTCAAAAACTATCCGTCAGCACAAAATTGATAAATTTCACAACGATCCTAATCCTATTTTGCAGAACACATTAATAACAGGTGGTAAAGGAACAATACCTTAAGATCCTATCATTTACGTTAAAACAAATAAAAGTGGGTATGTAAGACACTACCGTAAGTAAATGTTACAGATACAACATTTTAAGTTTCGTTTGGAACTGTTGAGAATATAGTATTATATTACCGGACCAAAAAGCCATAGAATTCAATGCACTTTTAACACATTAGAACTAAAAATTAACTACGAGAAAGACTTTTGTCAGCTCATAAATAATATTATGCCTGAAAAATGAATGGAAAATCATTGTTTTCAGAACACGAGTAAGCACACGTGCTGATTAAACGAAGTTCAGAAAAGTATCACATACATTTATCTATTCAGAAAGAACAATCATTGACCAAAATTTGGTTTTGGTCAATTTAATGACAAGAAATCAAATCAATCAAATCCATTAATGGAGGGTTGTGCGATGACAAAACAAAAAAGAGCTTGATATTTTTTATGTATAAACTTTTTTATATTAACATAGAATTAGTCAATAAGATAAAATTAGTCAATAAGATAGAATTAGTCAATCAGATAGAATTAGTCAATATCATAGAATTAGTCAATAACACATAATTAATCAATAAGATAGAATTAGTCAATAACATACAATTAGTCAATAACACAGAATTAATCTATAAGATAGAATTAGTCAAAAACATATAATTACCCAATAACATAGAACTAATCAAAAAGATCAAATTAGTCAATAATTTAAGAATTAGTGAATAACATAGAATTAGTCAAAAAGATAGAATTATTCAATAACATAGAATTAGTCAATTACATAGAACTAGTCAATAATAATTAGTCAATAATTTAAGAATTTGTCAATAAAATATAATCAGCCAATAAGATAAAATTAGTCAATAACGTAGAATTAGTAAATAACATAGAATTAGTCATTAACATATAACTAGTCAATAAGAAAGAATTAGTCAATAATTTAAAAATTAGTTGATAAGATAGAATTAGTCAATAAGATAAAATTAGTCAATAAGATAGAATTAGTCAAAAACACATAATTTGTCAATAACATAGAAATAGTTAATAAAACAGGAACAGTATTACGTTATATAAACATACTCTATAAAAAATGACTGTAAAATAAAGTTTCTCTTTCACATTGCAATGCCAAAGTTGAACTACTCCATAATATCAACACCATTGAATATGGCTATTACAAAATAGAAAATATGGATCATCGTGGTCAACACCATTCAATATGGCTATTACAAAATAGAAAATATGGATCATCGTGGTCAACACCATTCAATATGGCTATTACAAAATAGAAAATATGGATCATCGTGGTCAACACCATTCAATATGGCTATTACAAAATAGAAAATATGGATCATCGTGGTCAACACCATTCAATATGGCTATTACAAAATAGAAACTATTGATCATTGTGGTCAACACCATTTGATATGGCTATTACAAAATAGAAAATATGGATCATTTTGGTCAACACAATTTGATACGGCTATTGCAAAATAGAAAATATGGATCATTGTGATCAACAACATTGAATATGGTTATTACAAAATAGAAAATATGGATCATGGTGGTCAACACCATTAATGTAGCTATTACAAAATAGAAAATATGGATCATTGTGATTAACACCATTCAATATGGCTATTGCAAAATAGAAAATATGGATCATTGTGATCAACACCATTCAATATGGCTATTGCAAAATAGAAAATATGGATCATTGTGATCAACACCATTCAATATGGCTATTGCAAAATAGAAAATATGGATCATTGTGATCAACACCATTCAATATGGCTATTGCAAAATAGAAAATATGGATCATTGTGATCAACAACATTGAATATGGTTATTACAAAATAGAAAATATGGATCATTGTGGTCAACACCATTAATGTAGCTATTACAAAATAGAAAATATGGATCATTGTGGTCAACACCATTCAACATGGCTATTACAAAATAGAAATAGTGGATCATTTTGGTCAACACCATTCGATATGGCTATTACAAAATAGAAAATATGGATCAATGTGGACAACACCATTCAAAAAGGCTATAGCAATATGGATCAGCATGTCAGGCATCATATTGTTTCAGACTTTCTTGTATCACATAGAATTATTTAGATAATTTTATTTGTTAAATTTGTTCATTTTTAAATTAAATTAAGCATGATTAATGACACAGTCCATGACCTTTTAGGGCATTGGTTTGTTTACCATATCATCAATACTATATAGTATACTAACTGCAGCAGAAACTGATGATTTAATACCTAATGGTTAGCCATTTTATCTATAAAAACTTTCGTTACAAAGTCTAATGCTGTAGAACTAACATGTCCAAAGACTAAATACACAATAAATCCCGACAACGCTACTCCTGCAACTCTTAAAATGGCAGCTGATATTCCACCACAAGCAGGGGCTCCTTAATCTCCATAGTGTTCAAACATTTACATAATTATTTTATTTATTTTCGGAACACTTATATAGTCTTTGTTCTTTGACAAAATCAGGTTTTGCTTCATTATAATTTTGTAATCTAAAACAGGTACTGATATTAGTTTGAAATATTGGATAAGTGTTGTGCAATTGGAAACATTCGTATATCTTTGCCCATTTATAGGCATGAAATAGGTTGACTTGAATGGTTGTTATTACTTCAATGTGATGAAACCATTCATTGTTTCATTGTATACTACCTTGTTGGCTCTTTAAATATGTGAGGTTTACTTAGGATTTTGTTGTTGGTTTTGTTGCTTTTATGTGCTTTGTTACTTAGCATTGAAATTTAGTCGTCTTTCGATCCAGTAGTATTCATTTGTCTTGAACTCTTTATCTGGTACGGTTCCATGTGTTATAAGGTAGTCTGTTCCAGACTGGTTTAATGACACTAGAATGGTGATCTTTAATATTTCTTTATAAACAATGTTATATATCGATCATATAGTAAAATATCTTTATAAACAATGTTATATATCGATCATAGTGTAATATCTTTTTATAAACAACGTTATATATCGATCATATAGTAAAATCTCTTTCAGTTGAATAACTAATCCCAAGCAAGAGTCACTACACAAATACATATGGGAATTATACGCTGTCAACAATTTTCCATATAGCATTAGCAGAATGGGCAATACAAACAATGTAATATATCGATCATATAGTAAAATCCCTTAATAAACAATGTTATATATCGATCATATAGTAAAATCTCTTTCAGTTGAATAACTAATCCCAAGCAAGAGTCACTACACAAATACATATGGGAATAATACGCTGTCAACAATTTTCCATATAACATTAGCAAAATGGGCAATACAAATGCACAATGTTTGCACAGTGAAGACCATGGACCGTTCTTATCAGAAGCTCAAAGGAAGGGGCATGTTGGTCAGCATACTGTTCCAATACGAAGCAGCTGTTGATCACATCGGTTTTACGCAATAGAAAGGTCCAAGTCTTG
This sequence comes from Potamilus streckersoni, assembly GCA_016746295.1. NCBI lineage: Eukaryota > Metazoa > Mollusca > Bivalvia > Unionida > Unionidae > Potamilus > Potamilus streckersoni. Next base: position 1,966,922 of record JAEAOA010000631.1, read on the forward strand.
ATCCTAGTGATCTACCGAGTTTTGGTCCTAGCTATCTCCCAAGTTTTGGTCCTAGTCATCTACCAAGTTTTGGTCCTAGTCATCTACCAAGTTTAGGTCCTAGTCATCTCGCAAGTTTCGGTCACTTTCATCTCCCAAAATTCAGTCCTAGTCATCTCCCAAGTTTTGGTCCTAGTCATTTACCAAGTTTCTGTCCAAGCCATCTACTAGTTTCGGTCCTAGTCATCTCCCAAGTTTTAGAACTAGTCATCTGCCAAGTTTCGGTCCTAGCCATCTACCAAATTTCAGTCCTAGTCATCTCCCAATTTTCGGTACTAGTCATTTTGGTCCTAGTAATCTACCAAGTTTTGGTCCTAGCCATCTACCAAGTTTATGTCTTAGTCATCTCGCAAGTTTCGGTCACTTTCATCTCCCAAGTTTCGGTCCTAGTCATCTCCCAAGTTTTGGTCCTAGTCATTTACCAAGTTTCGGTCCAAGCCATCTACTAGTTTCGGTCCTAGTCTTCTACCAAGTTTTGGTTCTAGTCATCTACCAAGTTTCGGTCCAAGTCATCTCCCAAGTTTTGGAACTAGTCATCTACCAAGTTTCGGTTCTAGCCATCTACCAAGTTTCGGTCCTAGTCATCTCCCAATTTTTGGTCCTAGTCATCTACCAAGTTTTGGTCCTAGTAATCTACCAAGTTTTTGTCCAAGCCATCTACCAAGTTTAGGTCCTAGTCATCTCGCAAGTTTCGGTCCTAGTCATCTCCCAAGTTTCGGTCCTAGTCATCTCCCAAGTTTTCGGACTAGTCATCTGCCAAGTTTCGGTCCTAGTCATCTCCCAATTTTTGGTCCTAGTCATCTACCAAGTTTTGGTCCTAGTCATCCCCCAAGTTTCGGTCAAAAGCCATCTACCATGTTTCGGTCCTAGTCATGTCGCAAGTTTCGGTCCTAGTCATCTCCCAAGTTTTGGTCCTAGTCATCGACCAAGTTTCGGTCCTTGCCATCTACTAAGTTTCGGTCCTAGTCATCGCGCAAAATTCGGTCCTAGTCATCTCCCAATTTTCGGTCCTAGTCATCTATCAAGGTTTCGGCCTAGTCATCTGCCAAGTTTTTATCTTAGTCATCTACCAAGTTTTGGTTCTAGTCATCTCCCAAGTTTTGGTCCTAGTCATCTATCAAGTTTTGGTTTTAGTCATGTCTCTATTTTTGACTTTATCGTTTTCTTTCACATGACTGCAATTACAATTATCAAAACTACATAAGCATTTCTCTTTTTATTACTTTCACTAAATAAAGAAGCCGCGATTACGTCAATACAGGGCGCTAGGATACATCATGATAAACACTGAATCACCTTGATAACGTCGTAATATATTGATTGCGTAATTTAAAGCTGAGCAGCTGGAGTTGATTTTATAGAAGCGGACTACCTGAAGAGGACTACCTGAAACGAATCATTCATGCCAAGTACCAGCAAAACAAAAATGCATGCTTACATTCATTTATAAGTCGTTTACTGTTTAAGCACCATTCTGTTATATTCCGAAGAAGTCTATTTTTTTGGGAAAGGTGGAGGATAGGACGGCGGGGGTGCGACGATAAGGAAAAGAAGTCCAAGTATCACTCTGCTTATTTTTTTTAAAATTAAATTTGAGGATGGTACCCAACAGTCTAAAGAAACCTAATAAGGTACTGAAAGTGATTTTTAGTGGATGTCACATTAGCTATGTGGCATGACCTTCCATAAAGTTTGTAACAACACACTAGTTGGTGGAAAATTTTATTTCACTTTTAAATTATGTACCCTGAACCTATTATTAATTAGGTCTTTGATATATTTCAATTCCACGCTAAACATTTAAATTTCCATTGTTTCTTCCTGGCGTCATATTTTTTTCTAGGCTAAGTAAAAAAATGAAAATTGCAAACCTCTTTATCTCAACATATGATCTGGCAAGCATTCCATAGTCGTTTTAGTTGTTTTGTATTACATCAGCAGCCGTCAGACTACAATAACTAGTAAAGACTGTACTACCCTGATATGAAGTTCCAAAACTATTCAGTTTGATATCTATCTAGTCAGTGACTTTGGCTAATTAATCTTGTCAGCATTTTTCCAGAGAGTAATCGAGTCCGTTAATGATGGCGTCTATATGGTCAGTTCACACACTTTCCTCTGGGTTTCCTAGATTATGTGTCTATATCTAAAGATGACGGGGGGGGGGTATGGCCATAAAACACACCATGCAAGAATGTGAACTGTTAGCCTAACGTAACATATATGTCCATATTTGCAAATAAAATACGGGAATTTTCGGTTCATTGCATGCATTACATTTTTTCATGGACGTTATCATTAGTTAGCAGAGATCAAATGTAAAGAGATATGGTATGTACGAATTATTGCTTGTCTGTTTCGATAACCTTACCCATGACCTTTATTCTTCCCACAATAGCTTTTAAGATTGTTGCCAATCGATTACAAGAATTTTCAAAGATGGTGAATATGCATATTAATTTTTGTAATATTATTTTTTCTTTCAAAAATATATTAAAACTTACTTGATGCATAAAATAACAAATATAAATAACTTATAAATGTAACATATTAGTGAACTTATAACTTGATTTGCTTGAATGATAAAACTGCAACAACAAAATTTTTCAAAAATATAATATAACCCCTGTTTTGTTGCGCTATTATTATACCTTCATTACTAACATTGGCTTTACTCAAGTCGGTCAATTTATTTTAGTATAGGTATCAAATCTAATTGGATGCATGTATAAAAGATTTTTGCTGTACATATATTCATAGATGTATTTTAGCTCTTCATAGATTCATAAATACATTTAATTGTGCATTCAAGTGTGAAACGACTGAGACAAAAACTAGGGAAGATCTTAGAATATAATAATACCTTGATGTAATCTCTCTCTCTCTCTCTCTCTCTCTCTCTCTCTCTCTCTCTCTCTCTCTCTCTCTCTCTCTCTCTCTCTCTCTCTCTCTCTCTCTCTCAAATCCTGTTTGAACATTGTATACTAGTTTTCCGATAAACTGGCAACATGGATCAGCTGCTAATCAAATTTACACGCTTATATTGTCTTATAAATTGTAAAAAGTAAACCCAAAACACTCAACCGTGGCACTGCATTTGTCTGGGGGTAATTACAACAATTCAAACTGTTGTATGTAATTTACTGGAAATGATAAATAAAAAGATTTCAAATTATATAATGTCATGATAATTCTGGAAGTTGATTTTCGCGAACTTTGTCGATGTGTTTTTATTTATAATCGTTATATCTTCATTCTCACTAAGCTACAGTCATTTTGATTTTTGATGCTGATGCACAAAAATGTGCTGTCCGTTCAAATTGAGATTATAAAAAAAACAAAAAACAAAAAAAAAACACCTAAGGCTTGCTGGTCTATGGCGATGCTTTTAATTGGGATCCAAATTTCGCTTTCGAATCTCCTTTGATGCGTTCCTACAGCTGAATATAATGCAATATAATCGGCAACCTATTCGTTGCTATTTATAGACTCTAACAAACTTGTTATTCACTCAGGTAGGACTTATTTCGCGCTTTGCAAATCTGTCCTTTTTATTCGTTTTCCCGCGTTTTGTCTTCTAGAGCCTTACCCAGAAGTTGTTTGGACGACGGAATGCTACACTCAGAATGCCCTGGTAGCCAACACCTGGATGTTTTCAGGTTTTAAGGCGACTGGCTGCCGGCACTTAGCGTAAACAAGGTCAAAAATGTACTTATAAACTGGGTCAAAACCTACTGTAAATATTAATAGGTGGACTGGCAGTAAACATATATCCACTATGCAATAGTAGACTGGTCTAAACACTGGAAGTGTTTAGAGAGAAAAACCTCTATCCATGTTGATTCAAGGGTTCCACTTTTTTATATATACAAGGCGGTCAATTTACCTATATACTCACCACAACCGCTAAACACGATGCTCATTTCTGACATACAGCAAGATCACGGAAAGGCATTGTCGGAGCATTTTACTGCTAATATTATTCGTCAGGCGTGTCATTGCTGTACTGGGCATATGACGAAAGCTGAACAAATTATATGCCCTTAAACTAGCAAGATCGAGATAATTCTTACGGGGGCTGCACAATTATAAGGCCTTAAAAATCCATTAAATTAGCATAAATGAAATGCGCCGCAATGTTTTTCATTTATTTAGTGTTTGACGTACTTTGTTTAATAGTCATTGACTACTTCAGGGCAACATTTATTCCAATAAAGTCCAGATTTAAATGCCAAAACATCAGTATATTGTAATGGATGAGAATATCGGCTAAATTGTATTGCAAGTATAAGTGACTACAAATAATACATACATACATACATACATACATACATACATACATACATACATACATACATACATACATACATACATACATACATACATACATACATACATACATGCATGCATGCATGCATGCATGCATGCATGCATGCATACATACATACATACTGGTTTTTACGTGCAGCTCAAATATTAATAACATATGTCCCGTAACAAAGGTAGAATTTAGAAGAGTGATCACAGTACCAATATTTTAAAGAGGTACATTAGACCAAGTTTATGGACTCGTACGTACAGTTTCAAATCTGTTATTTATTTTGTTGTTGTTGTTGTTGTTGTTGTTGTTGTTGTTGTTGTACGAGGAATACCCCAATGTCATTGTAATGACGTGCAGAAAATGTTCCGCGTATAAGTATTATATAGCAATTGAAGTAACAAAACGCCATACTTGTGTCATGTGATCAGGTCAAGCGTTAGGGGAAGGGGGCAAAATGTCAAAGGGTCCTGACTTTCAAGGCAAGGGAAAAGTCTATGTATGTACTTACTCAGAATGTGCATAATACCCAATAAACGTTAGCAAGAATAAAACGTTAGTCAAATTCCAAGTAATACGTGTGTTGGGGGGAAGGTTTCAAAATATCAAAAAGGCTCCTATACAAAAGTGTGCCTATTTACTCAAAGTGTGCATAATACAGAATAAACGTGAACAAAATGTAAAGAGAGGCGTGATAATATGTTTGTACTGTTGGGGGAAGGGTTGCCGGAGGAAGCGTCCATTCCCCCCCCCTAACTTCGTACGAGTTTACCTTTTTACCCGGATTCCTTATTACATTTTGGCCAGAACTAATTGCAGAATTGCACCAAAGGTTATGCCACCTTTTTTCCATCCATTCCGCTCCAAACGAAACCGTAGACTATTTCCAAACCTGTCTTAATTTGTTGAACATTAAGTAGCTTGCGTGAGCATCAGGACATTGTGTATAAATATGAATGACTTAGGACCAGAATATCCACATTGGTTATGAATTGCATCAGAATTTTCATGCAAACATATATCCGGGTTTATCGTCTTCTGGTCTTATTGCTTTTATTTTAGTATATATTCTTTGCTACCCCGCCACTGACCACTTGTTTTGTACATATTTTCTCTCAAGTACGTGGCTGAAAAGATTGATAGGACATTATCAGTGTCCTTCTTAAGAATAAACACTATCTTTGTGAATGGAAAGATTATCTTAATCACTGGGTTCAAATGTGTACGAGTCGTTCAACAAAGCAAGTTTGCATTTGATTAATAATGTATAACTAGTAATCGTACATATCCAACATGTATCATCATTTTCGCGGTTTAATTGCTACAATGTTTCTACCTTCACTTAGTACCAAAACAACTCTTGCGATTGATGCACCAAAGTTTAAAACATCACAAAATTAAATCCCTTTTAAATTAAACAATTTTTATTTTATATGTCCCCAGGACTAATTTCTAATAAACCGATTCACTTTTCCTTTAATAGAGTGAGTCCTCAATCATAGGACTGCGCAGAATTTTTACCAATTAGAAGGAAATTTAATCTGATTAATTAATCTTGATACAACATAATATGAATCATAACTATTGTAGAGCAGATAATTTTAGCAGAGATACAACGTGTGCAAAAGGTGTCCCACAATTAGCTGGGAAATAAAACATGGTCCCTATTTTCATACTTGCTTTACTTATGAAGTGCATACAATTTTAAACTTCATAATCTTGGCCTTTTCCATACGTTTGGATGAAGAACTCTTATGACATTTCGGAACAAATGTTTACATATATGTATTATTTATAATCTTTGCATATACATTTCATATTGTTACGCCGTACTTAATTTGCACAATAACCTCACAGTTTCCTTTTCAGCGTCTTTTTGGGGGTGGGGTAGGGTGGTGTTTGTTTCTTGGCATTAACGTCATTTGTAGCTCATTATTTGCTATATGACGTTGAGAAAATTGGAATCAAATGTCTTTCCCAAGGACACAATGCAGCTGACTTCGACGGGTATCAAACCCGCTCAAGACAACAGTTTTACACAAATTTATGATAAAGGTTTTTTTTTGTCTTTAAATTAAAAAAAAAAAAGTTTACCAAAACTGTCACTGACTATGAAACAAGGTAAAAAGACTACAGTGTTTATATTATTAGGTGTTCATCAGAAAATAAAAAAGTCAGGTCAAACAGAAATAAACTCAATTATGGACATTATCAAATCTAGTAAACAAAGTTACATTACAAAAGCATGTAATGAAAAAATAAAACTAACAAGCAATTGAATTAAATATACTTAACAGTATTACGAGTGCTATGCTCTACCAACCGATTACCTTGGCTCCTTCCCATAAAGAAGTAAACAGGAGAGAGGTATAGGAGGGGCTATGAACATATTATCTTGAGATCATGTCGAGACTCGTGTACATGTCCTTAATCCTGGTTTGTTTTAAACTGATAATCTCTCTCTCTCTCTCTCTCTCTCTCTCTCTCTCTCTCTCTCTCTCTCTCTCTCTCTCTCTCTCTCTCTCTCTCTGCTACTTATAGTTATTTGTTATGCATATAGTAAGAATAAAATAAGTCAAAAGTTGTCGAATGTCATCGGAGTAGCGAAAGTTTCTGCGGTAATACTAACGTGATTATCGGGAAAGTGAAAGGCTTTGAAACTGGGTTTACTACATTACATTAGCAAGTGTATTTTGATGCTGGACCTTACAGTCCCTATAAAACATTAAAAATCGAACATAAAAAATATTTTACTGGAAGTGTACAACGATAACACAGTTGTTCGTGCTACTTAACGGGTTTTGTTTCGGTGTTTGATTTAAAAGTTTAAATAAATTAAACATGTGAGCCAATTAACATCCCCGGAGGTAAAAAGACACATTATTAGACACATCTATGACATTCTGGCGCGAATGCCAACACACATCTATGACATTCTGACGCGAATGCCAACACACATCTATGACATTCTGACGCGAATACCAACACGCAAGGTTAGGAAGCACATTTAACAATCCTTTATGTCATCGATAAATAAAACTGTCAACAGAAAATGGCCTCGTATCTGTGCCCTACGGATCTTAAACAAATTGGATCTGTTTTATGTGGTCTCTGGTTCCTTAATGAAACTGTCTATTTATTATCCTTTGCAAGCCTGTTTAAATCGTTTAACAGTAGCGCGAGTGTCTTTTATTTTTGCCTGATTTAGCCTGTATTTCTTGCGGTGTCGTCTTTTTTACGCTATGCCATATTTCGCGTGTTGATTCTTGAATGCGGATAATATGAATACTGCATAGGTATATTAAGACTGCATACAGTGAAAAACGTTAACTAACTGATCGCAACAAAATGTTACTAATTTATAATATATATGGCCTGAGTTCAAGGTCGGCTATACATCGTTTAGAGTCTGTGAAACTTAATAGGGTAGTATTATGTCTTGCACTGATATATTTTAGGTTGGATTAGACTCTTATACATATTTTGTGTCTAGATTAAATTTTTATGTCTAATTGTTGGGTATAATGTGCAAGTGAGATAGAAAAACCAGTATTGATGTCAACGCGAATAATCAAAGCAGCGCAAAGAAAAATTCCAGATGATGAAAGGGGTATAATTTAGGAAAGTGTATATATCTAGGCCTATTGATAAATCATTTGCAAATCAAATTGAACTCATTAACCAAACAAACTGAGCCTTCAACAAAGCAAATGCACAGCAGCAGTGGCTGGGGACGAGATAAGGTCTATGGGATTTTAATGTTCAAATAGTGAGTTGGCCTTATGGGATCTATGGAAATTAAAACCATGGGTGGGATTGTATTGGGTTAATGGGAATTTAACATAGGGAATGTATAGAGACGATGGATTGGGACTCTTGATTCTACGTTTCGTCAATGGGGTCTAAGATCCATTGGGCAAAATCGGCCAGTGTGTTCGGTCCCCGAAATAATTTTTCAGTTTTCCAGAAATTTCGCTTCAATGGCAAAATAACGTTCTTGGATGAACTTCTCGTACGTTCGAGGAGCCACGCAGAAATTTGGAGTCTCTTGCATGCATTCGAAATCGAAATTGATGAAATTCCTTTTCTTCTTGTGGTCATCCTCTTCCTCCTCCTGTTGGGGTTGTTTGTTTTTTTTAAATGTAGCATTCGTGTTCCAAGTCCCCAATTTGATGACAAATATAACATCGTTTCTTTCGTGAACATACGTGAGCCTTAGTATTATTGGTATGCATGCCTAGACGCAATCTCAGGAGTTGGCAGGCACTTTTCCGCTGTGAATCTTGCGTCTTTAGAGGTTATCGGTGACAGGTATGACTGACAAAATTTCGCTTTTCAATGTGCTCGTTCTTGTCCTTTGTCAAAATATGGTTTAGAGGCCTAACATCCCTCACGTTGCGATCCACAATGCTAGTTTTTGTCTCGATTATGATAGCCATATTCACATTTCCCAGGAATGCAGTGATACTGGTAATGTCATCGAAATGTTCATCGTGATTATAGACGTGAATGTATTTTCGGTCTTTGACATTTTTGCCTCGAAATAACTGAGGACTGCACATTTCCAAAGGGTGCACTTTCAATATGTAGCGTGAAGTCAAGACGTCGTGCACTTTTTGCATATCAGCAATACCACAGGTTGAGTCTTTAGAGTTCTGCTTCACTTCGTAGCTTGGCTCGGTTCGATTGTTGAATGTTCTCCTGGTCTTTTTTCCAATCTACCGTGTCGTTTTTGTCAGCATACGTTCTTTCTACGACGACGGCACGAGCTAAACACATCTTGTCTAGAGGGTCGCTAATTTGGACGAGACTAGTCGCGATGGTGCGAAGGATGTCCACCGATACCACTTTTTGGCTTTGTCCGGTCCCTTCTTTAAGACAAACTTGAGTTATGTATAATGGTGTCACTTTTACATCTATGCTGCGAAATTAGTCATTGGATTGCTGCACGTGTTGAATCTTGTCGATGATTTTGGAAGGTGTCAATTCTGCCGGGCTGCTAAACTCGATCCAAATAGACGACTTTTAACTGTTGTGGAAAATGGAGAGTCCAATCGATCGTCTTCTCCGGCTTAACATTGTCGTTTCAGTGTGGTTAGCAAAAAGGATCACACATCGGTGATGAATCCTTCTGCTTTTTGACAGCTATAATTCTGACTTAAAATCTTTAAACTTCGCAGTTTAAGTTTAGGCTGTGGTTCTAAATTTTCTAGAAAAGCGTTTATCCGTCCCTCAAATGTGGTAGTACATTTTAGTGGTTATAGATGGTAGACTTTGGTTTTTGAAGTAGACTCTCAGGGTCTGGATTCTGGCTCACTCATGTCATCTTCAAAACGCTGGCATGAATTTGAGCCAGGACTTTAGCTACTGTGCGAGGCGATAGATCACGTTTCTGTCTCTTACTTTCTTCTCCCTTCTGCAAGAAATTGTGCTATCGTTTTATCATCATTAGAAACGGTCAAATGACTACATTATAAATAAAAAAACCTATATATTAATGAATTGTTTACATTTCTTTTTATTACAGCTAAGAGTAATTGTTACAGGTCTTGAAGCAAATATGGTATCTTCCCTATATAAATGGTCAGCATCTTCCCTCAAAGTAATCATTTCACTCTCAATTCTTCCAGAAAGATGGAAGAACCAACACAGATCCAACTTCTGATCAGATCGTTGCGAGATGTCATCCGAAGGTTTTCCAGAGAAGCCGACGGACCCCCTTCTTTCGAGATGAAACGCAAGATTCTTGTTATATGTGTTAGAAGAAATGACATTGGCTTTTAGAATGTAAGCAACGTTAAAGGAAGACATGCGACAAAGAGACAAAAGTCGAAATACCTGGTATCAGTGTCAAAACAAAGAATATTGGTCTTCGAACTGCGCTAAGAAACAACATGAGCAGGAGGAAAGGAGGGGTCGGTAAAGGAAGAAGAGGAACACTCCGATAAGGAAGAATCGAGATACATCCAGAAAGAGAAGAAAATAGGAGAAGAATTGAGGAAGAAGAGAAAAAGCCTTTGTTAGGAAAGAAATTCAAAACGGGTAGTGAAAAGACAAAGAAGTCTATGAACTTTTTAAAGCGTTGTTTGTGAAATTGGATTTTACATTTTTCAGAAAATATACCACAAAGAAAAACGTAAGTTAGTTGTACTTGTTCTAGTTATAATGACAATCTACACTAACTCATACGTGTCCATCATGGAAAAAAGGGATCTGAGGTTTATTTGATTTTGATAAACATTGATTAGTCTTCTTTAAAGAAATATAGTTGGTCCTGAAAAGGTATTTATATAAAAAAAAACTCATTCACCTGTTCTCGTCACAAGATAAGGACTAACATAGAATCATCTACCCTCCTATCATCGATGCTGTTCCACCCGTACTATCCCATGTATGTCAAGGCATCATGGGCTATCACTAAGGTCACCTATACAGCCTTTTGGAAACAAAGGATCTATGTGAAGAGGCATGGCTGTCTGAAGTGAGTCTTAAGCTACGGTGCGAAGATCAGATAAAGTTTGAAAAAAGGGAGAAAATCATTGAGACAACATCAATGTTAATTAAATGGTGTTAGCAAAAGTCCCAAAGGCCCTTTTCAGGACAGCCCCATTGCCTCAAAAAGAGGCATGTTCTCTCTTGCTTAAAATAATTTAGTTGATTTTTTGGATAGATTTATGTCTATAAATCTGTCTATGTCAATGTCTATGCCTCTAACAATGTCTCTATGTCTACGGCTCTATTTGTCCCTAAAGAACCACGTATTCATGTCAACCAATTAGCACACTGTTCCGTACGATTGAGTCATCCGCTTGCTACATTGTTGCTGTTGTTTCCCCCAGTGTCCTGTATCGTGACATCACCCCTGTTCAATTCACATAGACCTTACATACATTCCTATTGGTAAATTCTCATTTACCCAATACAGTCCCACCCATGTTAAATTCCCATAGACCCCATAGGACAAACTCAATATTGTAACATTCAAGTTCCATATACCCTACATCGTCCCAATTCACTACTTAAAGCACGGTTAGTAAAATCAACAAGATATGTATGTCTCCAAGTTACAAGCTACAAAATGAGCATGTAAGAAACACTTATGAATCACATACCATATAATTTTAAATGTCGTTTCTTAAGTACAAAAGTATAGAATGTTCTGAACAAAGTCCAATATTCTTGAACGTCCACATGTACCAGTAATTTGCATAACCTTATAAGTTTTACATGATTATCCTCCAACTTCATGCAGATTTTATCTTCAACGCTTCCTTTACAAGCTGTCAAATAGATGTTAAGTCATTTTACACTATCGCTTAAATAGTGTTTCATTTATGATTAATTTTTTCTTTATATGCTGATTTACATTGCATGCCTGTAATCAGTTTATATGGGGATGTTTTTGTTTCGTTTGGTTTTGTTTTTGACTGATTTAAAACTTAATATATTACAACTATATCACAAAATCGATCACTTTTCCGTCTTCATCTTATTGCTAATATTCAATATATTTAAGATATATCTTTGCAATTGCATCTATAGAACAGCGTATGAAACAAATCAGCAAAGAAACATTTCTTGCATTTGCAAACACGAATAATAGACTTTGAAGTAGTAATTTAGTGCTAATAATTTGGTCGAGTAAACTGTATACATTTTAATTTTCTGAAGCCTTACAAACAGAAGAAGTCGGTATAGATCTTCTACTATTGTATCAAAGCAATTTTGAGTTGCACTTGTTATTTATAGTGTGTACTTATTATTCCGAGTCACGAGAACTTAAGAGCTGTTTCAAAAACTCAAGATCAGTACTTTCTTCGTCGCTTCATCCATCTCGCTTCATTACATGTATGTATGTCATCTATTTTGACTTTTCATCAACTCTTGCCTACGTTCTGATTTATTATTTAACCAAGCTTATAATGGAGATAAACGAGTAGATTGAAAAACTTGTTTCTAATCGTTTGAAATTTTGAATACATTTGTTTCATCTTAAAATTACCATATTTTAAAATTTTCTGGATTGCCGCAATTTGCCGGTTTACCTTCTAAGAGTAAATTTGAAGTTTATAAAATCCATCTGAACTTAAAACAACCCGTTTTAATATTTTGTTGTTGACGTCAAATAACATGTTGGTTATAGTTCATAGAAAATTATGTAATAACCAATAAAAAAATCTATCATCTTCAGAATGTTATTAACTGGATGGGAAAATATAGATTTCTTTCTGATGTGATCCTTCTGGCATAATATAGCTCTCCATTTAGATAGCTTTGTTGTTGTTGTTGTTGTTGTTGTTGTTGGGCTTAACGCCATTTTTCAGCACACGATAGGCTATTCATGGCGGCCAGTATTAATGGTGGAGGAAGAAACCGGGAAATCATCGGAAAGAACCACCGACCACGAGAAGTTACTGGCAAGCTTTCTCACATATCCACATTCGCCGAATCCTAGCCTCGAACTCACGCAGACAGAGGTGAGATGGCAGTGATCCGTAACGTTATTAGGTAGCGTTATTAAAGTAAATAGTAAAGAGTTATAGCGTAATTAAATTAAAATAGTAAAAATTTATAGCGTACTTAAAGTAAAATAGCAAATAGTCATAGCATTGATAAAGTAAAATAGCAAAAAGTTATAGCATTATTAAAGTAAAAAGCAAAGGGTTATAGCGTAACTTAAAGTAAACTTGTAAAAAATTATAGCGTAATTTAAGTAAAATAGCAAAGAATTATAGCGTAATTTAAGTAAATAGCAAAGAATTATAACGCAATTAAAGTAAAATAGCAAAAAGTTATAGCATAATTTAAGTAAAATAGCAAAGATTTATAGTGTAATTAAAGTAAATAGCAAAGAGTCATAACGTTGTTAAAGTAAAATAGCAAAGAGTTATATAGCGTAATTAAAGTAGAATAGCAAACAGTTGTAAATTTACCTTTATGGTTTAATTTACTTCGTATTTACTTTGTTACCTTCGTTGTCATTTTAAACATATCTACACTGTAATCTCCAACGATTTTTCCATCTCTTGAAAGAATCCACCCCCATTCAGTCTGAGCAAGTATGAATCAAACCTGAGCCTGTACACATCTGAGATTTTTAATCCTTTCTAAACATAGAATATTTAAGTTGTACATACTTTACAAAAATACAAAAATTAAAAAAAATATTAAATTTCGTTTGTATTACCTGTATTTTTTTTCTATCATAATTGTTGTGTCGAGGGGAGGTATTTTATACGACTATTTACCTTTAGCAAAGGGACCAGATGGTCGCAAAGTACCAAAGCTATTTTACCATAATTTTACACTGTAATTTCTGTTTGAGTACTAAAGCTATTTTACCGTAATTTTGCAATGTATGCTCTGTTTCAGTACTAAAGCTATTTTACCGTAATTTTGCACTGTATGTTCTGTTTGTTGCATATAAATATTTTACCGTAATTTTGCACTGTAAATTTTGTTTGTCATATAAATAACCGTTTCTCTACGTTTCCACCTAAAGTAGGGTCTTCCTAGTCGATAATAAACAGAATGTGCACGCACATACATGCACACACACATACATACACACACATACATACATACATACATACATGGGGCCCCGAGTGGCCGAGTGGTCTAAAGCGCTGTCCGTTACGGATCACTGCCATCTCACCTCTGTCTGCGTAGGTTCGAGTCTAGGATTCGGCTAATGTAGATATGTGAGAAAGCTTGCCAGTAGCTTCTCGTGGGTCGGTGGTTCTTTCCGGTGATTTCCCGGTTTCTTCCTCCACCATTAATACTGGCCGCTATGAATAGCCTATCGTGTGCTGAAAAATGGCGTTAAGCCCAACAACAACAACAACAACAACATACATACATACATACATACATACATACATACATACATACATACATACATACATACATACATACATACATACATACATACATACATACATACATACATACATACATACATACATAGATACATACATAGATACATACATAGATACATACATACATACATACATACATACATACATACATACATACATACATACATACATACATACATACATACATACATACATACATACATACATACATACATACATCAGGTCACGCCAAGCTGTGTTGTGATTCTACCTTACATAACAGTTGTATGATATATTCAGAGATGTTAGTTCCCAGTTATTTGTTATTTTCGGTCTAGATCTCTTCCTTGTACTGGTTAGTTTGCCTCAGCGTGCTAAAATGTAAATAAACATTCTGTTCTATTAGTGTCACTCATGTGTGTGTGTGTGTGTGTGTGTGTGTGTTTCTGTGCCTGTGTCTGATTTTGTGTCTGTGTGTGTCTGTGTCTATGTATATGTGTGTGCGTATGTATGTAAGTAAAAACCTTGATTTAAATGGAAATGTAGGGGTACTTATTGTGTTTCCCGCGCAGTATTCCTGTGTTTCCTAAACTTAGTCCCTGCAGTCTCATATCGTTTCGCCCCATTTTGTAAGTGCAGGCCGGAGTCACGTGGATAGGTTGTAGGATTCGGAACCACACAGATGTGGGTTTGCATTGGATCTTCCCAGATGGTGTGCCCTTTGTAAGACACTTTGCTACAATTGCATCGGCGCTAAATAACCTACTCGTGTTGCTATACTGTACAACAACCATAAATAGCCCACTCGTGTTGATATACTGTACAACAACCATAAATAGCCTACTCGTGTTGATATACTGTACAACAACCATAAATAACCTACTCGTGTTGATATACTGTACAACAACCATAAATAACCTATTCGTCTTAACATACTGTACAACAACCATTCAGCAACCAAAATACTCAGCTGAGTATGCCAGTGTATAAATGTTTGCATTCTACCCTCCAATGAGTGTACCTTCAAATTTCGTTTCATCTCACCTGTAAGCCTAATTTGAAGGGCCGTATGGTCCAAGGCAAGAGATTAACATCTGTTTCTACGTAATTGATTATCTTTAAACGTATGTTAAGGACTGCAATATACTGAACGTGCAGCTTGCAGTGCTTTAAATAAAAAAAACCCCGAAATTAAAGTGTTTTACAATCATTAAAATTTGCCACTGCCTTATGATGGGAACACACAAACTCTACAGCTTAGTTGGACAAAAAAAAAACAAAGTTTATAGGACTGGATTTGTTCGCCTTATCTTGTTAACATTTGTATATGCACGGTTAAATTGTATGTCTACCCAAAAAAAAACATGCATACCGAAAGATCTGATCTATGGATAAATATCACATTTTAATTGCAAAGGAGATTATAACAGTTACGTTTTGTTTTGAAAGAGATGCTGTTGTTAAAGTTAATTACTCCAATAAAATTTCATTTGTTTGCTTTTGTGTATCATGCATTTGTATTATCACTTCTCTTTGCCCTTTTCTCCTGCTTTTAAATATAAAAAGCATTAATCAGCACAATATTAAAAGTATTATACAGCCCAAATATACAATGTATTATACAGCCGAAATATTAAATCCATTAGATATCCCAAACATAAAATGTATTCTTCAGCATGTACACGGATCAGAATGTTCTAAAATTTCTGCATGGTTACAGCAGGGGTTCTCTTTCCACAAACATAATCTGTACCTCATTTATTCTTTTATTTTCCACCATATTTTTTACGTGCAGATCACGATATGCCCGTTTGAGTTCACACTATCAACAATTTAAACAGTTACTTTAAAAAAAAAAAAGATATACAAACACTTTCTTCCACAAATATATTTGATACAGAAAATGCAGTAGTAAAGACCCCAGGGTTTGCATCCTTTATTATTCATCGCCCGGCAATTACATTCTAATTCGCTGTTTGTGATCTTGTGTTTTGTCTAGGTAGGTATATGACCCATTATTCACGTATGAAAATTTTTATAAAACAAAAACCCGCATGAATTTAATGTTAGGGGCTTCTACAGAGTTATCAGTGCAAAGAATGCGAAAATACACTTGTTTGTCAACAAATATAGATGTTGATGAAGTTTGTGTGCCTGATGAAAGGTCCTTTGCAAGGCTTTCGAAATAAAATGAGAACATTCACATGCCAATTTTTCTCCATGCATTTCGTGAAAGTTTATATGCATTTCTATAGCGAGAATTAACTGAAATTTGGCAAAATAGCACATGCCATACTTAAGCCTTATACGACCGTATCAGTGTAACTGAAGTAAAAGAAATCCAAAGTACTAATCTGTTAGTGATTATCTCATCCAGTGTCTGATAAATTTGTTTACTCATATAATTGATCTTTTTTTATATACTTGTAGATTGAAAAAAAATGCTTAATGATACAGAGGTAGCAAAATCAAAGAACTACGTACGTGTTACTTTACTAAATGCTATCTGCAAAACTTTTGAGAAAATTATTCAGAGACATTTTGGTCACTTGGGTGGAAGATAATAATTTAACATTCCTAGTTCACAGCAACGTGGTTATCAAGGGTTTAGGCCGTGAAAACATTGTATGTTTTGTTATCATGTACAATATAAACTACTGTTACTACTGATTTTCATGATGAAGATAATATTTTTGATACAAAGTGTTTCATTTTAAGTTATTGGCGCCGATAGTTCTGAATATGTATACATTTTCAGAGACACTTCCTTGTCAGAGGGCATTTTCGGACTGCTTTCATTAAATAATGAATGAGACTATGATGTGTTTTGTCAACCATGATGTAGACAATATTTATAAATTACTTCACTCTCCATTTTGAGAGTTGTAATTTGCAACAAATACTGGATCCATGAGACATCAAACCCTAGCTAGTGAAATTTCACTTCTGGCTACTTATTATAATATTCTTCTGTTGATTGATATCGCATATGCTTCCAGCAAAAATTGGCGATTTTAGCTTAGTGTCACTAAGTCATAAGTTGTTATCTTTATAAGTTGTTATATCCTGTCAATATGAAACAGTTCCTGTGGTCGTCATCTTTGCCGATTCTGCTACATACCTAGAACAATCGATTATCTCAAAGCAAAAGTCACAAGACTGGGACAAATTTTTTCCACGGTCTGTTTTAGGGGTGACATTAAACAAAACGATAATATTTCTTTCAGTGTTGAGAGCAATTGATTTATGGGGTAATACGTTACAAAGTGGCCTTTCTTCGTGGTACAAAATATATTTTGCCAAACATTTATAAGGCTTTCCAGTACATACAAGAACAGAGACTCCACTCCACATGAAATGCAAGTTTGGATACCAGCGCCGTGCGAAATCTATAGGAGAAAATGCATGTTGTTTCATTAATTATGGTTGATGATAATGGTGTACATACAAAACATGTTTCACGTTGCGCTACTGATTAATTTCTAATATATATGATACGCTGTGATCTCATCCGCCAAGTCAGTAAGCATAGTCGACATGTCCTTCACTCTGAGGAAAATGCAGGAGAAATACATTGAAAAGCACTTTGGATCTCTTTACAGTATTCATCTACCTCACCACGTTTTCAACTCTGTAAATAGAGAAACCCAATGATTTGTCCTTGAAAATCTTGACTGCTCCAAAAAAGTTCACCCCCACCCCCATCCAGTTGTTCCATGAACACGTGACATGAGAGGTATTTTCCAATGGAGAGTACTCAGAACACTTTGGCGTCTCGACTGGAGTGAAGTAAGGCTATGTGTTTGCACTTGTGCTGTTCAACCTCTTTTATGAAGGTCTATAAAGCTGTCGTCCTCATCTCCCTGCTCTACGGCTGTAAAACCTGTGAATCCAGCAGAGCACGTGCTCTCAGTACGCTCAATTATCCACATTCGATGGCAAGACATAGAAGTGTTTAGCAGGGCCGGTGTTCCTAACAGTAAGGCGATGTTGAGGAATGTCCAGATGAACTGAACTAAGGAGAAGGAGAAGTGATATGCTAAAATAAATATATGATTTGCTCCAATATCTAACTGATTATTTGAAGCATTGTTACATTCTATTTAAGAAAAATCGGAACAAAACTGTAATGTTGAATGTTGATGGGTTTTGAAAATAGGTAAATTTAAATGACTGATAAAGATTTGTACAGGTTCTCGTCGATACGTTAATTCTTCAGACCTACACTACTATGTCAATCAGCTAATATAAGACAATACAGTTATGTATTTACTTATATAGCTAGACCAGGGGCTGCTGTTCCTCGAACATAGCTCAACATGTGCATTAATGTAAGAATGGGGTCAAAGGTTATCAAGGGTTGTATTTAAACTTTAAATTATGTATCCGGTATGCAGCAAACTTTTTCATGCAGTGTGCAGCTCAGTTCTACAAACAGAGGTTGTATATCTTATAACTTCCTCTGATACAAAGTAAGCATTCTGAAGTCAAATATTCCATTTTATTGTATACTTCATACATAGTCCCAGTAGTTCCATGCTGTTGCTATAGTCACCAGTGAAGGTAGTTAAATATAAACATTAATCGCTTTCTCATATTGTAAACAACTGCCCGCATTGGAGGACGTACTCTTGGCTACAGCTAAATAAAATTGAGATGGAGATGGAACAAGTGACCACATCATAGATCCAATGTTGTCTAGATGCAGCCCTTCCTACCGTTATCAGTGCTGAAAACGCGATCATATATAGCCTATCCAAATACAAATATCTATCATATGAATTAATGAAGACAATCTGAATACAAAAAAACGATTTCACTATTTAAATGAACGAAGCGTAAACTGTTCAATAAAACGTTGAAATATTGTTTCTTCTATTATTATTTTTTTAACATTAATCAACGATCACTGTACATGTCTTCAAGTATATAGAAGTTGTAATTGACCTAGTGTTACAAATACTGAGCCATCGTAACTTGGAATGCCCTTCCTAGCTCTGGTAGCCTTGGACACATGATCTAGGGACCAATAATTTTAAACATCAACCCAATTAATAACCAATACTGATATCATAGGCAAACCATGTCATGATAGCCCTACTTAATGGGTATGAACCATGAAATATGTCATAATAGTCCTACTACAAGAGTATGAAATGAACCATGAACCATGTCATGATAGTCCTACTACATGGGTATGAACCATGGACCATGTCATAATAGTCCTACTACATGTATATGAACCATGGACCATGTCATGATAGTCCTAGTACATGGGTATGAACCATGGACCATCTTATGATAGTCTTACTACCTAGGTATGAACCATGGACCATGTCATGATAGTCCTACTACATGGGTATGAACCATGGACCATGTCATGATAGTCCTACTACATGGATATGAACCATGGACCATGTCATGATAGTCCTACTACATGGGTATGAACCATAGACCATGTCATGATAGTCCTACTACATGGATATGAACCATGGACCATGTCATGATAGTCCTACTACATGGATATGAACCATGGACCATGTTATTTTAGTCCTACTACATGGGTATGAACCATGGACCATGTCATAATAGTCCTACTACATGGATATGAACCATGGACCAAGTTATTATAGTCCTACTACATGTATATGAACCATGGACCATGCTATTATAGTCCTACTACATGGGTATGAACCATGGACCACGTCATGATAGTCCTACTACATGGATATGAACCATGGACCATGTTATTATAGTCCTACTACATGCGTATGAACCATGGACCATGTCATAATAGTCCAAATACATGGGTATGAACCATTGACCCCGTTATGATAGTCTTACTACATAAGTTTGAACCATGGACCGTGTCGCGATAGTCCTACTACATAGGTATGAACCATGAACCATGTTATGACACTCCTACTAAATGCATATTGACGTCTTATATGTACCATTCTACAACACATTCTTTACTTTCTCCAGATTTTTTCAGGTTGTATAAATTGCCTAGATATTTTTTTATTATTTTTGTCAATTATTTGTATTATTATTATTATTATTATTATTATTATTATTATTATTATTATTATTATTATTATTATTATTAGTAGTAGTAGTAGTAGTAGTAGTAGTAGTATTAGTAGTTGTTGTAGTAGTAGTAGAAGTAGTAGTAGTAGTAGAAGTAGTAGTAGTAATAGTAGTAGTAGTTGTTTTATATATATATATATATATATATATATATATATATATATATATATATATATATATATATATATATATATATATATATATATATATCCTTATGAAATGTTTAATGATTTATTCTACTTAATTATTATATGATGTAATCTTCTACAGATAATAGTAATGATATCAAAAACGTTGATGTTATGATGGGAAATATTGTTTTTAAAAATTGGTCTTCAGCTTTTTTTGAAAATCTTTGAGAAAAATATTTTTTACATCAAAATTAATGAAATGATCAGAATAATTATATGTGCGCATCTACAGATGTCAAAAATAAGCAATCTTTATACTACTCTATAACATGCAGTAACAAGAAAATACTGGTTTAATTACTACTGCAGCATTTGAGTATCCTTAACACAACAGCAGGTATGTTGTGCAGGTACGTATTCTTATTTACAAGTTTTGCAAAAATACAAAAATTTAGGCTTAGTCACTAGACATAATTATTTTAGGAAGACACCTCATCCTGATATTTTTCTAATCTAACTTTCTTTACTAGCGACTCCCAGCACGTGATGTTCTGTTAGATCCATCGATTGCATTCTCCTCTCATACATGTTGCTATTGTTTTGCTTTAAGCGATTGTTGAGATAATATCCGCTATAATGGGTTTGATTTCATTATCGATTGCGATTTGTCTTATACAGATAAGATGAGCACAAAAAGGTAGGAAGCTCAAGTTTGTTTTTTGAGGGAACGATAAAGTTAAACGTGCTTCTCTAGATAAGAAATGAGATACAATAAAGATCAGGTGTCCCTGTAGTACACAGTTTATTCAAAATCAGCCAGATTCACGACCTGCTGGGTAACCTGTACGCGGACTTAAAATACAAGATAATTAAAGATAAAGATTAGCGTGCGTGTTAGGTACTTACTTCCCAAGCCGAAAACCAAACAAAAATCTTACTACGACGTTTTCACACCGTACTTCACCCTTATTTTAAAAGAGAAGATATAAAATTTGTGAGCATCGGAAAAATGTTACCAATCATATGGATCTCATTTCATAATGGCCCGTACATCTCAAAACGTTCGAATAACATTCAAATTGTTTAAATTATTCACTTTACTTTTAGACGTGTACACAGTCCGCATGTTTCTAAGCTAATTGTTTAAATTATTCACTTTACTTTTAGACGTGTACACAGACAGTCCGCATGTTTCTAAGCTAATATATATTTTCTGTTCCACAAAAATGGATTTACGAGGTAATGACATTTGCACATATATTTAACAGTTCGACATGACTAACCTGTCTAATTTGACCCTTTAGTTGAAAACTAACGACTGGTTCACTCGCAGAATAAGACTGGTTTGTGTTTATTTTGCTTGCTTAGTCTGGATGTCTTGGGCGTTTGCAAAAATGTACATATGCAAAAATGTACCTACTTCTCCAAGGACTAGGAGGACTTAACATCTATTGACGTCAACCCACAGAGCCTTCTTGTCAGCGGATTAAGACCTAGCATCTATTCAGGTCCTTCTTGTTGATCTATACAATTAACAACACCTTGCGGCATTTACAAATAAATTTAAGTGGAAATTCATTAAGGTAGGAAATGTTGATTTTATGTCTTAGAGAAAGAGCGCTTTGTTATTTGCTACTATTACAACCACTATCAATCTTATCTACTATGTGATAATCCATGCCCCTCGGGCGTCCTGTCAAGTTTGACGAGTTTTCCAAAAGGATATTTATTTCTTTAGTAGGCCGAAAGGCTATGAATTAGTAGAGGAGAAACGTTGTATCACTTGTAATGGTCTCGGCGTTAAATTAAAAGAACTTCCGCCATTTTGTAAACAGGAGTCGTTTATGACTTTGAAAGGCATTAAAAATGATATTTTATTCTTAAAATTTTTTCGAAATATGAACGTTCATAGCATGTTTTTCAAAAGTTTGAGAAATAATTTTATTTATTAGTGTTTGTCAATCAAAAAAAGTTTCACATCAAGTGGCAAAATCGCCCTGTTCATCTCTTACCTGCGTTAGATCAACTGTTGTTTATATATTTTAAGAAAGTGACGAATACCGAAATGTACAACTTTTATAACGAATACAGAAATATGCAACTTTTTATGACGAATACAGAATTACGCAACATTAATGACGAATACAGAAATATGCAACTTTTATCGCATTTACTCAATCACAATGCAATTATAACCGCAGAAAATAAAATATTTCAGTGGAAAAAAAAATTGCATACTATATATCTTAGCGATGTATCACAGCAAATAGTTTATAATAATTTCTGTAGTGGTAATTCCTAATGTTTTTTTTCTCCTTCTATCCACGCAATTATCTGAGAAAGGTTTGTATTTGAACCACAAACGTTGGATACATGTTAGCGGCTAGCGTGTAAATAAATTTTATTCGTTTTCGTAAGTAGAGATATGCATTAAGTAATGCATTCTCCGTGAATTAGCATTAAAGCTTGGCAGTAAATGAACACGTAGATCATTCGCATTTTGATAGCAAATATACTCCCTTATAAATCGGATCCAAACAACATAGACCCTGAAAGCCGTCACAGAATGTGTTTTCTACTGATTACTCCTATCGTAGACTAAGATCTGCCGACGCATTATGAGATGGCAGTTTGGGGTCTTGGCAGTCTTCAGTTGGATCTGACATATACGAGGCAAACATTACATAACAATTTCCAACAATGGAACAAAATATTATTTTCGATTGGCTCATAATTAATTATTCTTGTGTGATAATTAATAATAAAGACATTTCTACCTTTTTTTAGAAGCAAACCGAGATTTTAAATACATGCAATAGGCCAAATGACCAAGTGGGACATAATTTTTTTATTTACACGCGAAACAGATTTAGAATGAAATTTCTGTTTTCACAGAGAGATGGCTGAAACTTCATTACACGACGCGGGCTGAATATCGAAACTGTGGCTTATCTTCTCCACGAATTCCATGATCTATGTCTAGTGGATCGATGATTTTCATGATCTCTGTCTAGAGGATTTATGATTTTCATGATCTCTGTCCAGAAGAGTTATGATTTTCATGATCTCTATCTAGAAGATTTACGATTTTCATTATCTCTACTAAGTTCATAATCCTGTTTTCGTATCCCTTATGCGCCTGGCGTATAGAGCGGTAAACTTTTGAGTTTATGGTAGGGCTGCAGTTTTAATGTCAACCAATCACGGAGGACTACATCTAAAAAGTACCGTTTGATTGCATAATACCAGAAACTCAACCTCAAACTCAAGGTCAAAGATGAATGAGCTGGGCTTCAAAAAAAAAAAAAAATAAGCACCGTATATACTCGCTTATAGACGAGTCCAAATGCAAACTGCACAAACCTAGACCTGTCGTAGGATAATGAGCCGGCAGTTCGGTTCTGTGCAGTTTGTTAGGAGTGATCAGAACAAACAATGTAACCCTTATCGGAAGGCTAATTATGCTACGTCAGATCAGGGTCTTTGTGAAGGTTTATTCTTCTTATACGCGAATACAACGGTATAATGCAACATTTTATCTCTTGCTACATCTACAACACACAGTTAAGTCTACGTATTTTTAGCCTCGTCATTTGGAATAATTATTAACGACTTTATAGGAGCGTAGATGAATGATGAATAAGCAAATCATTTTAAATCGATCTGAAATGCTATTTTAAAAAATGTCTTAGTGTCAGTCTACTTACACTGCTTCGTAGTTAGGTTGCGAAAACTAAGACATTTTACATTAGATTTCATCAAATGTTCCCCTATTTGTTTCCCAAACGATTTTCTGTCTATCAAGTGCACCCTCTGGACACAGGTGTTACAAACGTCGATGTACGGAATACTCTTCTCTTTGATCTGATAGATGCACCCATCGTGCTGTTTCTTTGATCTTTTGACCAAAGTCTGGTAAATGCGAACAATATCCACTTAAATATACCGATTACAAGTCGTGCATGTCATGTTCGTTCGTTTATTACAAACGACAAGGCATCGTGAACGAGTCTGAAATGAGTAAGAGTATCTGACAATGCGTTAAAGAGTCATTCCATTAATAAATAAACATTTTCATCAGAAAAGAATCAAAGCATTTTATAATGAATTTAACGCAAATAAATAGGAATAGCTATGAATTTGGGATCTTCAAACCATAAAACAATAGTTTTCACAGAGAAAAGGAAAATCCGAAAGTAAGTTCAACTCATAGTTTGTATAGCTGCATAATAAAATAAAAGAAACAAAAAAATGTTACAAATTACTGGCCATTTTTGCTTTTAAATGTGTTTATGCTTTTGGGGATTTCTAACGTAGCTTTAACAATGCTAGTCTTATCGCAATGATGTCTGCAGTGTGGTAGTTTACAACGATGTCTAGCACTGGAAATATCATGCCGTAGACATTGTGGTATTATGTTCCACCCAGTCACATTGGTGGAGATCTACATGTACAGTTCGGTATTTTACATAAGGTTAAAATTTTAATAAAAATTATTTTCCCCGGTTACCTCACTGGTTATAATGCTTATTTTGTTAAAGACCATGTATATTTCAGATATTGTTCAAAGAATCTTTAATTACCTTTATTTTGGTGTATGATTGACGTGTGTAATATAGGTTATGGAGTATACAGCTTGGCCTTACTCCAGATGTGCTTCTTTCAAACAAAAAAAAAAACAAAAACAAAAACAAAAAACAACTGCTAGTTCGACTTGGTCATTTTGTCTTCCTGAATTTCAGATGTAAATTGTAAAACAAAAGAGCTGATAACTTTTCTCGCATTTTATGTACTTAGTAACTCATTCACTGCACTTTCAGAAGATGGTATTATCTCGTAGGGCAAAATGTATGTTCCCTATTTGAATAGCTGCTTAAAATAGTGTAATTAAGACCAATTCAGCCCGATTGCTTATCACAAAGAAACAGTCATTTTAGGTAGCAGCATGTATTTAATTTCCAAAAGTTCAATATCCAAAGAAATGTCAGCCACACTACATCAAAGGAGTATAAAGGTACGCCAACATTCTCTCTACTGTGCATGTTTTACTTGTAACAACTTCACCTTACAAAGGTCACTCTCTCAAAAGTACATAATAAATGACCAGCGCCCCCATTATCCTACCCCTCCATGCTGAGAGCCAAGCAAGACAGCTGCTTGTACCATTTATATAAGTATTTGGTATGAGTTGGCTGGGGCTCGAACCCGAGATCTTCCGACGTAGACGCTCTAACCACTTAGGCCACCGGTGCGCTTGTTCTTTTGTATACTAGGTAATCAATTTAAACGATCAAAGATGGCTATCCTGTCTTTCATTTGCTATTATAGTTTTCCATCGTTTCACCGCTTCACAGTATATATGAACTAGGGTCGAGATGTTTCATGAAATGTTTACTTTTATTACACTATTCAATTCGAATGGTTATATAATGGAATGTAACCACTGAAATAAAGCGCCATTTAATCAAAGTGTTTGATCCCAAAGTGGTGACTGTCGCATTGTGTGATACAACACCATTGTAACCGAAGGTATGCAGAATAACATGGAAAATGTGTCCCAGGCCAATGCTGAGGACGGTGTATAAGATAGGGATTTCACTTCAGGATGTGGTCACAAACTTTCAACTGCTTTCAAATAGTTTTGATCACTTTTA
The DNA here is from genome assembly GCA_016746295.1 of Potamilus streckersoni. Classification (NCBI taxonomy): domain Eukaryota; kingdom Metazoa; phylum Mollusca; class Bivalvia; order Unionida; family Unionidae; genus Potamilus; species Potamilus streckersoni. The sequence goes on from JAEAOA010000631.1 coordinate 1,993,011, forward strand.
CAACACGGTGATTCTACCCTGATTTCCAGTTCTACAAAGCATACGGAGTTTCAAATAAAATTTCGCTGCATAACAATAACTGTAATGTGACCTCCTTCCAACATTAGATGGAATTGGATTTGTGATGGACCGTTTCATTCTTTAGCAGTGAAATTATGACATGTTTTATGAGAGAAACAAATTCCTAGAAGTGAGTGATTCCGTCACGTGATCTCTAATAATTGCAATAAAGCATTGACATCTACAATGTGAACACGAATAAAACAATTACCGTGTTGTTCCTCATGTAAGGTATAAGGGTTTCATCATTGTTTCCACCCCACCCACTTAGATCCAACCATTTCCTCCCTTCCCATCGCTTCCAGGTAAGTATGAAGAAATTTACAGCAAAACATTTACAAAGGTACCCAACCAGAAGAATACATAGAAAAAAAAACTGTTTTAAACAAAAATTGGAAAAGTAAAGGACGTGCGCAAAATAAGCTTCTCAATAGGGCAAGACACAAAAATGATGTTGGAATTTATTATCTCCTAAAAGAACAACACTTACGTCAGAATCGAAGTCAAACACATAACAGTTTATCGTGAATTTTAGAACTGCGAAGAACTAGGGTTTGACATTCGAAAAGCTCGAAGTTTTTATGAGGCTGTCACTGACTTTCAATAAATATACAAAGATTATACGATGCATCTCAAAAGTAAATAGTCAACAACATCTTTTATGCAGTAGTCTTGATATAGGGGCTGCTACTCCGGAACAAAACTGGTGGTAAATGCCAGATAGACTTGTTACCATGGGACTGAATCTCTTTGATAAGCACCACATACAGAGATCATTGAAACTTAAGTTGAAAATACACCCCGTAGCATTATAATTAAATATATCCTTGATCTTGTTTAGACAAAATTCCCAGACCGCCTACACTTGACATACACGCTAATGAACAGTTCAAGATCTCTGTTTCGATAAACGTCTATGCGCACAAAACATCTCTACCAGGGGTTGGACTAGTAATTACATATGCCCCGCGGTAGAGGGTCTGGTATTGTGGCGTTGCTTATAAATGCGATGAACATGATACAGATAAGTACTGCACAATACAATAATACAATGTAGAGATTTTATCGAGGTAGTTTGTATGTTTACATTAAATACTAAATGTCTGCTTAGATCCTATCCCTAAATTGAAGATTGTGCAAAAACGACAACCCCTCTGAACATGGGCTGTTAAATAAGCCAGATCGTTTTAGATATAGATTGGTGTGAAACTTTCAGGCAGTTTAAAAAAAAAAAAAAAACAAAAAAAAAAAAAAAAAAAAAAAAAAAAAAAACAAGGCTTTGTGACGATTCTATCTCTTGTTCAAGAAATAGTTTGAACAGCTTTAATATTGATTAACACCATCCATGATGTCGAAATTAATTTTGTTTCGGTTGTTTTTGTTGTTTTTTGTGGGTTTTTGTTTTCATTTTCATAAAGCAGGAACTGCTTGAAAGTAAACCGGTTGAATATAGTGTCCAGATGAAGTAATCGTTATCAGTAGGTTGGAGGACAATTCAATTTCAGCGACAGTATTTAAGGAAGAAGTAAACATTATTTCTGTGTTGAAAAGACGATATTTTCCTAAGTTTCGTACTTTGCGTACATAGAATATATTTAATAACGGTATTATTTTTGCTGCTATAAGCATTCGTGGTACCATCTCAAAGATGTATCGATGTGATTCATACGGTAGCATGCAAGAAAGGACATTATTTTAATAGTACCTGACATGAAAACGAAGTTCAATATGGCGTAGATGGAAAAGTCGTGTCTTTCCCAAATGGAGAAATGAATAGGTTCAAATTTATCTCGAAAAGGAAAGCAGCCATGGCAACTCTATTCGCTATACTTAGGTCACCCTGCATTATCCTGCAATGTTATTCATAGTGTACGGGTAAATGAAAAATGTCTCAAAGAAAAAAAATGAATGTACATCTACTTAACCATTCTTAATACAAACGCGAAGCTAACCTACTCCAATAGTACGCAGACGCCACTTGTTTAATAAGCATCCTTCAAGATGAGAGGGGACAAGTCCTTACATGCAGACTGGTTGACAGAATGTACATAGATGTCCGCATTGGTGTGATATGGCTACGAAGAAACCAGTCACCTGTCGACACGTCAAACAACTCGCTGCAGTAAATCGCTAGAATATAAGCCGTGTTGTCCGATTGATACATATATAATCGCGCCACCGGAGGGAACGGTAAGACAATGTGTATAGTGTTGCTGGTTATCAAATAACCACGCCCATATTGTTAACAATTCTCAATACCCAACTTCGGACTTTGTTAATGTGATTATGCTAAACCTTATAAATATATTCTTCGACTACAATAGATGACGGAACGATAACTTGAGTACATTTCCGTATTAAAACATTTACAGAGTAATAACGTTGATCTCAACATTATCTTTATACAACATGTATATTGCAAGTTATATTACCCCGTTTGTCAGGCATCCGTGTAGTCAGTGGGTACTGCAGTTTTCACGTCTAATACTTAAAGAGCCTAGCATATAAGATGTTTGTCTGTTGCAGGCCTTCAAACCAGATACTCCATCGAATCGGGATTGAATGAATTCTGGAGTCAAGAATTCGAACTAATCAACGGATCAACGTCAGCATAATACGCTACTTCCAAAACATAATACGTGTTCAAATGTTTAATGAAAGTTAAGAATGCATATTGTGAAAAAAAATCGCATAGATACCATTCTGCACGATTTTTGGTCTGAAATGTGACCGAAGACATAACGAAAAATAAACATCGTTTTCTTTATGTGTACTCGTCTAGCACACATACGAATAAACACGTGTGATTAAGCATTCCGTAGGTAAACAGCAAATATTCACAGGATGCAGATGAAACAAATTTATCGTTAGGATTTCCTAATAAAATACCATGACAGTTCTGAGATCCACCCCAGTTAAAGTCTTCCATGTAATATATTTGTATATCAAGATAGCATACAAAAAGAATCCATTGTCAATTGTCCTTCGTGTCATATCTCACCGATCTAAATGGATATTTAAAGTGACTGACACGCATCTCCTTTGAGCACCCTGCTAGGAGTGCTATTTCCAGAAGACAAGGTAATGGAGTTGTTAACAGATACGTATTTTAGTAGACTCTTCGAAAGTTTCAGAGTGTTCCCACTATTAACTGATATTTATGTTTTCCCTTGTTTCTAACTCTTTCAAGTGTCACAGTGAAGATTTGTTTGTTATGCGTTCTTCCCTTTTGGCTTGTTCTATTTCTTCCAAACTGTGATATTTAAACTTCAATTGTATGCATCGGATTTGTACACGTATCGTGTACTACACTAAACACGGATTTGTACACGTATCGTGTACTACACTAAACACGGATGTGTACACCTATCGTGTACTACACTAAACACGGATTTGTACACGTATCGTGTACTACACTAAACACGGATTTGTACAAGTATCGTGTACTACACTAAACACGGATTTGTACACCTATCTTGTACTACACTAAACACGGATTTGTACACCTATCGTGTACTACACTAAACACGGATTTGTACACTATCGTGTACTACACTAAACACGGATTTGTACACCTATGGTGTACTACACTAAACACGTATTTGTTCACGTATCATGTACTGCACTAAACACGGATGTGTGCATCTATCGTGTATTACACTAAACACGGATTTGTACACGTATCGTGTACTACACTAAACACGGATTTGTACATCTATCGTGTACTACACTAAACACGGATTTGTACACCTATCGTGTACTACACTACACTAAACACGGATTTGTACACGTATCGTACACTAAACTAAACACGTGTACCTGCCTCATCGAAACCTACGGTGAAAAAATGAACGGTAAGAATGGACAGTGAAAATTCCACCGTATACAAGGAATTATCTTCATTCATTCATCATGTATCTCTAATGTCAAAATCATTATTCGCTCACGATTTATGCACATAAACGAAGGAAAAAACGACAGAACCTTTCCAGAACAAACACCTTTTCCATGAAAACAATATATTAATAATGACAATGAAGACATTTACAAAAATGACTGCAGCATGCCATTAAAAATCTACAAAAATTAAAAGAGGTTACATATGATAATGTCTGAACGGAGCGAATTAAGCAGCTATTGAATATATATATATATATATATATATATATATATATATATATATATATATATATATATATATATATATATATATATATATATATATATATATATATATATATATATATATATATATATATATATGACTTGTGAAATTATGTATACATTATAATCTTTTCAAGACTGAGATACCAAAAGATCTCATGCATTTCCATCAATATTAATTGTCCCATACCTTGAATCTATATATTTGTTTGTCAATCTATGTATATATTTGTCGCGTTTTCAATTTGTATATACATACGAAGCAAATTTCTGTTTGTAAAAGCATTATTTGGCCTCCTTAAGTAATTCAGTATTTGTAGTCTTGTAAAATAAATCATCATGGAAACAGGAAGCTATTTTGGGATAATTACTGAATCATGATCTAGTATTTATGAGATGGAGATATCTATATTTGTTTTGAGGGATTAAATTTTTGTAATTTAAATAACAACCTTAAAATTATTGGTTTTATATCTATCATTTGTGTATAATAAAACTTTTTGTATTATTCTAGCCCGCTAGCTAACTAGAAACAATTGATTTCAGTTTGATAAAATTAGAAGCTACAAAGTAGTAGTACGAAATGTCAGGTATTTCAAAGGATAATTCGAACTATTTATATATCCAACCATTTCATTACTTTTAAAATGAATCATAAACTGGGTATATTACTTAAAAGTGGTGTGTCTATCATCGTATGTAATTCTTTTTAGACTGAAACAAATTTCTCACCCATGCGACAGAGAAATATAGCTGTTTTGCTAACCGTACTTATCTAGTCTCAGTCTAGTCTTCTCAGACTAGTCGTCTCGGCTTAGGTGTCCACGCACTCAGAACTACTTTTAAAAATGTTAACCTTGTTGTCTTCTGCTGTGCCTGACTAAGTTGTTCTAATATCAAGCAACAACAACAACAACGACGACGACGACAAATATATAACAATAACATCATTAATTTAGGTAAATCCATCTTTGAGAACACACCCTACAATATCATTTCGGGAGAGACAAAGACTCACACGCACACGATGTCGAGCTTTTTGATACTTTGCCAGTTCGTTCCACACAGCATGGTCAATTTTATCCTATATGCAGATTTAGCTCAGTTCATTGTCAGGTCAGCATCACTAAATGTAGATAAAGCTACCTAACTAGTTTTATGAAGCAAAGTATATACTGTTAACTATATTTAATGAAGCTGACCTGAAAATTTACTGTGCAATAGATAAGACAAAATTCCCAATGCTGTGTGAAATTAAATATGACAGAAAACAGTGATCTATCCACATAGACTATACACCTAGAAAACTTCATAGCCTCCCACCTCTCTTAACAACTGCATAAAATTTAGGAACAGACAGAAATGTCAAATTTTGCTTTATTCTCATTCTTTTAAGCATCTCCACTGTGCCTCTGTTAAATCAAAAATATATTTATGATATTCAATGACAAATAATTCACATACCAGCCAGAAGGAATTATTTATCCCTCAATGCATTAATTCATAAGCAAATTTCACTGTAGCACTTGCCATATTACCAAGTCAGAAAAAGAAATTTTCAAAGAATCTGTGAACTTGAAAGTTTAGCACATTGTTATCCGCTAGGGTTCGGATTTGCAGGGTCTTTTTATACACGGGGGGGGGTAATTCTACAATCAGTATTAAGGACAACACAAGTATATCACAAGTATATCAGTTTCACCTCCTTTAAAGAAAATGAGAGTTATATACGATAGTGACACATACCTCCTATTACCTATGAATAATCCAATGCAACATGTTTCTCTTCGTGAAAGTTTGTACTAAGTATAACTACAGTAGAGCTAAGTACCCAGCATCGTTTCGTTATTTACAATATAACTTTTCAAGCTTGGAATTGATGAAACTGAAACAGTTTCTTGTAATAGATATTCATCATTTGTGATTAATTTCATACAGCATTCATATTATTAAATGTGACAATACCTGAAAACGTTTTATGTGGGGGGTACGGGTTTGGCTCACGTATAAAAACCGTGTACTTCGGGTGACACATCATGCAGTCCTCATTAGCATATTTGTATAAATGCACCACACGTCATCATTTACGCATGAACTATACTGCACAAGTAAAGGTTTTCTTTCTTACTTTAAATAATAATAATGGGTGAGAAAAAGACTAGGCATTGGGATTTTAACCAAGACAAGGAAATCCCAGTCGCGGGGTTACATTATAGGTCTCCCAACTCGGGCAATTCTCGTGGGGAGACAAATAATGTAACCCCTTGACTGGGACTTCCTTTTCTAGGTCCAAACTCCAACATAGATTATATATGTCTCAGTCCACATAGATGTCCTAAAAGGACACAATTATATCCAAATATAAAAGGTCACAGAAATAGGTGGCATGAAGTTTCAGCTTACGATTTGGACTCTGTTTTTACTTTCATGTTTCTGTAAAATCGGCGTTCAGGAGCATAATTACGTCAGTACGTGTACTATATGCTTTCGGCACAATCCCACCGCATCTCTGCAATTTGTTATATTTGAAGGATTTTATTCTCCAACGACTGGGTTGACAATAAGAAGTTTGTGGGGTTTTCTTTCAACATATTTTGCTAATCATGTAGAATATACCAATTTATATCATTTTTGAAGCCCGTATATGGGATATTTTATTCTAGACAAGAAATAAACCTTTTATCTGGAACTGTTTGTAAACTGAACGTGGCATATAGTTCAACTTTGGGTAGCAACTACATTTCCTGACGCACAAAATCGTTAGTGGCAATATATATTTAGGAAATTAAAAGAAAAGCTATATGCGATAAACACAATCATTAAACTTGTGTTGATAATCATGTAAACATATAACTATGTTATTTAATATTCTGAATCGAATGTAGTGGTGCAAATGTCTTGAGTATAAAATGTTATGAAATCCTGTTGTACTTTTACTATTTAATTTGCTGCTAAATGTGTTTTGTTTTTAGATTACACTTTTTAATTCCAAGAATTATTTAGTCCAATGTTGAAGCTGTTCTGTAACCAATCCAAACGAGACAGTTTGCTTTTTGATGATTTCTGTGCAAGTAGATTCTGTAAACACTTTCAAAAATCAAACAGGCTAGTCCAAAAAAAATTCTAGAGGATTAAATTATGCGAAAGTGCTCTTTTTTAATACTTCAAGTATGCGAATTATTTTGGTCGTTTATAAAATAGTTCTTTGAGAAAAGAGACCTACAAATGATCGCTGTCTTAAACAGTTGCTATAGCAAACTATTTGATACATTCTTGACGAGGAATTGAAATAGATACGGGTTCTGGTGGCCTTTTATAAAGAGTTATTTCAGTTTCAGGGGACATCAATCATTTCCTTCTTTGAGTCAAACGATTGACGTTTATGTTTCAAATGTTTCTCTTCGTATTAACACTGTTCAAATTAAAGACGCTTTGAAATATGATAGCTCTTAATTCGAAATACAAAAATTGGAATGTAATTTGAAATACAAAATTGAAAACTCAACATGTTTGCACGCAAACAATTCTAGCTTTCACCGACACGTTTCTTATTTGTACCTCTTATGATCTGCAAAGAGAGAACACCTGACAATTTATATCCAGCGTGACTGTCCATCTCTTTACCAAATGCAATAAAGGTACATTAACGATTTTACGTTATAAATTGATATGTAAGACTTTATGAATTAACACTATATACAAGTGGGATGTCCAATTCCTTAGTTGTATTGGGTTATTATTTAGCTTTTTACATGAAAACCGAGAAATGGCGAAAATTCATAATCTCAGAGCAATGGTTTCAATATTTTGTGACAAGGCAGCCCACAGAATCTGACTGTATAAACCACATTAAAATAGTTAGCATTGATATGCATATTATGTCTGGGCTTTTAATCGTAGCTGAATGCAAGGCGAACGAGACTAATGACTTTCCACGTGATATTGCTAATAGATTCACAATATGAGCTATAATTATTCAATTTACTTCAGCTGATTAGTTTCAGAGCCTTATACGATATTGAACACAATTTTTTTTATTGAAGATTGCTTAACGTAACCATTAAGCTAATAATTTTACCGTTTTAATAACCATTGAAGACCAAGCTATACCTTTTTGTGCACGAAGTGTTTGTAACATTCTCTGATTTTATAATAGTACTATTTCCTACAATTCAATAAAAGGAACAACAAAAATACCATCTGATTAAATATTTAAATTTCCTACTTAAACTTTAGGACTGTAGAGCATGTTTAGTTAGATTTGCGTTGTCATTTTATTTTCCGATGCTGCTTTGCAAATAAATTTCATGTCTTCTCAACTTCCTTAAAAAACCAAGAACTCGGAAGTTGTTCTTGTTCGACTATTTTTCTTTCCATTCGAACTCAAATCTCTTTTTAATTTATCCATTTTCCATGTCTTTGAAGTAAGTTAATTACATAAGGAGTTCAACTCCAAAACTATATAGCATATACTGAGCCGTAGACAGCGATCACGGGCTTAGGGGTAAGAAACACCTGGACCTCTCCTAGTTCTTGCTGAAATAAAAATTTTCTTTCATAAAATTCAAAATTGTTCTTCGGCCTGGGTACCTGGGTTATATCCCCAGTTCTCCCCCCACCCGGGGATGGCCCTGAACATATAAATAATTACAGTCGAGTTCCGCAAAGCAAAACCTTTAAAGCCCTCGTAAAAAAAGCCAGCCAGCAGCTGGTAATTTTTCATTGAATCTAATGCTAAAGATAAATAAATGCATCCTCGTATTAACCAGAACGCCTACGATGATTTTCTGAATGCTATACCTTAAACATTCTAATTAAAAACTTAAGCCAATACACAAATTTTCATCTGTATCCATTACGCGAATTGGAAATTTCTCACTTAAAAACATCACAGCTTTTAAAAGCGCCATCTTGCCTTATATTTACTTAGTTTTATGAACGCATTTTGAAGCAAAATAAGCCAAGAGTACTTTTTGATCCAAAATTAGATGTCAGTGTCCTAAAATTCGTTGCTTTGCAATGAATACAGCGGTATGTGAAGTGTGACCTAATTGCGTTTTTTTTTTCGTGAGCTTATATATATATATATATATATATATATATATATATATATATATATATATATATATATATATATATATATATATATATATATATATATATATATATTCACCTGAATCCTTAGGTTTACTTTAATTAATGTACAAAACAAGCAGGTTAACTTTTGATGAAACTTTAATGATTGCATGTACTATGGCAAGCTAGTGTGTGCTGAAAGCTACAAAGATCTATAATTAATAACAAAAGATACACAACGGTGATACTTAAAACAGAAGGTAAGTGATTGTTGTCGAAGACCAGAAAAACAATATACTGCTTTACTGCAGGGCAGGTGTTAGAACGACAGTTTCAGAGACTCTGAAGGAAAGCGGAGGAAATATCCGTACATTAAACACTTTTGTGTAAGACTTTGGCTCTTAATCTACTCCTGGTCAATATAGTTTCGTCGTGGTCCGGGGCCTTCACGGGGATTCATGGAATGAATGATCACTGAAGAAGAAAAAAGTATAAATGAAGATAATTAACTGGAGAAGAGGCAAAACTATGCCAAAATGGACAAAAACTTTTTTTTTGACAATGGGAACGTAAGTGTAATAATATAACACTATTTTGAGAACTGGAAGTGTTATTATTGAGCAAATAACAAAAGTAACGGAATGGGACCAGCCTCTACGTTTGTACATCATCATTAGGTTACTTGTTAACCAGAAATACCGAGGCAATGAACACCGCTTGTTACTACTATAATAAAAATGTTTATTACGTCGATTAAATTGTCCTTGGCCCCGTTTCCCCATAAATGTGTTTATACGAAGTACGGTTGTGACCTGGAAACATTTACGACTGCTGGGTGGTTACGTTCCAGGAATAAGTCAGATTGTATTATAACCACATTCAAAACAAGTACACTGCTGCATTTATCAAGCATGTAATCCCGTCGGAGTCCTCGTCGTGCTGCCACAAGTGTAAGTGATGTAACGAGAAGGAACTCATTTTCGAGGACCAAAGCCTCGTCATTTTCAAACCGACGTTCTTCTTGCCACTTATCACCGTATCGTAAACTGAAATATATTTAGAAAAAAAGTTGCATTTGTAGCAAAACATGCAGGTATATCATTCCTAGAAAATGAAAGCCTGTGTGATTATTTGAGGTATTCTAAAACAGCTCATGAAAGAACTGCCCGAAATGTTATCGCTAATTTGAACAAACACATTTATCTTGACTCGCAGACTATATAAATATAGTATGAATTATATAAATATGTGATACCCATAAGTTATAGAAATTCTGTATTCATTATACGTATGTTTATTTTTTAGACTATGTTTTCGCTTAGCACCTATCAATCATTCATTGTATGCGATTATCATGCAATGGACATACATACATACATACATACATACATACATACATACATACATACATACATACATACATACATATATATATATATATATATATATATATATATATATATATATATATATATATATATATATATATATATATATATATATATATATATATATATATATTAGCCTTTTTAGTTTGTCTATATTGTCCTGGGAGTAAAATAAAAAATTTTCACTTATTTTTCATATATAAATATACATCTGAAATAGCTCCTTAAAATTCATGAATCACAACATGATTCTACTTATGTAGTAGATTTCTATTTTTTTTCTGACTGTAGTAATGATTATATTTGCTCCATTACATGATATGGAATCAGTTCGTAGCCTCAACTACAACAAACCAATTTGAGGATACGACATCGTAGCTAGTATACGGTTAGAAGTGTAGTTACTAGTACACACTGGGAAGATTGGTTGTACCGATACCTGCTTTTATCCCCATGTTTTCTGCCTGCTCTTCTCTCTGGGAGCTCTTTGATTTTGATGTCACTAACATTGGTACTTGACTATCAGCTGACTGACGGATATCATAACTGCTCAGCAGCATCTTTGCAGCAAAACAGATCTCAATGACTGTCATAGTACGACCGCATGGGCAGCTGGTTCGGAGAAATGCTTATCACGCGATGATAATGCAATCAATCAATATATATATATATATATATATATATATATATATATATATATATATATATATATATATATATATATATATATATATATATATATATATATATACACACACACACACACACGACTTCCTGATATAACTGATACAAATTCACTGTTCTTATTTATATCCCAAAGCCTTGCGTTATTACGTATAAATATTGCTACTACAAATTGTACATGCCGTGATTTACTCTCCCTGTGGATATCCAGTCAGAAACATTAGTAGGGAGGTCTATATGACGTAACAACCGCGATTGAATCCGTGTTGGTCTATATTAAGCTAATACTCCACTGATCCAGATCAGATCTCTAAATTATAGGCTATTTGGGCGTAATTCGTCGAAATGTGCATTTGTTTCTAAGAATTGACAAAATGCCAGATCCTCTACCGCGGGGTACCTGTTATTTCGGACTTGGATCATAGTGGGGATTTGTTTGTGTAAATAGACATTTCCTGGACAACCGTCTAAGTTTTAATTGAAGTATTATATCTATCGGTGTGACTGTTGTAGATCAAGGATGCATTTTATTATCACGGCGTACGATATAGTTTTTACTCCCAAGTCCAGTGATAAAATCTTACGGGAGAAAATTTTACTGGCTCGAACAAATAAGATGTGATTATGATTTTTAACGTAGCTTTAACATTTTTTCAGTCTGCAGTGTGGCAGTTTATAGTGATGTCTATCACTGGGGCATCATGCCGCAGACATATAGCATAATGTCAAACCCAGTCACATTATCATGACACCAGATGGACCAGTCATAACACTGACATCTTAATGCTGAGCGTCAAGCGAGGCAGCTGTTAGTACTATTTTTGTAACTCTTTGGTAAAACTCGACCGGGGATCAAGCCCACGACCTCCCGTGTCCGAGGCGGACGTTCTAAACAATATGCCACTGAAACGGTTCACTGGCTCGGACCACAAGTCAAAATTAAAGCAATATCTAGTGTTCCGATCGTACGCTAACGGACACTCTTGTAGTTGAGTGTATATGATTATCGTCCAGCCAATTAGATTGTCGACAAAGGTCATAAAACACCACTTTGTTTTTTGTTTTCTCGTTTTGTTTTGGGGTTGTTCTTTTGTTGCTCTTTTTCAGTGGGTAGGGTAGGGATTGTTATCATTATGTAAAACAGATAATGTTCTTCTTAAAGTTCTTCTTTTTTATTAATTCAAAACGGTAATCTTTATTCATCATTTCAAAACGGTAATCTATACTGATCCAATCTAACAAACGTCTTGGTTGAAAATGTCCTTTTTTAGAAATTTGTATGTTGACGTGTATACTGAAATTGCTGCCAACGCTCTATAACCTCTGTGTGTGTGTTTGTGTGTGTTTGTGTGTGTGTGTGCGTGTGTGTGTGTGTGTGTGATCTAGATTTTTAGAGCAGCTTTAAAAATTTCCGTCATATCGCTACGATGTTTGCAGTGTAGCAGTTTATATGTATGTCTAGCACTGGGGCATCAACCCTTAGACATGTAGCAGCATGTCCCCCACAGTCGTGTTATCCTGCCACCAGGCCGACGAGTCCTAACACTAACCTCTTAATGCTGTAAGTACCATTTTTATGTCTTTGGCATGACTCGTCCTGGGTGCTAACCCGCAATATCCCACATCAGAGACGGACACTCTAACGACTAGGCCACCGGAACGATAGTTGTGTAAACTATAATTATTAACATACAGTTATGACGTCGTTGTACTTAAGTCGGTATCGAGATAGTACTGAAAATCACCTAATCGTGTGAATAGTACACAACATGAAAATGTAAAAGGAAGACTGATGTAATCGCGCTATAGATTAATTGAGCTCATAAAATATTTAAGATGGCGCACATTTCAACCGTTTTCCCCAACCCCGAAAATTTCAAATGTTTGCATAAGTATATCAATGTGGTTTGGAGCCAAGGCAATCTGATCGTTAGTTTGGTGTAGAACAGAAAGAAGTAAGACACCATTCTTATATATTAACCGACTGGGAAGAAAAACTTTCAGTAATTATATTTGTAGGAAAACATGTAACTAAATTTGTTTTATTTTAGCTTGTCTTGGTGGATGACTTATGTTACACATGCATGGGTTTTGGATTCTACATATTCCTGAAACTGGAATTACTTTTTTAGATGACAGATGAAGTGTAGCAAAGTCCGCCAGCTTCACACCAGAGCGCTTTGTATGAAACCGGATGTGTAATTAGATTGCAAATCTGCGCATCAGTTTTAGAATGGAGTGTAAAATGCGTAATACCTTTTTTACCCGCTTATAAAACGAGTCAAACTGTAAATTTCACATACCTAGATCTGCCGGCACATAGAGCACCGATCTGGATCTGTGCATTTTGTTAGGGTTAATCAGTAGACCAAACAACATAGACCATGATCTCCATAGGCATTATGCTACAGCAGATCAATATCTTTATGTTTTGCTGTTTGATTCATCTAATAAGCGAGTAGTGACGGTGTTTCCTATATAATTAACAGTCTGCGTATTTTTCAGAACCGCTGTACGTATTATTTTGTGCTACTTCCTCTTTAAGAGCTTGGTTTTAAGAATGACCAATTAAAATATACATTCTCTTGGTTCTCATTTATAATCATGCCGTTTTTTGTTTTCTATTTTTTATATGATAATAGGCTTGTTAAAACTTGTTCTATGAACAAAGTACTGCACATGATTTATCAATACAGTTTTGCACTACAGTTGGTTCCATCATCAGGTAAGAATCCCTTTCTCAGAGCGTTTTGGCGCTGACCCATAGCAATATCCAGGGGTACGCCGACAGAATTGACCACTCTTCTGAACACAGTTAATTATATGCTCTATCTTTGCTAAAGCGTTACTTTTTATTTCGCATGTTGCACGTATTTCTATTTCGAGGAAATTGAATTTAGGTAAAGCAAGTAAAATCTTTTCCTATTTCTGCAAGATATATAAAAATTTAAATGAAAATTCAAGATAATTGTGAAAATCTGTTGGAAGATTCTATTGAATATATTGTTTTTTTTAAATAAGCGTACTTTTCCCCTTATCTTCTTGATGAAGTCATTTACAATTTATTAAGATAGTCCTTTAAGAAAAGAGACTGACGCATTTCCTATATAGAATTCGTCAAACTGTTCGTTCTTTTGTTCGTGTGTGTATTTTGTTGTCTAGTTGAAACTAAAAACAATGCATTAGCAAACGACTCCTACGGAGCAAGATTCACTGATAAGAGAGAAACTATCATACAGACAGCGAAAAATACATATCATGGGGCGATAATTGCGACAGTGCCTATTCTTATTCCTGCTGTGAAAGCAGAAAACCGTTTGAATGAGAGTAGATGAAGATCTCTTATTGGATAATTGTTTGTGTGAACAAAGAACCCAAAATTGGGGGCTGCGATTGTAATTGCATATGTCCTGCGGGTCTGGCAATTTCGAAACGATGGACCAACTTTGAAAATACTATACAACAGACTACAAAGAAAATATATATGTGTGTGTGTGTGTGTGTGTGTATGAGAGAGAGAGAGAGAGAGAGAGAGAGAGAGAGAGAGAGAGAGAGAGAGAGAGAGAGAGAGAGAGAGAGAGAGAGAGAGAGAGAGAGAGAATTTGAAGTGAAACAAACGCAAACTCCGATAAATCTGTGCAGCCAGTCTCTCACTTACTATATGCTTCTACAGCCACAAAATGTTTTGAAATAAAATGTATTGTTTCATATAAGCTTTTAAATTAAAACCATCAATGGCATAACACATACATGATTACCGGTCAGCGCAATGAGTTCGCATTATTTAACCATATTATTAGGGATAATACACCGGTTAACATTTCAGGAAACACACAAAAAATTTGAGAAATTACGAGTGTCGGTGTGGTCGCTTTTACGAGGGTCAAATTTGAATTGTAGGGTCATTTTGTATGTGAGTACCAAACACACTATTCCAAACTAAATTCTGTGAAAATTTTTATGTGCTTGTTGAGGAATTAAACGTGTGGCCAACCAGCAAGTTTATGTAACCAATGCGCCAAATTATCGCCATACACACACGCGCGCGCGCGATAATGTTCTTTAAAATGACGATGTCCCAGTTTCTATAATATAGGTGTCTCTTGTTGAATACATTTTCTTCCAGATAAGAGAACTTGACAGTTAATATGGTGAATTTCGGACCTCTTCCTAAAATATTTGTAGCATACATAGCCCGTATTAGGCAGCTAGCAAAATATATTTGCTGTGACACGTGTCTTGGTTTCTAGTTAAGTTTTTCCGAACTAAAGGAATACACACATTATTGTTTGTGTGAAACATAAAAAAAAAATGCCAGCCATGGGGTATGTGAATATATGGATGCATTTTTTACTTGTCATTTCTGCTGTATCTTTTGGCAAAAACAGTCTCTAACTGTTGGTCTTCAAACTGAAATTTGCTTAGAGTGCATTTAGCGTAATTCGTAATATTTAGGCGATAATTACGAAAATTTAATTACAAGGATATGTTCAATAATAATATAATTCTTCTGTCTCTATGTATTTAATTTTAAAATTAATTATTTTCCAAGACGTATTTATTTTTGAACGGGTTTTACTGATTATGCCTCCACACAAACGTTTCATCTTCAATCTTTATAAAGACACCTCAAAGAAGCTGAGAACAGCCCCCCCTCCCCAACATAAAATTCTGTATACACCTTTTTATGATTATATGTTGTATTTTTTTATTTAAAAAAATTGCCGAGGAAATTGCCGGGGAACAAATGTAAAAGGTATTTGAACACAATCTAGCAAGAATTACAAATAATGTGCATTTCCTGAGTTTTTTTTTTGAAACCCTGTACAATTTTGAGGGGAAGTGATGTTACCCTTGCTATAGTGGCATAAAATTGAACTAAATTTTATGACAAGCTAAGGGACATCATTCTTATTTTGACTGGTGTTACAAATTTCAATATAATCCAAATTGGTTCATTCAGTTTTGATTTAATCTCCATCACGTGAAGCAACCCTTTTTTAAAGGGGTTAATGTTTAGCTTGCAGAAGCTGCGTTGAACACATTGCTGTGAGAACGCGCTTCTTTGGAAAGGTTAAAGATATCTGATCTTCTTACTTTCATTACTCACCTTAAATTTTACTGACCTTCTCCAAAAGCAGTTTAAAAGCTGCACAAGTTATATAAATGATCTCTCTCTCTCTCTCTCTCTCTCTCTCTCTCTCTCTCTCTCTCTCTCTCTCTCTCTCTCTCTCTCTCTCTCTCTCTCTCTCTCTCTCTCTCTCTCTCTCTCTCTCTCTCTCTCTCTCTCTCTCTCTCTGGCAAATTTTCTCCAATTTTCTGATCTTGTTTTATTAATCATACAATTTGAGTAACGTTAGTTTTGAAATTGATTTCTATAGTCAAAATTCCTTTGTAGGATAATTCTTTAAACATAATTCCATATCTTTGTGTAGACTAGAAAGCGTCTGTAGCACTCAGATTAAGGCAAGTCATAAATGAATCGGATGAAATGACATGAAGCTCAAAAAGCCGTGGTAGATGGTTGTTTTTTGTTTCGAATACGCACTATTCCTTATTAATCGTATTGAAACAACATAAAGTTTTGATTTTCATGAGCGACATTGTCAATATATTTCATTCCCTGTACACGGTTCAATATGGTCATAAATATTCTCAAGAAACCTTCGCCTACCAACCTTCCTCACCACCCCCAACCCCAAATTATTCACCCTTGACCTACAAACGGACCAATACAATATTTTCGCGTCCAGTTGATGTTTTTTTTTTTTATTTTTTGTTCTTCTTCGGAATATTGCCCTGATTCGTGCAGCTGGCGGCAGTAAATTCGAAGACGAAAATTGGTTCCATGTTTATAGGATCGTCCATCACACCATCACATAATCTGTTACTTAGCTACTGCTTAGCTAAACGGTCAGCTGGCTAGCTAACTAGCTACCTTACAGTTATTGGCTAGCTGAAAAGGGTGAGCAAGTAAGTGGAAGTATACGTATGTTATATATCCAGTCATATATTTATAAAACATAAAGATTATAGATGAATGTCTTTTGTCTTTTTATATCTCGGTTAGTTTGGGATTTGTGTTGGTGTTGTTATTGGTGGTGGTAGTGGTGGTGGTGGTGCTGGTGTGTGTGTGTGTGTGTGTGTGTGTGTGTGTTTAGAGAAAGCTATTAGTAATTTCCCCACACAGTTAATTCCTTTATTTATAACGGAAATAAATTTAACGACTCCTGTTTTACCTAGATATATAGACTATTTCAGCCGTCGACAGCTGTCTGTCAGTTTTTTGTCGAAATTATTGCTATCTTTTATACAGCCTATTAGATTAAAAAAAACAAATATGATAGTGTTAACGGTATATAAAAACATTTAAACATATAATCTGCAATACGAAAACAAAAGCAAAACAAAGCAGAACATGCTTGTATCTGGATAATGCTTAAAGGGATCGTTAATTTGTACGTCAATGGTTCCGATTGTCCACGATAACGCTTTTCACATTGAAGAATTCGCATCAAAGACAATAGATACAGATTTTATCGGAGATATATGTCTTTTGTCGCATTTAATCAATTTTTTCACAGGTACCCCTGGATGACTTATATTATCTCCCGCTCAGGGGCCCACGGGAATCATTGCTTGATTTTCAACAGGTAAAAGGAAATCCAACAGATCTTATGTCATCTTGAAGCTTTTCGGCTGTTACACCTGGGGGATAAATGTAATTTAATGAAAATCTAGTCTTTAGAAAGGCCGCTTTTTTTTCAAAGGAGTTTAACTTTCCCACCATAGATAGGTGTCCAACCGGCCCCTGGCTATTTGTATAACCCGAGGAAAGTAAAACTTACTATTAGCCACGTTTTAGTATTAGGTACCTTTCAAATTGTGTTAAATTCACGTAATTTGCCGACATTTTAGAATTAGCTCAATCCTTTAATGCACAAGAAAAACAATTGTATAGGTTGGTGAGTGCAACGTGACGGGGTTCAAATGATGAACAATCTAATAAGAGTTAAAACAATGTACTATAAGTGCTAAGAAAAAAACGTATTGATCCTTTTTTTTCTCATTTTTCGGGGAAATAAGAAGGTTTGGTTTAGTTTGGGAGTTTTTTTTTTCAAGATACAGACATCCGTAAACTATGGAAATGGTAACATTTTTTTTCTATCGTTCTATCGTTCTATCGTTATATCGTTCTATCGTTAAATCGTTCTATCGTTTTATCGTTATATCGTTCTATCGTTATATCGTTCTATCGTTCTATCGTTCATTGCATTGCAATCTTGACAATAATGAAACAAATACATCATAGATTGAGTCCATCCGACCTGTCATACCTATCAGTTTACATTCATTCGTTCATACATACATACATACATACATACATACATACATACATACATACATACATACATACATACATACATACATACATACATACATACATACCTACCTACATACCTACCTACCTACCTACCTACCTACCTACCTACCTACCTACCTACCTACCTACCTACCTACCTACATACATACATACACTTGCCACCGTGCCAGGATTTCATCTCTAAACATGTCTTGGCCCAAAACATCATAGCTGACCACCTTATGTTTGCCCCCCCCCCCCCCGAATATTATTCTGCGAGCGACCTTCCTGAAAAATTATATCTATATATCTATAAATCTTTGGGAATTGTATATGAGTTACTTTTTTAATTTTATATTTCCCTAAAAGAAATTTTAAACATCTTTGCCAATCACATTTTGCTTCACGTTTACACTTATTTGGAAAAGTTTATCTTCGTGCGGTTTATGTGCAATTCTTCATTTTAACATCTTTAATTGGTATTAAGAAGGTATCGTATGGATTGATACTATTGTACTGAGGCGTCCTTAAACTAGGGAAGTAGTCTTTTTACGCCAGGGGGCACTTGACACTTTCTCACTACCAGTGGGCACCAGCTGAGGGTCGAATTTTGGACAACTCTGCTAATATATACGTTTTCTATGTATTAAGTATTAAACTAACAACCCTACACCATCTATGTCGCTCATCGTCAGGTTTATAAAAGGCAATAACATACACAAATGTGTATGTGTGTGTGTGTGTGTGTGTGTGTGTGTGTGTGTGTTTGTATATTGTATATTCGCGCGTGCAAAGTGGTAATTCAGGGCCAAAACGTGTAAATCGTAGTTCTTAAATAAAATCACATTAAACCACTGGGGAAACAAAACCCCACTATTACATTTGTTAAAATAGCATGATTTGCACATGAAAAGAAAATTATGGTGTCCAAATTTACTGCACAGACAGTAAAATTCCTAAACGATGGGCAGGGCACATTTTTAGTTCCAGGATAAAATAATTGTTGGAATTTGTTAAAATTTCAAATGCTTTCCCGCCCTACCATAATCAACAATTTTACGTCAGACAAAACAAGTTCCACTATTCGGCATCATAATTTGGAGCGGTACTTTCAAGTAATTTTCGTACATGATCCTCAACTAATTTTCAATGTAGATAAAAGAAGGGTGTCAAGGTATTTGAACTGCCCCTAATAATATAGATCCGTTTACCCTGAAGGTAAAAGCAGACGAAATTTTATTCACCTACCAACGCCATTTTAATCAACCAAAATGAAAAGAAAAGAAGGAATTAGACATTTCATTCTTTAACGCTAGCTTATTTGGGATAGCTAACTAAAACTACTCTTTTGATAACTTCAGTTTGAAAGATAAAAAAAATAATTATTGATAACATTTGATAATGATAACGGTGTCAGGCCATACGAATTGAGGTCATGAAAGGTAACAGGAAAGATTGATTGAAGAAATTAGTACAAAGGCTGAAATAAAAAAGCATACAAATTCTAACAATGCATATTCCGAAGCTCAGCCAAAAAAAAAAACAGGATCAAAATGCAGAAAGAAAACGAACAAATAATGGTAAAGAAAACGAATCAAATGAACTGAAAAACATTTAAAAAA
The DNA here is from genome assembly GCA_016746295.1 of Potamilus streckersoni. Taxonomy (NCBI): domain Eukaryota; kingdom Metazoa; phylum Mollusca; class Bivalvia; order Unionida; family Unionidae; genus Potamilus; species Potamilus streckersoni. Next base: position 2,013,368 of record JAEAOA010000631.1, read on the forward strand.
AGAAACAAAAACAAAAACAAAAAAAAACAGCCACACAGCCAACAAAGTAACCACCGAAATTACGCAGGGGCGGGAGGCAGAAGTGGTAGATTTATTTTGGACCCGACATTTTTTAATAGGAAGCAGGTCCAGGAATCGTATTTTACAGGTGAGTGGGTGGTTTGGGAAGATGTTCTTGCTATATTGCTAAGCCATCGCTATTCACTGCAAGTCTCTCTTTACACAGTAATTTATACAAGCAAAATCTTTGCCCGTTAGGGGCAGTGGTATATCCTGTGTGTGTGTGTGTGTGTGTGTGCGTGCGCGTGCGCGTGCGCGTGTGTGTGTTAGATTTTTAGCGCAGCTTTATCAATTTTTCAGTTATATCGTTACGACGTCTGCGGTGTGGCAGTTTTTTAGGGATGGGTCACTAGGGCATTTGCCGCAGACATTTAACATTAGTGTTGTTCCGATTATCGATTATAATCGATAATCAGTTGGTTGAGCGAACCAATGCGATAATCAATTGTGAAACTCTATAATCGATTGTGTCAAAAGGGAGACTATTTCTTTTCAGATGCATGCAAAATGCAAAGATTAGCAAAACTCCTGGGCAAATGGTAAGCTGTATAGGACTTAAAATCTACTAACTAAATTATTTATTACCTTCACTAATTACAAATATAAAACAGACCATACTCTGAAGGTGCAAACTTAATTATGAACATATAGTCATGATTACATGATTTTGCTGTTAAATTGTAGAGTTAATAAATTGTTTAAAAAATTTGATTATTTATTTCAGTTTAAATGTAAAATCCTTTTGAAGCATTTGTAAATAATGATAGACAAGAAAACCATTTCCTTTTCTTTTAATGATCGACACATATGTAAAAATGAAATGGTTTTGGAGGGGTTTGGGGATTGCAACAGTTTTTTAGTTACATAAAACTGATCAGCCATAAGAAGCCGCTTTTATTTGTCAAAGTTATACAACAAAAATAACATATTAGAAGAAAATGTAATAATTTTTTTTTTATCAGATTAAAGTATAAATGTTATTAAAAGTGATTACTCCAGTATATTTTTTAACATTTTGAATTCTTGAGAAAAGATGTAACTGCATAAGAAACAAAATGTAAAATTTGTTTTTATAACCGATTATAATTGATTATCAATTGGTTAAGTGGAATCGATTATGAAATTCTGACCGATTCCCATCACTATGTAGCCTGATATCCCACAGTCACATTATCCCGACGCAATGACGACCAGTCCTAACACTAACCTCTTAATGCTGAGCGCCTGAGTTCGAATCCGTGACCTCCCGCATCCGAGGCAGACACTCTAAGCAAATAGTCACCGGACCCATGGTATATATCTTGAGTTATTTTGGTTAATCGAAAATGTCATAACATGACACATGAATTTTATTTCTTTGTATGTATGTATGTATGTATGTATGTATGTATGTATGTATGTATGTATGTATGTATGTATGTATGTATGTATGTATGTATGTATGCATGTATGCATGTATGTATGTATGTATGTATGTATGTATGTATGTATGTATGTATGTATGTATGTATGTATGTATGTATGTATGTATGTATGTATGTATGTATCCATCTTGTATTATATTAAAAGAACCCACACAATTAACAAAAATTACTCATCGTGTTGTAAAATTATCATAGAGATTTAAAAAAAAAGAATCTTCGCACCTTTTATTCATCTTCGGACGATTTCCACGCTTTTCAAGGATCGAGATGCATTTTCTATTTTGTTCACTCATCATCCAAAATTGTACTGTTACAAGCTTAGTGACATTTACCTTGTTTTGTTTTAAATGAAAACTAACCCGATCGAAGAAGATACAACCATTGTACCATTTTTATAAGTCTTTGGTATGACTCAGCCTGAGTTCGATTGCTTACGGCAATGCAAATGCGATTACAATAGTGTCTTATTTGTGGGTAATTGTACTGAATATGAATAATAAATTATATTTGTGTCGAATGGTGATATTTTCGGACACTGTCCACTTTCAGAAAATATAGTTAAATGTTATCTTTCAGGTTGGTTTTGAGGGTCATGAAGTACATTTTACGTACTAATGGGTATATACCGAAAACTGGTCTTCCTCGTCATGTGATGTAAGTAATACGATATATTGTCTGGCAAATATGTGACACATGGAAATGTGCGATTTTTGATAGACTGGACAGTTCCAAGCTACACACCCAATCATCAACTTGCATACCTCGGGTCATACCTTAAGCCAGACTGATTTATAATATACACTGAACACAATTTAGTATATGAAATAGCAAACATTCAATTTCAAGAACTGACCCTAAAATATACGAACTCTCGACCCCTAAATAATATGAACCCACTACTCCTAAATATATGCACAATAAATATATGCACAAACGACCCATAAAGATATGGACCCTCGACCCCTGAATACACGAACCCTATCGCCAAATGTATAGACCCACTTGAAACTCAACAGCAATAATCCAAATCTGGCGTCGTTGTGACTTTTTTTTATCAGTGGTTTTGAATCGTGTAGTCAAATGGCCAAATAGATTTTTAAAAGCATCCCTCTTTTTAGTCGTATTCGGACGATTTCCACGCTTTAAACAAATCGTTATATATTATCTATCTTGTCCAATCACCTTATGCTGTTACGTCAATCGTGAGTTGACCTTTGCGTTGTTTTTTATTATCAAATGATAAAATAACCACCTTGAACGTGTCTGTGTGTGTTTGTGTGTCTTTTGGAATTTTAACGCAGCTTGAACAATTTTAGTCATATCTGACCAATTTGAGCCATATCGCTACAATGTCTACAGTTTGTCAGTTTATACTCATGTCTAGCACTGCGGAATCATGCTGCAGACACATGACATCGTGTTCCACCCAGTCCCATTATCCTGACACCAGATCGACCAGTCCGTACGCCATGCTCTTAATGATGAGTCCCTAAGAGTCAGCTGTTGTTACTATTTTTATGTCTTTGATATAACTCAGTCGGGGTTCGAACCCGCGACCCCCTGCACCAGAGGCGGGCACTCGAACCACTTAATCAAACCCATTAAGCATACAAGAGATTGCGTACCTCAATGCAAATGAGCTTACAATATTGTGTCTTGGTTTATTTGTGAATCATTTTAACAGCTTTTCAAATGTTGATATTTCCAGACACTATCCATTGTAGAAAAACAAACTAAATGTTACCTTTCAGGTTGGTTGTGAGGGTCATCGTGTACATTTTAAGTAGAAATGGGCATATACCGAAAATTTGTCTCAATCTCATGTGATGCTGAATGTAATACGATAACTTGCCAAGCGAACGGGCATATGTGGCACATCGGATTGTGCGATGTTCAGTACTGGATTACCAAGCAAGCAGAGTAGACACCGGCCTATGGGCCACACGCCTTTTAGGGACCACGCAACGACGGATCAAAATAGTATTGAATTGATTTGATCTTGACGTATTAGGAAATAATTTGCTAGGGAATCCCTGAGGTTTCGACTGCTTAGGAGCCTCCACAGGGTTTAATCCATCACTTGTGATATTTGACAGACTAGGCAGTTTCCAAACTACACACCCAATCATCAACTTGTACTATCACTTCCTTTTCTGTTTGCATACCTCGCGTTATGCCTTAAGCCAGACCTAATTTTAATATACACCGAACACGCTAAAGGATATTAAATTTCCAACATGAAACCTCAATCGTCGACCCAAAAACATATAAAAGAAAGAAACGAAGAAACCGAGAAACAAAGTAAGTGAAAAGGAAGGAAGGAAAACATTTATGAATTATATGGAAGCCCGCAAATACTGATAGGAAAATATATAGTGTCATTCAGACTATGCCATTTAGGATAAAAACAAATATTTTAGAAAAAATAAACTTTTCTACTTTCTTCAATTATAGCACAGTGCCAAATTACCCAAATAAACAGAGTAGGCTTCGGCCTATAGGCCCTACGCGTTTTAGAGCCCCGGTGACAACGGATCAAAATAATATTAAATTGATTTGATCTTGACGTATTAGGAGACAATTTGCGAGCCGAAATTTCGACTGCCTAGGGTGGACTCCACATGGTTTAATCCGACACTGGTATAGCAGCGAGCAAAACACGGGCCATAAATTAAATAGTAACAACTACCTGCTGAAATGCAAGCACCAAAGGCAAGGAATACATGATCGAAGTTAACTTCGTTTTACGTCCGAAATAAAAGGGTTATGATTTGTCGAGGCAAGTCTATAAGCGTTCTTTATAAATGTGTACGATTCTCTTCATACACGAAACCCAACAATTTAAATGTGTACGATTCTCTTCATACACGAAACCCTACAAGTCATAAATTGAAGCTTATAAATGAAAAAAAAAAATGGAACATGTAACATCATTGTCAGGTTCATTCTTTGTTAATGAAAAATAATTACATTTCAAATATGACAGACTGAAAAGATAATAGATTCCTGTCCATTAATACGAATTACATATTCGTTGCAAGAGTTTATCGGCCTAAAAGATTTAGCAAATTCGCAAAGCTGTTGTATGTCCCAAATTATTAGCTGTTGTGTGTCCCAAATTATTAGCTGTTGTATATCCCAAATTATTAGCTGTTGTATATCACAAATTATTAGCTGTTGTATATCACAAATTATTAGCTGTTGTATGTCACAAATTATAAGCTGTTGTATGTCACAAATTATTAGCTGTTGCATATCACAAATTATTAGCTGTTGTATATTCCAAATTGTTAGCTGTTGCGTAATCCAACTTGTTAAATGTTGTTTATTCCAAATTGTTAGCTGTATGCATGTCACAAATTATTAGCTGTTGTGTATTCCAACTTGTTAGCTGTTTTGTATTCCCAATTGTTAACTGTTTGTATATCCCATATTGTTAGCTGTTGCGTATTCCAACTTGTTAGCTGTTGCGTATTCAAACTTGTTAGCTGGTGTGTATTCCAACTTGTTAGCTGTTGCTTATTCCAACTTGTTAGCTGTTGTTTATTCCAGAGTTTTAGATGCTGTGTAATCCTATTTGTTGGCTGTTGTGTATTCCACATTTTTAGCTGTTGCGTATTGCAACTTGTTAACTGTTGTGTATTCCAAATTGTTAGCTGTTGCATATTCCAAATTGTTAGCTGTTGTGTATTCCAAATTGTTAGCAGTTGTGTATTTCACATTGTTAGCTGCTGTGTATTCCACCTTGTTAGCTCATGTGTATTTCACATTGTTTGCTGTTGCGTATTTCAACCTGTTATTTGTCGATAATCCCAAGTTGTTACCTGTTGCGTATTCCAACTTGCTAGCTTTTGTGAATTCCAAATTGATAGCTGTTTGTATAACCCAAATTGTTAGCTGTTGTATATTACAAATTGTTAGCAGTTGTGTATTTCACATTATTAGCTGCTATGTATTCCACCTTGTTAGCTCATGTGTATTTCACATTGTTTGCTGTTGCGTATTTCAACCTGTTATTTGTTGATAATCCCAAGTTGTTACCTGTTGCGTATTCCAACTTGCTAGCTTTTGTGAATTCCAAATTGATAGCTGTTTGTATAACCCAAATTGTTAGCTGTTATATATTCCAAATTGTTAGCAGTTGTGTATTTCACATTATTAGCTGCTATGTATTCCACCTTGTTAGCTCATGTGTATTTCACATTGTTTGCTGTTGCGTATTTCAACCTGTTATTTGTCGATAATCCCAAGTTGTTACCTGTTGCGTATTCCAACTTGCTAGCTTTTGTGAATTCCAAATTGATAGCTGTTTGTATAACCCAAATTGTTAGCTGTTGTGTATTCCAAATTGTTAGCAGTTGTGTATTACACATTGTTAGCTGCTGTGTATTCCACCTTGTTAGCTCATGTGTATTTCACATTGTTTGCTGTTGCGTATTTCAACCTGTTATTTGCCGATAATCCCAAATTGTTACCTGCTGCGTATTCCAACTTGCTAGCTTTTGTGAATTTTAAATTAATAGCTGTTTGTATAACCCAAATTGTTAGCTGTTGTGTATTCCAACTTGTTAACTGCTATGTATTCCAACTTGTTAGCTGTTGTGTATTCCAAATTGTTAGCTGGTGTGTATTCCAAATTGTTAGCTGTTGTGTATTCCAAATTGTTAGCTGGTGTGTATTCCAAATTGTTAGCTGTTGTGTATTGCACATTGTTAGCTGGTGTGTATTCCAAATTGTTAGCTGTTGTGTATTGCACATTGTTAGCTGGTGTGTATTCCACATTGTTAGCTGTTGTGTATTGCACATTGTTAGCTGGTGTGTATTCCACATTGTTAGCTGGTGTGTATTCCACATTGTTAGCTGTTGTGTATTGCACATTGTTAGCTGTTGTGTATTCCACATTGTTAGCTGTTGTGTATTCCAAATTGTCAGCTGTTGTGTATTGCACATTGTTAGCTGTTGTGTATTCCAACATGTTAGCTGTTGTGTATTCCAACTTGTTAACTGCTGTGTATTCCAACTTGTTAACTGCTATGTATTCCAAATTGTTAGCTGTTGTGTATTGCACATTGTTAGCTGTTGTGTATTGCACATTGTTAGCTGTTGTGTATTCCACATTGTTAGCTGTTGTGTATTCCAAATTGTTAGCTGTTGCGTATTCCAAATTGTTAGCTGCTGTGTAGTCCAACATGTTAGCTATCATCTTTTCCAAATTATTAGAGGCTGATTTTTTGGCGGCCATCTAAAAGTGTTTACATCTATCAGTGCGAAGTCCAGTTGATAATACATATTGATTAGAATATCAAGTTATACTAGTATACAGCATACATGTATGATACAAGATAAATAGAAAAGGCATTGTAATGTACTAGTATATAGCATACATATATCATACAAATAACTAGATAAGCATTGTATTGTACTAGTATACAGCATTCATGTATCATGCAAGATAAATAGAATAAACATTTCATTGTAATAATATAGAGCATACATGTATGATAAAAGATAAATAGAACAAACATTGTATCGTACTAGTATGCAAGATACATGTATCAGACAAGATAAACAGAATAAGCATTGTATTGTACTAGTATGCAGCATACATGTATCAGACGAGATAAACAGAATAAGCATTGTATCGTACTAGTATGCAACAGACATGTACCAGAAAAGATAAACAGAATAAGCATTGTGTTGTACTAGTATGCAGCATACATGTATCAGACGAGATAAACAGAATAAGCATTGTATCGTACTAGTATGCAACAGACATGTACCAGAAAAGATAAACAGAATAAGCATTGTATTGTACTAGTATGCAACATACATATATTAGAAAAGATAAACAGAATAAGCATTGTGTTGTACTAATATGCAGCATACATGTATCAGACGAGATAAACAGAATAAGCATTGTATCGTACTAGTATGCAACATACATGTATCAGACAAGATAAACAGAATAAGCATTGTATTGTACTAGTATGCAACATACATGTATTAGAAAAGATAAACAGAATAAGCATTGTATTGTACTAGTATGCAGCATACATGTATCATACAAGATAAACAGAATAAGCATTGTATTGTACTAGTATGCAGCATACATGTATCAGACAAGATAAACAGAATAAGCATTGTATTGTACTAGTATGCAGCATACATGTATCAGACAAGATAAACGGAATAAGCATTGTATTGTACTAGTATGCAGCATACATGTATCAGACAAGATAAACGGAATAAGCATTGTATTGTACTAGTATGCAGCATACATGTATCAGACAAGATAAACGGAATAAGCATTGTATTGTACTAGTATGCAACATACATGTATCAGACAAGATAAACGGAATAAGCATTGTATTGTACTAGTATGCAGCATACATGTATCAGACAAGATAAACGGAATAAGCATTGTATTGTACTAGTATGCAGCATACATGTATCAGACAAGATAAACAGAATAAGCATTGTATTGTACTAGTATGCAACATACATGTATCAGACAAGATAAACAGAATAAGTATTGTATTGTACTAGTATGCAGCATACATGTATCAGACAAGATAAACGGAATAAGCATTGTATTGTACTAGTATGCAGCATACATGTATTAGAAAATATAAACAGAATAAGCATTGTATTGTACTAGTATGCAGCATACATGTATCAGACAAGATAAACGGAATAAGCATTGTATTGTACTAGTATGCAGCATACATGTATCAGACAAGATAAACGGAATAAGCATTGTATTGTACTAGTATGCAACATACATGTATCAGACAAGATAAACGGAATAAGCATTGTATTGTACTAGTATGCAGCATACATGTATCAGACAAGATAAACAGAATAAGCATTGTATTGTACAGAGAAAATCATCTACAATGTATATCATATTTTTACAGTCCTGGAAAAAAGTGTTTCAAGAAGAAATGTTCAAAATGTATACCTCTATCATTTGCTGGGGATAATCCCGGTCTCCCTTTCTAAAAGTAAGATTGTATTGACCATGTTACATTTGACACATTGGGGTTTTTTTTGTTTTTTTTTTTTTGTTTTTTTTTATCAATAGAAAGTTTCATGAGTACAGCGGTAACTAAAAGCTCCTTTTGCTACCACTATAATTGACGATGTCTTTCAGAGATGTTTGCCATAGTTAGAGATATTAGATTAGAACTCGTCGTGCGGACATTTGTAATTATTATTAATAGGGGAATACTCATCGGTCGCCGTACGGACTTTGGTATACATTATTAATAGAGGAAAACACATCGGTTTCATTCTATGTGAATATATATATATATATATATATATATATATATATATATATATATATATATATATATATATATATATATATATATATATATATATATATATATATATATATACTTTTGAGTTTTGTGATTTTGCATCTTTTACCTTGGTGGATATATTCATAATTATAATTAGTATACATGTCACTATTTATAGGTGACTGCATGGTTTATTTATTCAATCTTGCAAGCAAATGTTTTTATGTCAGTAAGCTCTCGCAGGCATCGTGTTTTATTATCTGTCAGCTTTAGTTAGAATCAGTAAGAAGTATAATTTAAGTTTCACGCTACTTGCGGGAGGAAACGTATATATTAAAAAGAATAGTATCATTGCCTGTGCTGCTCGGGTGGCCTGAGTGGTTAGAGCGTCCGCTTCGGATATGAGAGATCGCGGCGTTGAGCCCCATGTAAATGATACAAAAGACTTATGAAAATGGTACTAACGATAAGGTTGTGTTGACACACGCGCATTATTGGCATTGACACTGTTAAGTATAAACTTGTGTTGACACACAAGCATTATCGGCATTGACACTATTAGGTAGAAGGTTGTGTTGACACACACGCATTATCGGCATTGACACTATTAGGTATAAGGTTGTGTTAACACACACGCATTATCGGCATTGACACTATGAGGAATAAGGTTGTGTTGACACACAAGCATTATCGGCATTGACACTTAGGAATAAGGTTGTGTTGACACACACGCATTATCGGCATTGACTCTATTAGGTATAAGGTTGTGTTGACACACAAACATTATCGGCATTGACACTATTAGGTATAAGGTTGTGTTGACACACACGCATTATCGGCATTGACACTATTAGGTTGTGTTGACACACGCATTATCGGCATGGACACTGAATAGGTAAAGGTTGTGCTGGTGTTCTTTTTTCTTGTTTTTTTTTAATTTCAAATAAACTCTGCTATTAAGGGTTGTGAACTCACTCTACTATTAAGACTGTGAACTCTATTTAGATGGGCAATACACTATACTGTTTATTTGTAAAAAAAAAAAAAGAAACAGAACAGGTAAGCTGGACCAATGTCAAAACTACTCCATCTTGCGAATGAATTCAGATAAAACTATGTCTTTATACATTTATCCAGCTAGAGCAAAGAAATCAATCGGAGAAAACTGAGTGTTTTTTTTGTCAAGAAATATACCTCTGATATATGAGGCGCCTTGAATTTTTTTTTCGAACTTATACGGCTAGGCAAACAAGCAATCAACACAAAAAGGACTTGAGATTAAAAGTATTACGCAATTTAAGATTTGGGTCATAAAAATTTGTAGACTGAATGATAGTTAAGTTTAACATATGCAAAATAAAAGAGAAACTGAACATTGAAAGTAGATTTTAGATGTCATTTTCAATGAATCAATTCTTATTATTATTTCTACGCTGACTAGCATTTTGCCCGAAGATGTTATGAATGAAATTCAAAGTGGCGGCTTCGATCAATGGCTCAGTTGAAACTTAAACGGACTTTTTCAGTTAAGTTGATAAAGAAATATCGGATGTCATTCATGGCCATAGAGAACAATATTTTGAACTACATTTGTTCATATGAAATAACATGGCAGTCGAAGAAGACAAAGTCACTACCAGAGCGACCTCGGACATTGCCGTCGCAACATACGTAGTGCTTTCCGCTGGACTGGAATCACCTAACACATTCAGTTGATGTGGCTACATAAAACTGGATCCGATGATATTTGGAATCAGAACACGGTTAATAATTCCGGTTCAGTACCCACGAAAGTAGTCCCAGTCTATTTTTAGATAATTTTTTACAGTCTCCGTTTGGTGGTGATACAAGAGTTAGATTTTGGTATTCTTGGTAAGGATTTAAAGGCAATTGTTTATTCTTTAGAATGTGAGCTTATGGTGTGGTTGTCTGTGCGTATTTCGGCGACAGTGCACATTGAGTAATAAGTCCATGGTGATGATTCAGAAATGAAATCTGTGTTCCGTTGCATGGTGTAATGTTTACAATTCAGCCTCTCAAAAAAATTGCAGGTCAACCCTTCACAAGAACGTCACCGTAAAGTCATCTTTGGAGGTATTTTAGATTAACGTATGATTTGTATTGATTATCACACAGTGGAAAGTTCAGTACTGAGAAACAAATGTAGAGACTATATAGAAAAATAATTGTGTTCTATGGTCTGTCAATCACGATTTGACAGAAAAAGACGAAGGATGCTCCAATTGATCTTAGACGTTTGTTTTTGCGAAGAAAACCGAGGATACTAACGCTGGAAGAAAATATGCTATTTTGGGATACTTATTTATAGTAAACAAATTATAAACACTAGAATGAAGTGTTTTATTATACAAGATAATGCAAAACTTCTGCAAAATATTTATGTCTGATAAATGTACTACTTTTTTATTTTTGTATACTAAACACTAAACAAAGAATGCTCTTCACATCAAATATTTTAGGATTTCACTTAGTGTGCAAATATAGCCTGAACAGCGTAGACGCTAAACGCTGTTATAAAAAGAGCATTCTCCGCTACTTCAAACAGCTGTTTCTTTTAAAAGAAACCCCACGCACGAAAAAAGCAATACCTCGAATAAATACTATGTTTATCATTACAATAGCATGTAATGAAACAAAAATAAAATAAATATTTAAAAGTAAGACACTATATATATATATATATATATATATATATATATATATATATATATATATATATATATATATATATATATATATATATATATATATATATATATATATATAATCTTTCTGACTTGAACAATGTAAAGTTCATATGTCGACAAGATACAAAATGTACGAGCATCTTGTTTAATCATTAGGTAAGTTTCGTCAACATCATTAATACATTTCTTTATAAAAATAAAAAAGATATCATGCTAACATGAATTAAGATTCCATCTATACTCGCCTTTTGCCTATCTAACATGTTTGGACAGGTAAGTTACAGGTCAGGTAGTCCAGGATGACAGAGAATTTATAAATTCATCGTCGTAAGGTACTATCAAAATTTCATAAGGCTCAGTTTTTCGCTCATTGTTGCCAGGATATAGAATAGATCTACAAAAAGAATTGCTGTAAGTCTAAGTGAAATTTTCTCGGAAAGTTGACCCAGCACAACGTTTCATCCTGTCGGAATGTCGACCGCTCCGGTGGTCTATTGGTTAGAGCATCCGCCTTGGGTGCGGGAGATCGCTGGTTAGAACCCGACCGAGTCATACAAAAGACTTATTAAAATGGTAATAACAGCTGCCTCAATAGGCGCTCAGCATTAAGAGGTAAGTGTTAGGACTGGTCGTTCTAATAATTTAACTGGGTTTAACATCATGCTAGGTGTCTGTGACAGAATGCCCCAGTGACATCATTATAAACTGCCACAATGCAGATATCATAGCGATAGGAGTGATAAATTGTTAACATTACGCTAAAAATCTAAACCACACACAGCCGGAATGAGTTAATCAAATTTTCTATTCCAGACACTTATACTTATGGACAGGTTTCGTTCGTAATATTAATAATGTAGCTTTCTTTATGCATATACAATCTACTTTATGCATATTCACGAGGTTTGAGTGATATAAGCCTTGTTGAAGACAGCCGGGGATGAAAGAGGAGCGCAGCATATTGTCGCACGTTAATTAAGACGATGAACAAACGTGTTGGGTAAAGGACAACACCCCGTCCATTTTTTTTTTTATAACAGTGGGAGAATTATTTACTGCGGATAAATTTGGCTTCTTATATGGAGAGTTTTTTTTATTTATCCGAAAACATGCTGATAATAACATATAGGAAAAGGTCTGCACTTGTGTGTGTGTGTGTGTGTGAGAGAGAGAGAGAGAGAGAGAGAGAGAGAGAGAGAGAGAGAGAGAGAGAGAGAGAGAGAGAGAGAGAGAGAGAGAGAGAGAGAGAGAGAGTTGAGCTGACATTCTGCAAATATGCAGCAGACACCTCCTATACCTGACTTTCGGACCCAAAGCAACCGGGTAAGATAACAAATGTTGGTCTTATTCCACCCTGCAGATCACTACAGCAATATTAATTTCCCCCCCTCCTTATCTGTTAATTTAAAAAAAGCAACAGAATATCATCAACAAACATTTGCAGTATTGGTTAGATGTTTTAGTGTTTGTGATTTATATTATCCAACGTAGTTTGAACAATTATAGGCATATTGATACGACATCTGCAGTCTGCCGGTACTTGGAAAATATACCGCAGACATATTGCATCATGTCCCATACAGTCATATGATCCTGACACTAGACCGACCAGTCCTAACACAAACCTCTTAATGCTTAATGCCAACCGAGGCAAACCCTTGACCTACAGCATCCGAGGCGGATTACTTAGATACGTTATATTTAGTATGCTAATAATTAATTAGGCATGCCAGGCTCTTGATTGTTACAGACAGATATTTGCAAACATGATATTGCTAAATTGTACACTGCTAAATTATACAGCGATGATTTTTGTCCTTTTGTAATATTTGATAGAACTGTAGTGCTATCAAGGTTACTTAGAACTTATCTAATTAATATTACCAGTAGTGGTAGTTTTAATGTATGTATGTATGTATGTATGTATGTATGTATGTATGTATGTATGTATGTATGTATGTATGTATGTATATATATATATATATATATATATATATATATATATATATATATATATATATATATATATATATATATATATATAAATATAAATAATCATTGAAAGGGTTTGTCATGGACTATCACCATTTTCACATCTTTGCACCAGAATCATCTTATAAAAAGTTAAAAATTACTTATATACACTTATCAATTGATTGCTAACTTTGTTAAATACATTTTTATAAAAAACTGTGAGTAATGCAGAAAATATTCATTTCCTTGGAAAACCAGACAGATTATAAGCCTTTAACCTTATACTCTTCCTCATTGATGACATAATATTTACACATTTTTCAAAAATCTAAAGCGGAAGTTTCATATACCTCAAAATGAGCGATGAATTAATCAAACCACTGGCCGGAATAAGTAGCGGGCTGAGGGCATTCGTTATTCTTATGGATATCCTGAACACCGAAACATTGAAAACTGTATATGGAATGTTTCTTCCGCGATAGGAAGCGCAAGGTTTTTTTTTTTTTTTTTTGAAAGGTAATAATACATGAAGAAAACACAACTATAACTTTGGACGGCTCCTCATGTGCGTGTTTCTGTGTATGCGTGCGTGTGTGGTCCTGAGAAACCCTAGGTTAATATATATATATATATATATATATATATATATATATATATATATATATATATATATATATATATATATATATATATATATATATATATATATATATATATAAACGAAGATATCTTTATCATTTAAGAAAATAAAGTCCCTTAATGGTAATTCAATTGTTACCATTGTAATTCTCGCGAAATTACAGGGATAAATGTTGTGCGGTTTTTCGCGCGGTGGAGGACACTGTCCAGCAAGGTTTGATTCTTTAAACACGGCGTCCTGATTTTTCACGAAAACATTTTTTTTAAAAAAAGAAAAATATCGAGCGCTAATCAAAATCGATAACAAAAAAAAAAAAAAATCGAAAACAAAATTGGCCAAATGTTTACTTGGGTACGTATAAAGAGTAACACCAAGAATGCAAGTTCTAAGCAAAACATTACCAAAACACAAGCATGCGCAAAAAATACAGCTTCAATAAGTAGGGCACTAATTATCATAAAATGTACATACATTATGTAATCACGTATAAAACTAGTTCAACTTCAAATTGCACAGACAATGACAATGAGAACGGTGTCTTCTGACATTGGGGGCAGTTTCTAGTTACAAAGAGAACGACGTCTTCTGACCAAGAAAACTGCGTATTCTGATAGCCTGTGATATAGTGATACCTCCTGATACTGATCCTTCTTACGAATTCGAACGATTTTAAGGACAAAAGGGACCATTTAACAACTCAGTCTATGTTTATCTATTATTTAAACTGGGAACAGGGTATATAAATTATCCTTCTGCTAAGAGTCCAAACCGTAGAGGGGGAACACTAATGTAGCGGGGACAGTCGCCTCTCCTTTAATTTTTTTTTATTTTTTATATTACTAATATTTCTGAGGACGCCTACGACACCGTGTTTAGCTCCTCGCCGTGGCTAGGTTATCACTACTTACAGGCGTGTGTATATTGCATCTTAGTTATCCTTATTTGATCCGGTGGGATTTACGTATTCTCCTTTGACCAGGTGGGATTTACTATCCTCGTTTGACCAGGTGGGATTTACTTATCCTCAGGTAACCAGGTGGGAGTTAAGACCTGCGAAATATCAAAACTGAGGCTTACCCATCATATTTTTAAAAAATAAAAATTAATGTTTTTTGACCTCGAGATTTCAGCCTTTCTAGGCACATTTATTTTTGTGAATCAGGTCTACAAAAGTTTGTAGGGTTCACCTTCTTTGCTGCTACTTTATGAAATTCGTATCATTACATGATTTTTTTTTAAATTTCAGCAGCACAAAACACTCGTGGTAAAATTGGTCGACGACTAAATGTGAAACATTCGTTTTAAATTCCCGAGATGAAGATTTCATAATAAAAACATTTAAAATTGAATCCACGCACTATTAAATACCCGTTTTCTATTGTCAAACATTCTACCTAATGTCGGTTTCAACAACTACAAATGTCAGTCAAAATTTTAACAACAAATCTATTTACGGATAGGTTTCTCTATAGAGTGTATAAATTGAACATTCCACTGTCTTAATAAAAACTTAACTGTAGATTAATGTTACTTTACACATGCATTTTTTAATTTGCTTATAACCTTTGCTTTTAATTACACATACCACCTATAATATAGTGTCTCGTGAAAGCTACTCATTGGTGCCTTCAGGAAACGTCGACTACTCGTACTTTCCCTATGATGTCACATCCACTCTGTACGTGCCTCGTGTCTGACTCATTTACGATGACTGTAGATAAAATAAAGTAGCTCCCAGATTATAATCACCAACATAAGCCCACTTGATACACCACTGCACTTCTGCACAAACTGTCATTGAATCATGTACTCGTGTACTAGACACAATTAGGTAAATACATTTTTAGGGACAATACACTAGAATATCATGTAAAATTAAATTTTTGGAAATGTTATGCAGTTGAAGTTGTCACGTTGCAGGAGAGAAACTAAATGATATATAAACAAACATTGCCAAAAAAATTATACAGAACATGTCGACGCCATGAAATGGAAATATTTCGTTTCTCAATATCACTTTTTTAAGCTGCGTTAAAAATCGCAATTACAATCCATTTGGAGCACATCTTGTTATACATGGTTGTAATGATTCACTCTGTACCGGATGACTCGAGCCATGAATAACATCTACAACATTGTCTTCCTCGTCAGACCATTAATGACAAATAAAGGGAAACAAATCACCAAAATTCCATGAAACGAATACAAGGTAAATTATTAGTCAATTTGTTTGCCATCCGGACATTTTTAATGGATTAAATCGTATGTTACTATAGTATGCGTTTTCATATATACAACGTAACAAAAAAGGGATTGGGTTTATTTTGGGGGTTGGGTTGGGGGGTGTTAAGAATTATTTTGATTGTTCATTCCATTAAACAGTCGTACGTCTATCTGTGCAGTTTGATTGCTTCTTCGTACATGATGGAACCAATGACTGACTATACGAATTAATGCCAAAAGGCGTTATAACCCTTGAGGGTGTTGGCGTGTTGATTTGGATTTGTAACGTAGCTTCAGCAATTTTGCTTTCATACCGCTGTTGTCTGCCAATCGGCAGTTTATAATTATATCTAGCACTGAGGGTATCCTGCCGCAGACATGTAGCATAATGTCCCACCCAGTTACATTATTCAGACACCATGCCGACCAGTCCCATCTTCCGAAGCCAAGGTTCCGACGTGTAACCTTGGATATAAGCGAAATGAGCAGATATTTCTGTGCTTCGGGTCTATGGGTTTCTTCGAGCGCGGCTGTAGGCCGCCGCATCCAGTCGAGATTTGAACACTTCCTACATGATCGAACCAGAGGATACAACTGGACTGGACTCTTATTTAAGCAATTTTCCACTAACGGTCATTGATTGCATAAATACATTTCACTCAAATATACCTTTACCAACTTTTCTGTTATGCAGCCATACTTTCGATGTTAAACTTACGAAGTATCATTTTCCTATACAAATCAAAAATGAAAAAAAAAAAGGAAATACCCCCTCATCTTGTAATCTCCAACCTTCAAATTGAAAAAAAAACTTGCATTGAAATAAAAAAAAACTAAACATTTACATTTAGTTTGAAGAGCGATATTGGATGGACATGAAAGCAAAAATACAAGTTGTATAAAATCTGCCATGTGCTTGACAAATTAAAACTTGGATGTATGTTAACATTTAAAGGCATGTAAATGTCTAAAGAGAGTGAGAAGGCACAAGAAGATAGAAGAATAGAGAAAAAAATGGAATTTGAGTTGTTCTAAGAAGACACAAGTCAAAATGACATCTTAATTAAATTTATTCAAGTTCATCTTCCATATATATGAAATAAGTTAATATTCTTTTCATAAATTATGGTCCCATCAATGCAACCAGGTGACCTAAAATACAGTTTATTTATAACACATAAATATAAACAACACATTTCCCACTTCTCCAAACTTTAAATCAAATTCGACACCAATAATAAATTACGATCGAGACTCTCCAACAATCTAAGGAAAAAAAAGAGCTGCCAAAAATAAATTTAAATCAAAATATTTTCAAGCAATTAAATGAAACTATTTCAAGTTGAACACTTTGGTACTTTATAATTTACCAAGAAATTGTGCAATAACTGAAAATTTGAAGATGTTTAGTTAGTGATGCTATGATGCCCAACGACAAGAAATCAAAAAGCAATAGAAATACTTATTTTATGAATGGATTTACGTGTGAGAGTCTCTTTGAGATCAAAACTGCCGACTGACCTACAAGTCACAACAGCATATTGCAACAAGAAATATAGTGACTATTTTACAACTCCCTGAAAAATGAATATAATGGATAAATGCTAAAATTTGTAATCAGACTTCTTTAACTTTTGTTGATGCTGAATATTTTTACTCCTCTTTTTGAGTAACCAATTAGTTAAAATTTTAATGAAGGGATTTTTTTCTTCTGAATCTTTCCCATAACCTGCATGGATGGAAAAGTTAACATCCATAATATCTCTTTAATATTTAAATACAGCTAGATGATCATCTCATCAAAGTTTGTTAGATGAGAAAAAAAAAACAACTGCTTTATGAAAAATGTGGCAAGACAACTTTGGCAATATCTGAAAGCATGAAGTACAACTGTGGAAATCTTTCATGGTTTTAGAAACTTTATAAATGCATTTTTGGCATATATCTTGCTCTCAAAATCAAACAAAAATACAGTAAAGAAATGATTAAAAAAGGAATAAAACTTACATTTTATTCAAATAATAGTACACTTAGTGCAACATGTACATACACATACATTGAAACAAGCTACTAATTTGCTTGTTAATATCAAAGGTTATTAAATAATTACGAGATCAATACAAAATAGCAACATGGATTCTGTTGGTTTACAGCAATGACATTTACAAGCCATTTCTGCACTTAGGTCATGGTAAGTGCCTTTCACAAAGATATGGTCACCCTGCAGATGCAGATTGCTGTGAGAAGGTATCAACCAGCAACCCTCTGAGTCTCGAATTAACATTTCTAGTTAAATAATGTCCAAATTACCAAAATTCCTATGCCAACAGAACCCATGTTGCCTATGAAAGTCAGGGGGCACATTTGATTCCATATTCTTCCTTAAAATGCCAAGTCCAGCTACAAAAAAGAAATTCTAATCTACAGTCACAAAATGCCTGTATGTTGGGAATCAAGTTAATTATTCCCAACAGACAGAAGACGCCCATATCTGTCTGCATTATGGGACAGTACAGCTTGGTCTGAGCAATTTGCAGCTGCACTTGGCCAATAAGGCAAGTATATTTGGTCATCCATGTGCCACAAGAACTTAATACATTGCACTTTTCCAAGACAATTTTTGACAACCATTTTTAAAATAATGAAGCATGTGAAATCAAAGCTTCACAGATCAGCAATGAAAAATGTGTTAAACTGTTGAATTACCACATAGACTCACTTATAATACAAGTCCAACTACAAAATGCATTGAGGAAGATCTGTCAGTGCACAATGTGCAGGCAGAACTGGGTCTATGCAGTCTGTTAGGATTAATCAGCAGAACAAACACTGACCCTGATCTGTGGAACATTTTGATACAACAGACCAGGAGCTTTGTTGTTTCCAGTTTTACTCCACTGGTAAGCAAGTATATACAGTAATGTGCTTAGCTGGAAATCAGTATGATGGGGGGGAAGGGCCATGGTGTGAAGTTTTAGGCATGTAACTGTCAAATTAAATATGTTCCTATTAAAACATTAAACTAATGAGCTATGTGAAAATAATTAGTTTTGGCAATTCATCAATGAAACAAAATACTTTGTGCATTTTATTTTATGACAACATTTGTTAAAATATTTGTTTTATTCTTACATACAAAATCTGAGTGTGCAACAACAGCAAGACTTGGCAACTGTAAAATAATAAACATGTTTCTCAGCACCTGTTTATCTTTTACTGAAAGCATGAAGACCTCAATTGCATATGCAACACACAGACTAGAATATGTAACAAATGAAATTAAAAATGCAGTTTTACTAAAACTGTTCACCTAAATTCATGAACTTATAGGTATTTTCATGGTGGAGAAATTTGGACTGACTAGCTAGCAAACAAAATTGTCTTGCAAGCCATAATAATCTGCACAGAAAAGTACATTCATTGTAAAACTTTGTAAGCATTTTCACATCAAAATACTTTTCTCCACTGCACATTCACAAGCAACTAGAAGATATTAGTCTTGTAAGAACTTGCTTGTGCTCCTGCTCCAACTTTACATTTCACTCAAAATAAAAAGCACGATCTTGTCAAACTGCAAAAGCATTCCTTACAAGACATCCACAAGATGTAATTTGTATACAAATTAAATCCGCAAGACGTAATCTGTATACAAATTAATGACCAGATCATGCCAAGTCATCTTTCACAAGAAATGAAGTTTCAATATTGAATGCTGCAAATGAATCAAGCCACAAGGCGTTTGATGAATGAACACCTTGTCAACCTTAGCTTGGACATCACAACAGCATCAAACAATGAACATCCATACCATTTTTACCTAGGAGCCGTACAAATGTATGTACAAATGAATGTACAAATGAATGTATAAATGAATGTACAAATGAATGTACAAATGACTATACTCTTTATCTAAATTGCACCAATGAAAAGTATTTGCACAATCAAACTTGGCGTATGAAACAAAATACCCAGTTCTTGGTGGAAAAAGCTTAAATCTATTTAACGGACCTAACATTTTTGACAAATCTTTGCTCAAAATCTTCCACTGATGTAAATGTGTAATGAAATCCAGCAGACTGTTTAACACCTAATAATTCGGTTTCCTAACAACTACCTTTTTGTCAGTTTTATCTTTATAATCTGATGTCTATAAAGTTGTTCAAAAATCGGCACATAAATAAAAGTAAACAAAAAAGATTTGAATTTAATGAATCTTTGAATTAGTTCCAATAATTTAGTCCACATTTTTTTCCAAGTCCACTATCATCACATGACTGGAAAAAATAATCCAAAAGTAACAAAATATACATGTCATATGCAATCCACTGGACCCAGCTGTTCCATTTCAGATTAGTCATCTTTGTCATTTGATGTCCATACTAATAATGCCAGACAGGCATGCAATTAATCAGTGCTGACCTACAATATTTCCTGCAGCATGCAAGCGGCAGGGGAATCTCGGAATAGACAGGAGGGAGCTGTGTTCGTATACATGCATCTTTCATGAAGCCCGTTACCACATTCTGAAATGTAAAAAAAAAAAATTAATAAAAAAGGAAAAATATTACTCTAAGCGAAATTAGTAAGAGACAAAGTACCGGTAATAATCAATTTTTTAAAAAGATTTTAATACTTTATATAGTAAACGTCAGACTTTAAAAAAAAATCAAAGATAGCAATAATTAATTTTATGCTGCCCCCCTCAAACTATGGGCTAATTACAATCCAGGTGTCCCCTCTTTAAAAAAGTTGGTACAGCAATATGCCAAGTTTAATTGCATATGAAAAGACCCGATTTAAAATGATGCGAGGTTTTATCTGTAGGTAGAACGGCAGTAATGCTTCGCTACTCCAGCCCTTTCCCTAATGACCCTATCCAAGCTCAGTTTAAGAGTTCCTCCAACATAACACGTGGCCACATGGGCGCAGAATTAGCTTGTTGCCAAATATAGCATTCCACTCACACGGTAACCCAGGGAACAGGCAAGTCACGTGAGCTCTGATAACCACTAGTCTGCATCTGTCCCGGCAATTCACACGCTGGGTCAGGCTTTATGCAAATGATGGCAATGCGGCACCCAAACTAGCGGGTTACTACGCTAGGCTTTACTTTTTTTTTTTTTTTTAGTAAATAGTTCCCCTCTCCTTCCATCTAATCATTCCCGGGTCTTTACACTAACGCGTACTGGACTTTGGTCACATGACTGGATAGATAATTATTCAGGACCAGCAGTTCTATTTAGAGACGCTATCTATCATAATCACGGTGGGGCTATTAAAATTGTACAAAGTCGACAGCCAGAAAACTACGAACGGATTGTACACAAACAGTAGTAAAATGGAGCTCGTAGAATGTATGACTCATACCACTGTAAACATCGACATCACGCCAGCTAAGCAAGGTGATTTATTTCATGTGTACTAGTTTCACTGAAGCAAAAAGTCCATTTACACTACGCGTGTCGTTTTAAACAAGTTTTACAAAACTGATATTTTCCAATTAAGTTTAACATACTTTTTATCGTTGTAAGTTTGACTAATGGGGACTTGGGCGTTACAGTTAGTTTCACAAAGGAAGTCAATATTTCATTGATTTTTACCACAATCATCGTGCAAACTTAGATGGTTTACTCCTAAACGTGCACTAATCTTGTAAAGATCGTCATGGAGATTGTAAATAAACAAAATCAAAACAGCATCACGACTAAGGTTATGTATTGATTAAAGATGATAAAGGTTGCCAAGAAATTCAACAGTATAGTATATTCAACTCGTATTTTTTTTTAAAAATCTCGAAAATGAATACACGTTGGTGATGTACAATGATTACTGCAATGATCTATCTTAATGGGAAAGAAAATATGCCATTAGTACAAAAACTTGCGACTTGAAATTTATTTTAACATTATAAACTAATTCTACTTCAAACAATTAAAACAAAAAGAACAAAAAAATACGTACCATAACTATAATCTTGGGGATTTGGCTGTTCTAACTTTGTCATCGTCTAAATTCAATCTTCTCTTTCTTACTTTTAAATAATCTGCAAAAGGAAAAAGAACATATTTCATCTTCACGCCCTTTTACGTGTCGAGGGACAGTAAACACAAGATAGCAATTGTACTGGGGAACAAGTGTTTTCATCACTGACAAGTTATGTAAACATTTAGACAGACCATGTCCAGTTAAATGCATTGATTGATATGAACAAACTGAGGACATCAACATTTGATGTAGCTTATTGCCCGTAGGCCGGCAGATTAATCAGAAATCAACAACGTTTATACACAATAGATGGAACTGAATAAGCGTCTCTGCACAACATCTGTTGCATCGATTTTAAGGAATTCAGATAAAACGTAGCCGACCCGTTTCGATCGATCGAGATCTAGAGGGTGACGATCGTTTGCATAGGGTGTTAGACATTTGAATTGCACTTGATTTGGCCCACTACTAGGATCGGAACATGGGGTGGAGTGAAAAATTAAAAATTTATTTCCATTTAATATAATGCTCTAGATGCTGTGAAAAATAAAACGGAGATCTATGATGTAAATAGGGAGTGATCATTCAAATTCCCGTCACGAAAGGTATGATGACATTGATATTGGCGATTAAATCAATTTAGTAATATTCCATCATGGATGGTTCATGTTAAATTCAGTAAAAGTATCATTACTATGAATACTGGGGTTCCTCTTGTTCAACATTACACTGAATTAAACCTCGTACGATAAATTCCGCATGAAACTAGCAGTTTAAATGTTACATTTTCCGAGATATAAACAGTCTCCCTACCTAATTAAATAATGTGTGCAAAAACAAAAATGATTATATTGTCTAGGCTGTCTCAATTTCAAAATAAACGGAAAGAAAATGGTATACGTATAGGTAAATGAACCTTTGAAACCACGTGGAAAGCAGGTTTTGTAGAAACATGCATGTTCATGAATGAAATCGCGTCCTTGCTCTTGAACCACTCCGAGTACAGAAAACAGACATGTTCCGACAAGTTACGTTTCTGCTACCAATCCCGGTCTTGGTGGGCGATTTGAACAAAGAAAGCTGATCTTCCCGCAGAAATGGATCGAACTCGATCTAACACGTTATATTTAAATCCCCGCGAATGTTTTGCTTTCAAAATGAAAACAAAGAAAGATGGTTAATTAACTGTAACCAAGCACAGAAAGTCACAACAGATCGGAGTTGAGCCTAATAGCCAAGCTCAAGTAGAAAAAAAACCCTCTTAATAATCAGAATTGTGTTAACTAACCATATTTACAAATAACCTAAAAATTGGGTCAAACACGATAAATTGTTCGTACACCAATCCTTTAACAATTCGAACTAGATTATTTTAGTATTAAAGATAATACTGACACGTATGTATGTTTGACTTTTGTTGAATACGTGCCGCATACTGTGAATTACGACTGCCACAAATTTGTACAACGATAATAATGCTCCATACGATGTGTTGGTTGCTTCTGACAAGGAATAATGACAATTACGAGATACAACCAACGAAAGCAAGAGATATAGTGGAGAAGCTCCCAAATGGATGTGGAGAAAATATAAAGGGTCATACAACTTACCTTCTAATTTCGTTTGAACAAGATTTCCTACGCTAACAGGTCTACTATCGTTGACAGCCGAGTCTGGACTTGAAGATTCTGAAGAAAAAGAAGAGTCTCTAGAGATTGGTGTTGTTTCTAAACGATTTTGTAAATCTCCATTTTCTGCAGACGGGCTAGTAGTGCACACCGTTCCATCGACGGGCAATTCGACTGGTGTTGACGGTCTTTCGGGAGTATTCGAATCAGAATTAAATAATTGCCGTCGTCGTGTGATAGTTCTGTGTTTGCTGGTATACCCCTTTCGATAGAAGGAAGGTACATCATCCGTCTGTTTAATTAATTGCCACTCGTAGCGGCCTTCCAAAGGCTCGTCGTCTTCGGTATTGAAATTGTATTTATCGCTTACATATCGCCTGCTTTCTTCTCTCATCTGTGCCATTTCTGAATCTAAATCCTTTCTCAGTTTATCATGATCAGGCCTTCCGAATAAACATCTACAAACCTTTGATTTTTCCATTTCAGGCGAATTTATCACACTATCCAACACTATTACTCCTGGCATGATACCAATAAAACCTTCCCCCCTAACTTCACACAACTGACTAAAATATAATGCGTGTTCGGCAACTTAAAGGCTAAAAGTGCCAATCATCAAGTAAGTAGGCGGAGCTAATGTCACGAGCCGCAACTCACGCGCTGATTGGATGGATGTCAGGTAATTTATCTGATTATGACCCTGGCAAGGTTTACAGCGCCAGATACGTGTGTTGTCACGCGCGAGCATGTATTGGTCATGAAACGCATTTACCGGCAAATTTTGGACAAATCCGTGCCAAACGAATATTCTACCGCGAAGTTGCACCAAAAGTAAACTTTATAAAGAAGCTGTGGATGACAGTGAATATGTATAAATAAAAATGAACTAAGCTGCTATAAATAGATGTTTATGTTAATCATGCATATATGTATGAGCCATTAGTGATGTTTATTCTTCTGTTACAGGCGTCCATATCGTTTTCCGTTAGGTTGAAGCGTTCTGTTTAATCCAGAAAGCATTAATCGTGTGTCAACTGTTTCTTTTCTACGCTATATTGATTTTGAAATGATTTTGTTTTTATTTTTGTTTTCCAACGAGTGAAGTTCTTAACTGAACCAGTCACGAAAGCCCATGATAATTGGTGTAAGGGAAGTAACTCGTACTGACTAATAACCTGAATAATCACGAAATTTTGCATGTCCAAACTTGATTAATTGAAACTCGTCATGTCAGCATATTTATCTTGAAAACTATAGCAAAATTGTTACCTGACTTTTTTCTTCAAAATTTATTTTTCTTCTTCTTTGTGCTATTTATAAGCATAATATATTAAAAGCATTGTATATTTACCGAGGGCAATACATGGAGATAATTGTACTAGTTTCTATTTAATAGAATATATCTTAATTATAAAAATATATTGATTAGGGGATTTCCACCAGAATAATAATCGTATTTGCTGAATTATGTTTGCTAAAATTGAAAATAGATCTTCTTTTGTAAACAAAAAAAGAATATTGTAGTAATGAACATTCATAACTAGAATCAAAGTACTAGTAACTAAAACTTTCAAAGAAATCTTCACGTTATTGTTTTCATGAAGATAATGATGATGATTGATGGGGTGAAAGTCATGAATATTCATGGTAGTTATTGAGAGTTGTCGTAGTCATGGCGACGAGCTCTCTGAAATAGTCGTACCGATATTTTTATATTTTTCTTCATAAATTAAATATTCAAATATTCAAATAGGCTTCAAATATTATTAGTCTGAAAATTAAGGTTTTAAAGTAGAATAATCCATACCAAATATAGACCAAGTAAAAGTTGAAAATGTCTTTACTTCTGACATGTAGAAGTAGAATTAATAAAATTTTCAGCACTCTCGTCATTCTACTTGTCGACTATACCCAGGCATGCCAACACGTGTTGCTAAAAGGAAAGTATACCTTTCCTTTCGTTTTGAAGATAATTAACACTTAAAATGATTAATTAATTCGGTTGTAGCAATTAAAAGGTTTAGGCATACAATAACAAATATAATTTAGTATATATATATATATATATATATATATATATATATATATATATATATATATATATATATATATATATATATATATATATATATATATATATATAAGTGAAAAGCTGTATCATTGAAGCCTTTGTCTGCTTTTGTTGATATCAATAAGGAACCGTAAAGGCTGTACTTGCTTATAGGGTGAGATAAACTGGGAACTGCACAGACCCAGATCTGCCTAAGCATTATGCGTCAACAGATCTGGGTCTGTGCAGTTTGTAAGGAGTAGTCAGTAGAACAAACAGCATAGACCATGAGGTGCAGACCTTTATGCTGCGGCAGATCAGAATCTTTGTTGTTTGTTTTCTGGGGTTTTTTTTGTGCTTTTTTTGCTTTTTTTTTTTTTGCAGTTGGACTCGACTTACCAGCGAGTAGAGACGCTAGTTTTTAAGTCATCAAAATAACCGAAGCAAAGACGATTAATGGAGCTGGATGAAGTGATAATTCTGCATAAATAACGAAAGAGTATTTACTTGAAATAGTTCTCTAACATCGACAGTTGAGCTATAATACAGTTCCACATACATCTTATATTTTACCAATACACAAGAAACATGAAAGGTACTTTTTAAATTCAAGAAAATGAAGAATTTATACCCTATTAAATTACGGTTGATAAAATATGCCATAATGATTTCTTCATTATAACCAATCTTAGTAACGCATTTCAAAATTAGGAAATAAATATATTATATCAAGCTGAGTCAAGCAGAGATAAAACATTGAAAATGTCATATAAAGGTAGCATGTAGGAAAATATCTCAATGACATTTCGTTAATTGGCAATGTATCTTGCATAAGAAATACTGAAACAAAATTTAACTGTTAAAAGTCCCTTTCAGTTAAGAGAGAGAGAGAGAGAGAGAGAGAGAGAGAGAGAGAGAGAGAGAGAGAGAGAGAGAGAGAGAGAGAGAGAGAGAGAGAGAGAGAGTAGTAGTAGTAGTAGTAGTAGTAGTAGTAGTAGTAGTAGTAGTAGTAGTAAGTTTTCTATTGTTAAGACATAACATTTCTTAAAATAGATCTTACTAGCGAAAATAACAGTTTGATTTGCATATGTAAATTAGCTGGGTGCATTGTATCTTTAACTAATTCTTTGCGTTAAGTTAGTTCTATCGCCAGAGTCACTCTTCGATATCTCTAACTGATAGAAGTTAGCCGGTCTTAGCTCTCTATCTCAAGCTAAATATACAATAGGTACTGGAGAAGTTTAATATTCCTGCCCGTGCCGACCGTCTAATTTAATCAGTTCACAAATTTGGATGCAATCGCCAGGGTAAAAGATGTAAGCGATTTGTTTGTCCTCCTTGGGATTTGCAGGTAGTTACGCGAGACTATGGTATTTTCCTCGAGTTTTGAATTTCTTTTATATAGCCCTACCTAGATAAACGTGGAACTAAACGGGAAGGTATGTATAATAATAGTAAAAATCACATACTTACGTGTTTGTTTATCTGATGGATTTACTTCACCCTTTCAGCTGTTAAAACAAATTCGGCACTATTAGTAGTACTATTACTTTGGGAGTGAAGCTCTTGGTACAGTGCCCTGTTTTTTGCTTACACACTAAACTGACGGGTTAGATTCTAAGATTTATTTGTAACATGTTATAGTTTATTTTTCATAATTTAATATGTGCAAATTTTGAAAGCAGAAAATTAAAACAAAATCAATGGTCATTGTAATCTATTCTTCAAGGATGTTGTACTATTTTAAAGGGAAGACTTTAAAAAATATCATAAAGTGATTACGAATCGATTGACCTCGCATGGGCTTATTTGCGAATTGTATTGGTCCGATTTTGAAACAGGTGGTGGTAGTTTGCTTTGTTTCAGAATGATCAATTTTAAATAGTACTTTTTAAAAAATAGCACTGAGAATTTTCTATTTTCCATGGAAAATTAGGTAGTGATTTGACTGGACCGATCGCCCTGTCTACTGATCTTCAACTTTATGCAGGCAAATTGGAAATACGATACTTTTATTGTTAAGTTGGTCAGTTGAGAGCGTGGACAAGCACGAATTTGTGTATTGCAATCTCCTCAAACGGAAAACCAGACCAAATAACCTATTATTTCCGAAAATTGTATTTTTCCCACTCAGTGGCTATTTTGCGGATTTTCCATCGGTGTTTAACTTTATTGAGGCTCGCTATACTATTTTGAAGATATTGTTAGCTTGATTGATAACAAAAAAAGACAATTTGCATCCTGTTTGTTAGGTACGAATTGCACGTAGATTTTGATGTTTAGGTTTATTTAGATATTAAATTCCATTTGATATTAATATTCTTTAGATATTAAAGTACTTTTAGTCCGTTTTGATATTAAAGTTCATTATATATTAATGTCCATTTTGTTATTAAAATCCATTTTGATATTGAAGTCTATTTTGATACTAAAGTCCATTTTGACATTAAAGTCCATTTTTACGTTAAAGTCCATTTTGACAAAAATGTCCTTTTTTGATACTAAAGACCATTTTGACATTATTAAAGTCAAATGCATGTGCTAACGTCTATTTAGATAATAACGTCCATTTGTTCACTTGGCATGTCGGTTCAATACGTTATGGAGAATATGAACTTTCTACCTTGCGTAACCGCCCTTAAAGAAATATTTTCACGCGCAGCTATCTTGAGTTACTGAACATTGTGGATGCTGGGATAAAAGCAGATGGAGGATTTCTCATTAAATGCTTATGGCCATCTTGCATTTCGTTGGCCTTGACTGTTTAATAAATTTGTGTGACAACGTTGTTTTGTATGGTTTGTGCTTTGTTGTGTTCTATTATGTACTTTGCTAGCAAAATAAATTTTAGTACGAATTCACTCTATTTGAAACTTTTGTACAAGTTTATTTGAAACTTTAATAATATGAGTTTACTCTATTTGAAACACTTGTATAAGTTTACTTTATTTTAGACTTGAATACGAGTTTACTCTGTTGGAATCTTTTTTCACAAGTTAACTCTCTCTCTCTCTCTCTCTCTCTCTCTCTCTCTCTCTCTCTCTCTCTCTCTCTCTCTCTCTCTCTCTCTCTCTCTCTGAAATCATTTACAGAAAATTAAACTCGTTTTAAGCAGTGTTGCTGTTAAAACTTGTCCATTACTGGTAAAACTAAAAAGTTTCATTGAAAGCAAAAAACCAATCGACCCTCACAATTGCTGTGGAGGACATTTCTGAGGGTTGGGGGATTGGACAATTTTTGGCTATGACACCGCAATGAAATATTTCAACAATATTAACTTTTACACAGATTTAACAAGAACAATGTATTGTGTTTCGCCATTTAAACTATATATATATATATATATATATATATATATATATATATATATATATATATATATATATATATATATATATATATATATATATATATATATATATATATATATTCTTACTTTTGTCCCCAACCTGACGTTCATATTTTAATCCCATGTTTTAAAATAGACGCGGTTATATTTGGAGACACTGCGCCGTTATAAATATTATTATTTAACGTTTTTGAAAATGAAAGATGTTATATATATATATATGATTCCAGAGAGAGAGAGAGAGAGAGAGAGAGAGAGAGAGAGAGAGAGAGAGAGAGAGAGAGAGAGAGAGAGAGAGAGAGAGAGAGAGAGAGAGAGAGAGATTATTTAGTTCGACCATTGGACAATTTTTTGGTCAACTACTTGGGGCGAAATAATAAAGATTGTCTGCAAATTTGGCCGATTTTATGTTTAGTGGTGTCTCATTTAAAAGCGCGTTAACCGATTTGAATGTTCTGGACTTTGATCTTTCCTAGCATTGAAACATATGTGGAAGAAAACTGTGAAATGTTTAACTCTGTTTAACACAATGTGAGTGAAGTTGTGAAAAATAAAACAGGGAGACCTATGATGTGAATAGAGAGTGATTATTCACATTCCTTTGAAATAGAGACAAGTTCCTCAACCTGTGAACGAACACGAGTCGCAATCAAGGCTCATCATCAGCACCCCGCATGAACTAATTTTCACTTTCTATGTGAGATGGTGTGGCCGCCCCTTGAAACAGGTGCGCGGAACAGTCTTTGTTCTTTTTTTTCAGAGGAGAATCTTGTGATAGGGGCAGATGCATAATGGCAGACAAAGATTTGATACAATGGAACTGTAAATTAAATGAATTTTGGGTGGTTACTGTTTACACACTCACTCACTTATCAGCTTATAAAAATCCCAAAGTACACATAATTATGGAGATGGGTACATTCAAAGCAGGTACAAGATAACGGTGACATAGTGTTTCTTTCTTTAAGGAACAATGAAAAATCAATTTCGGTGTGGAAACAAAACTGTATGGTAATATCAGAGACTAAATTTGAATGTTTTGAAATAAGTGAATTAGCATTTTTGGAACACTTAGTCCAAAAGTAGTGAGAAAATTAAAAATTTTCACGAATGATGACGAGCTTGCTACTAACATGAATGAAGCATTAGGTGTATCAGAAAAAAATGTTTTAATATAATTGAAAGATAATTATTACAAAGAATGTTATAATGCGTCAATAGGGAACCAGTCCAATTGTTGTATACCCAGATTGAATAGAAACTAACAGAAAATTAGCGCTAATTTTATAACATTACATGAAAGCAATAATTAATGAGTAAAATTATAGTACATAAAGAGATACAAATGACAAGCGAACACTACACATAATGACAGTTATGATCATTCTATGAACAAGAAGCAGTTAAAATTAGTTATCATATTTTGGCATTAAATTTTATTCCGATTAAAAACTCAACATAAAGGGATTAAAGCTTCAACAGTTTAGCAAAGAAAGGAAACATCAACCGATGTGCGAAACCTTCCTACGTCCCCCCCCCCTACGCCCCACTAAACTTCCGTTGGCCACTGGAATAAACCCGGATGTTCTAACCGTACTGCAAACAAAGGATATCCGCCAATTGTTTTAAAACCTATAGGAAATTTCACAATAGTAAAATTCTTTACTAAGGTACATCAATTACAACATCATAATTGACAAATCACATGTTCATCAAATGTATAAATTGAATAAAACATTGCTTTCCGTCTTGCACAATGCCTCGTCGCAAAGTGATAAGCCCAATTTACCTAAGTGTGACTATGATATGGAGAACCCTTCAAACACATGCTCTTTATCGTTCCCTCGTCCATCAGTTAATTATTCCGTAAGGAAATAGCCAATTAGTCAATTTTGATTGCCAAACACCATTGCTTACCTATCTATTTATATGCGTTTTTTCCTTCAACTATATATAATACAATAATCAGTAAAATTTTAACATTCGTATAGCACTTGAGGGGAAGGAGACAAACATAAGCATACGAATAAATACCTTTCATTTAAATTTCTTTCCGATGTGTGTCTTTACCCAGCTCACTTACGGTATTGACTACAGACATTTTAAGACTTCGATGCTGAAAATAGTGCACATCCACATGTCGGTTGCATGTAGGTATGAAGTATACGTACTGAGTAAAATTTTTACTCTTTGTTTTGTTTAGATTTGCTTTGTGCTAATATGGAAGGCAATATTTTCTTTCTTTCCGTCGGTTCTCGTCAGGGATTATCTTAATTCGATTTCACCGAACTGATAGGAAAGGGCCTTTCTTCCATTTTGCTTACTGTTTAAAAGAAGAATTGCTAGGAAATGTATTAACCCGACAGAATTTAGCAAGCCCCTATTTATGGCAACATTGGATTTAAAAGATCATCCGTCTCTTGCTTCATTCTTTCTTTACCATCCTAACGCTGACAATTAATCCTTAACCGTTGGGTGGAACCTCGCTAGCTATTGCAGTTGATGTTTATATTGTCTCAAAAGTGCAGTTATTGTGTCAGTAACGACCATTTGCGAAATGGGTATCATTACTGGCTACTGCGCTTGGTGTTCCTGGAGTTGGTCAAAGGTGAAGTAAATGTAACACAATTTTAATTTTAATGACATTTTCAAATATATATATTTGTGTGTGTGTGTGTGTGTGTGTGTGTGTGTGTGTGTGACCAACTTCATATATGCACTATACCAGAAACACACACACACACGGACACGTGCTTGATACGTAGAGTAAACATATTTATCATCTGTACAAACATTAAATTTAGAACTGAAGATATACACACATAAACACACATACACACGCACACACACACACACACACACGTTAATGTGTGTTTAATCACATGCGTGCGATGTTCTTAAATACAAGCTCTTTTGGGAAGAAAGACTCAAGTGTCATCATTCGATTAGCAGTGTACAAAATGTTCGTCGATAGATTAGCAGTGTACAAAATACTTCGTCAATAGATTAGCAGAGTACAAAATGCGTCATCAATAGATAACAGTGTACAAAATACGTCATCAATAGATTAGCAGTGTACAAAATGTTTTCCTTTCTTCGTAAGGGTTGACTTAGTTTTGTGCTATACGGCACAACACCAAAATTAGGCCATTAAGTGCAGGATAAATGGCGTCATCAATAGATAACAGTGTACAAAATGCGTCATCAATAGATTAGCAGTGTACAAAATGCTTTCCTTTCTTCGTAAGGGTTGACTTAGTTTTGTGCTATACGACACAACACCAAAATTAGGCCATTAAGTGCAGGATAAATGGCGTAAAGTGTTATGCCCAGTGACACACCCCGGTAGCTGACCCAGGCTGGTCCCAAAGTAGGATTCAAACCAGAACCCTTTGGATAGTGAGTCCGGTACGCTAACCGCTGAGCCATCGTCGTTTAGTGGTAGCATCATAGGAACAGTGTACATGAATTATGATGTATAATGATGCATATAAAATATAATGAAATTGAGATGAAATGAAAGTAATGGTGAACTTAAGAACACAGTAATAATAATAATAATAATAATAATAATAATAATAATAATAATAATAATAATAATAATAATAATAATAATAATAATAATAAATCAATAAATAAATAAATACTGAAGTTATTAAATTATGTAATTTTAAGTGGCATTCATTATATTATTACGTTAAATTAGTGCTCTATAAATACAACTTAACCAGATTTTTAACCTTTGTAGATTTCGTGGAATTTTGACCTTTTTAAAATTTCAATATCCTCTGGTCTTCCGTCCGCCCCAAAACAGAGTTGGTATACCTCTTTCTTAGCGGCAAATAACATTGGTATTCTAATGCTCGTCATCCAGCATGTACACAAAATTGCTTTGATTTCTAGTGGGTACATTCTGGTATCTTCCATTTCCTTTTAAAGTATGGATAGTCAGCCTTAGTTTTCAAAGGATTTTTCTAAATTGTGTTACTTTTCCAACATAAAAATATTCCTATGGACAGATTTCTATATAATAAAGCAACTGAACACGTATTTGGTGGATTTCTCATCACGACTTAAGATCAGTGCCGAAGATGGAGAGTAGATAGTGGGAGACATGTTAATTTATAATATGCTGTGAAAAACGTGGGTATTTGTAATGAAGAGTCCTTATAGTTTTTAAAGTTTTGCTTTGTTTTCCTTAGTTGAATTATAAGTATTTATATACTATTTCCTCTTAACTTAAAACAGGTGATTTATGTAATATACTTTCCTATGTTCAGTTCATTCGTTTGGATTTATTAATTCAACGTTGAATTAATATATTCTCTCCAAGATCGCATATTCAATCCATCCATCCATCCATCCATCCATCCATCCATCCATCCATCCATCCATCCATCCATCCATCCATCCATCCATCCATCCATCCATCCTATGTTCACTCTTTCATGTATTGTTTCTATTATGACAGTTGAAATACTGACAATGTTAATTGAATGAATGAGTTAATAAGAGGGTACGTTTCTAATCAATTTGATAAATCAATTAATTATGGACGAGTTTGTTGAAGCAATCATTTCTTTATTTGCTTATTTTCCTTGTTTTTAGGAGTTTATATTTATAAAATTATTCGTGGACTAATTAATTTATTTTAGGCATCACTGTTTTAAGTTTCCAATCATGCAATGAATGGATATTAGTTCAGAAAACTGTCCTTGTGTCATTTCTTACTTGTACTGGTTTTTCTATTTAAGTGTTTATCATAGTATATAATAAATGATCACAATATATTACAAATGTATGTCAAATGTTTCGTATTATCCTTGTTGATTTTTAGGTTCATGCATGTGATTTAATACTCGAGGTATTCTATTCCAAACTCCATCAATAGAAATATTTATATGGGCGTGTTACTATTTATAGATCCTGTTCTAGCAAGTTAACATTTTCTGAGAGGCGGTAAAAATTCGATATTTGTTCTTGTTGAAATCATATATTTATAAAAGATTTGGGGTAGACATTTGAGTACGGTTTCTTTCTTTCCTCCTTCCTTCTTTATCCAGTGAATAAGCAAATAAATACAAATTGATTTATTGTACAGACAAATAACTACAAATTGATTCATTGTACAGACAAATAAATATAAATTGATTCATTGTACAGACAAATAAATACAAATTGATTCATTGTATAGACAAATAAATACAAATTGACTCGTTGTACAGACCAATAAATACAAATTGATTCGTTGTTCAGATAAATAAATACAAATTGACGCATTGCAAAGACAAGTAAAATACAAATTTACTCATTGTACAGACAAAAAAAATACAAATTGACTCATTGTACAGACAGAACATCAATGAGACCTCATTCTCCACCACCCAACAAAATAAAAAAAATTGTCAAGTGCAATTTACTTATTCATTTTCTGTAATACGGGCACCCTAATTTCACCCTAATTTTCTGACCAATGTAAGTTCAAAATATAGTCAGTTACTTTTATAACATAAGTTTTGGTTTTCATGTCAAAAATATTAGACTTACTCTTGATAGTAAATTTCATTTACCCATCGAATACATATTCCTATGAAAGGTTTCTTTTCGTTTAAATTTAATTTGGGATTTGTCTATAACCAGAGAATATTCAGTTAGCGGTACAGAGAGAGAGAGAGAGAGAGAGAGAGAGAGAGAGAGAGAGAGAGAGAGAGAGAGAGAGAGAGAGAGAGATGTGCAACTAACGAATACCTGTGGTTTCAGCCAAGCGATTATGACTTATTTCCATCTCAATAACTAGCTTACTATCGATAATTTTACGTAAATTAAACCAGAGGATTAGGTTTGTTTCCATCATCTTAATCTGCTTAGCGGATTATTTTAGGTAAACTAAATACCAGACGACTTTTGTTGCCGTCGCAATAATCGGCTTACTGTTGGTAATTTCTGCCCGTATTATTCACTCGTACGTTTGATCTTCTAGAGTAAGGGGATTATTATGTATAAATGCGATAAGCAGGTGACCAACGGGGAAAAAACTAGTATATAACTAGCCTGAGCGCCTTTGACTCTTAAGTAGTCTTTTTTCAAAGACGTAAACAAAAAACAAAACCGAGATAAAACAAACAAATAAATCCCAAAACCGTTGTGGTTACAAATACCTACATTTAATCTTATAGTAGTAACTAAAGACTACTAAGAAAATTTAGAAAAGTTTTGAAAAGAAAATGTATTCGGCTGCAATGGATAATTATACTTGTGCATGGCTGTCTTTTTCTAGTCTTCTTGGTTTAAACCGCTTGGTTTCAATGTTCAAAGGCGGCATATCCAGTAAGATTACTTTTCCTACCTGGTTTCGGAACTCTAGTTGGGGTTGGTAGCAATTGCTAAAAGTGTTATATCACTGAAAGTATGGCCAGAGGAGGTAGGCCCAATATTTGCATTATACGTTTGTATGTTTGTACGTTTGATTTGGTAGACCCAGCATTTCTATTATATGTTTGATTTGGTAGGCTCAGTATTTCTATTGCAGACCCAGTTTTCCTTATTGTAAGTTAGATCGGATTCGTTTTCTAAATAGTAAGTCAGTTTTAGGAACCGAAGGATAGATGCATGAATGCATGAATGTCGTTCCACGCCTGATCATCTGGTCTTGTATGTCAATGTCAGAATTAAAATAAATAAAAGGAAACGTTTCGTGAAAAGTATAATGATGGATGGTTGATGGAAGGAAGAAGCAATAGAATAATTAGTTAAGAAGGAAAAACTTTACTCTCTATACGCCACTTTCTCTCCACTGCCGTTACAACCAGTATCAAAACTGATCGTGTTCGTCTTATCCGTTCATCAGAATTCACGGTACAATGTAGTCTGAAAGTATGTCCACAGTACAGTTTGTTGTTTGTTATGGATCTATTGTCTGAAAGCATGTACACAGTACAGTGTGTTGTTTGTTATGGATCTATGGTCTGAATGTATTACGCAGTACAATTTGTTGTTTGTTATGGATCTATGGTCTGAAAGTAGGTACACAGTACAATGTATTGTTATGGATCTGTGGTCTGAAAGTATGTACAAAGTACAATGTATTGTTTGTTAGGGATCTATGGTCTGAAAGTATTACACAGTACAATTTGTTGTTTGTTATGGATCTACGGTCTGAAAGTATGTACCAAAAAAAAAGTTTCTAATTCAATGAACTTTATTTATGCAAATATAACATAATTTGTTTAACTTGCACATTTTACTGTGTAAAAAAAGAACCATAATATTGTATAAATAATATTAGTTTGACCCAAACTTTCAACACCCTTTAAGTCAAACCTTTAAATTTACCGCCCTTAACGCTGGTCAGATTGCGTGGATGACATTGCCCGAGAGCAATTTACATTCACTGTCACGTCCAGCGTTATGCATCTGTTTGATGTTCATGTCCGTACCTGGGCAGGTGATAGTAGTTGTCATACACACCAGATGTACCTACAGGGTATGTATAACAAACGTGCCATGGATGTAAGTGATAGACATACCGTATCTATAATTTTCAAATAAATGAAATGTATGGTGGTCAAGAGGATTATTTTAAAATTATAAACACAGTGACCTATAAATAACGCAAAGGAGAAGATAATTTCTCCATCAAGCACAAGGTCATTAACGTACTATAAAAAGTTTTACGGATATCATTCGCAAAAAGTTGTTTGAACAAAACTGCATTTGAAGGTCAGAATATCCACAACAAAAACTAAAGATCATCATCAGCAATAATAATAATAATAATAATAATAATAATAATAATAATAATAATAATGGTAATAATAATAATAATAATAATAATAATAATAATAATAATAATAATAATAATAATAATAATAATAAATCAATAAATAAATAAATACTGAAGTTATTAAATTATGTAATTTTAAGTGGCATTCATTATATTATTACGTTAAATTAGTGCTCTATAAATACAACTTAACCAGATTTTTAACCTTTGTAGATTTCGTGGAATTTTGAACTTTTTAAAATTTCAATATCCTCTGGTCTTCCGTCCGCCCCAAAACAGAGTTGGTATACCTCTTTCTTAGCGGCAAATAACATTGGTATTCTAATGCTCGTCATCCAGCATGTACACAAAATTGCTTTGATTTCTAGTGGGTACATTCTGGTGTCTTCCATTTCCTTTTAAAGTATGGATAGTGAGCCTTAGTTTTCAAAGGATTTTTCTAAATTGTGTTACTTTTCCAACATAAAAATATTCCTATGGACAGATTTCTATATAATCTAGCAACTGAACACGTATTTGGTGGATTTCTCATCACGACTTATGGTCAGTGCCGAAGATGGAGAGTAGATAGTTGGAGACATGTTAATTTATAATATGCTGTGAAAAACGTGGGTATTTGTAATGAAGAGTCATTATAGTTTTTAAAGTTTTGCTTTGTTTTCCTTAGTTGAATTATAAGTATTTATATACTATTTCCTCTTAACTTAAAACAGGTGATTTATGTAATATACTTTCCTATGTTCAGTTCATTCGTTTGGATTTATTAATTCAACGTTGAATTAATATATTCTCTCCAAGATCGCATATTCCATCCATCCATCCATCCATCCATCCATCCATCCATCCATCCATCCATCCATCCATCCATCCATCCATCCATCCATCCATCCATCCATCCTATGTTCACTCTTTCATGTATTGTTTCTATTATGACAGTTGAAATACTGACAATGTTAATTGAATGAATGAGTTAATAAGAGGGTACGTTTCTAATCAATTTGATAAATCAATTAATTATGGACGAGTTTGTTGAAGCAATCATTTCTTTATTTGCTTATTTTCCTTGTTTTTAGGAGTTTATATTTATAAAATTATTCGTGGACTAATTAATTTATTTTAGGCATCACTGTTTTAAGTTTCCAATCATGCAATGAATGGATATTAGTTCAGAAAACTGTCCTTGTGTCATTTCTTACTTGTACTGGTTTTTCTATTTAAGTGTTTATCATAGTATATAATAAATGATCACAATATATTACAAATGTATGTCAAATGTTTCGTATTATCCTTGTTGATTTTTAGGTTCATGCATGTGTTTTAATACTCGAGGTATTCTATTCCAAACTCCATCAATAGAAATATTTATATGGGCGTGTTACTATTTATAGATCCTGTTCTAGCAAGTTAAAATTTTCTGAGAGGCGGTAAAAATTCGATATTTGTTCTTGTTGAAATCATATATTTATAAAAGATTTGGGGTAGACATTTGAGTACGTTTTCTTTCTTTCCTCCTTCCTTCTTTATCCAGTGAATAAGCAAATAAATAAAAATTGATTTATTGTTCAGACAAATAACTACAAATTGATTCATTGTACAGACAAATAAATATAAATTGATTCATTGTACAGACAAATAAATACAAATTGATTCATTGTATAGACAAATAAATACAAATTGACTCATTGTACAGACAAATAAATACAAATTGATTCGTTGTACAGATAAATAAATACAAATTGACGCATTGCAAAGACAAATAAAATACAAATTTACTCATTGTACGGACAAAAAAAATACAAATTGACTCATTGTACAGACAGAACATCAATGAGACCTCATTCTCCACCACCCAACAAAATAAAAAAAAAATTGTCAAGTACAATTTACTTATTCATTTTCTGTAATACGGGCACCCTAATTTCACCCTAATTTTCTGACCTATGTAAGTTCAAAATATAGTCAGTTACTTTTATAACATAAGTTTTAGTTTTCATGTCAAAAATATTAGACTTACTCTTGATAGTAAATTTCATTTACCCATCGAATGCATATTCCTATGAAAGGTTTCTTTTCGTTTAAATTTAATTTGGGATTTGTCTATAACCAGAGAATATTCAGTTAGCGGTACTGAGAGAGAGAGAGAGAGAGAGAGAGAGAGAGAGAGAGAGAGAGAGAGAGAGAGAGAGAGAGAGAGAGAGAGATGTGCAACTAACGAATACATGTGGTATCAGCCAAGCGATTATGACTTATTTCCATCTCGATAACTAGCTTACTATCGATAATTTTACGTAAATTAAACCAGAGGATTAGGTTTGTTTCCATCATCTTAATCTGCTTAGCGGATTATTTTAGGTAAACTAAATACCAGACGACTTTTGTTGCCGTCGCAATAATCGGCTTACTGTTGTTAATTTCTGCCCGTATTATTCACTCGTACGTTTGATCTTCTAGAGTAAGGGGATTATTATGTATAAATGCGATAAGCTGGTGACCAACGGGGAAAAACTAGTATCTAATTAGCCTGAGCGCCTTTGACTCTTAAGTAGTCTTTTTTCAAAGACATAAACAAAAAAACAAAACCTAGATCAAACAAACAAATAAATCCCAAAACCGTTGTGGTTACAAA
This sequence comes from Potamilus streckersoni, assembly GCA_016746295.1. Taxonomy (NCBI): domain Eukaryota; kingdom Metazoa; phylum Mollusca; class Bivalvia; order Unionida; family Unionidae; genus Potamilus; species Potamilus streckersoni. Next base: position 2,053,125 of record JAEAOA010000631.1, read on the forward strand.
TACCTACATTTAATCTTATAGTAGTAACTAAAGACTACTAAGAAAATTTAGAAAAGTTTTGAAAAGAAAATGTATTCGGCTGCATTGGATAATTATACTTGTGCATGGCTGTCTTTTTCTAGTCTTCTTGGTTTAAACCGCTTGGTTTCAATGTTTTAAGGCGGCGTATCCAGTATGATTACTTTTCCTTCCTGGTTTCGGAACTCTAGTTGGGGTTGGTAGCAATTGCTAAAAGTGTTATATCACTGAAAGTATGGCCAGGGGATGTAGGCCCAATATTTGCATTATACGTTTGTATGTTTGTACGTTTGATTTGGTAGACCCAGCATTTCTATTATATGTTTGATTTGGTAGGCTCAGTATTTCTATTGCAGACCCAGTTTTCCTTATTGTAAGTTAGATCGGATTCGTTTTCTAAATAGTAAGTCAGTTTTAGGAACCGAAGGATAGATGCATGAATGCATGAATGTCGTTCCACACCTGATCATCTGGTCTTGTATGTCAATGTCAGAATTAAAATAAATAAAAGGAAACGTTTCGTGAAAAGTATAATGATAGATGGTTGATGGAAGGAAGAAGCAATAGAATAATTAGTTAAGAAGGAAAAACTTTACTCTCTATACGCCACTTTCTCTCCACTGCCGTTACAACCAGTATCAAAACTGATCGTGTTCGTCTTATCCGTTCATCAGAATTCACGGTACAATGTAGTCTGAAAGTATGTCCACAGTACAGTTTGTTGTTTGTTATGGATCTATTGTCTGAAAGCATGTACACAGTACAGTGTGTTGTTTGTTATGGATCTATGGTCTGAATGTATTACGCAGTACAATTTGTTGTTTGTTATGGATCTATGGTCTGAAAGTAGGTACACAGTACAATGTATTGTTCTGGATCTGTGGTCTGAAAGTATGTACACAGTACAATATATTTTTTGTTATGGATCTATGGTCTGAAAGTATTACACAGTACAATTTGTTGTTTGTTATGGATCAATGGTCTGAAAGTATGTACCAAAAAAAAAGTTTCTAATTCAATGAACTTTATTTATGCAAATATAACATAATTTATTTAACTTGCACATTTTACTGTGTAAAAAGAACCATAATATTGTATAAATAATATTAGTTTGACCCAAACTTTCAACACCCTTCAAGTCAAACCTTTAAATTTACCGCCCTTAACGCTGGTCAGATTGTGTGGATGACATTGCCCGAGAGCAATTTATATTCACTGTCACGTCCAGCGTTATGCATCTGTTTGATGTTCATGTCCGTACATGGGCAGGTGATAGTAGTTGTCATACACACCAGATGTACCTACAGGGTATGTATAACAAACGTGCCATGGATGTAAGTGATAGACATACCGTATCTATAATTTTCAAATAAATGAAATGTATGGTGGTCAAGAGGATTATTTTAAAATTATAAACACAGTGACCTATAAATAACGCAAAGGAGAAGATAATTTCTCCATCAAGCACAAGGTCATTAACGTACTATAAAAAGTTTTACGGATATCATTCGCAAAAAGTTGTTTGAACAAAACTGCATTTGAAGGTCAGAATATCCACAACAAAAACTAAGGATCATCATCAGCAATAATAATAATAATAATAATAATAATAATAATAATAATAATAATAATAATAATAATAATAATAATAATAATAATAGACTTTTCTGATCACATGAAAAGATTTATATCATCTTTATCGTCAGTTACATTTTTGAAAACGATTAATGCAAAAGTGGCGATATTTATGATCATAATATACATTATACAACAGGTCGTTTCTTTCTCATTCCTGCTTCATTTGACAAACTGTTTTTTATTGGGGTTTTGTAAACTCTTCGGTGTTTGAAAATATTGCATGTAGTGATAATTAATTATGAAAAAAACAATGACAATGAGAATGAAAACCACTAGATTTATCTCCCCTTCAAATAACAATTTCTCCAGTTATTTTCTTTCAATGCTGATCTTCCTGTGCATAAAAGGAAATAGTTTGCGAAATCTTTTTGGTCATCCATAGTTTTCACAACAATAAGCAACAACAACAACAACAACAACAACAATAATAATAATAATAATAATAATAATAATAATAATAATAATAATAATAATAATAATAATAATAATAATAATAATAATAATAGAACTGTTATCATCACCATCATGAGGTCGCACTCTCATATAATGTTTAGATGTAAAGATAAGTATACTACTTTGGTTTTCTTGGAGAAAGTCTTATTTATATTGAAATGCTCTCATCAAAACATTCGTACTTACTGACAATATTTATTCACATTCAAAATGCCCCCTCCAAACACCCGTACCTAAATGCCCCAACACCCGTATCTACTGAAAGTCTCTATTCATATTCAAAATGCCACTTCCAAACACCCGTACCTACCGAAATGTATATATTCAAAATGCCCCCACTCTAAATACTGGTACCTACTGAAAATCTATTTTTATATTCAATATCCCTCCTCCAAACACCCGTGCCTACTGACAATCTCCATTCATATTCAAAATACCGCCCTCTTCATACACCCGTCCACATTGACAATCTCCATTCATATTCAAACTAATGCCCCCTCCATATCCTAGTGCTAACACTCACCCCCTGAAATTACCCTACGGATAATCTAGTCGATGAAGTTCCTAGGAAAATCCAAGGGAGAACAAACGACCCACGGGAAAGTATTGGCAAAAGTTCTCACATAACCACCTTGACAGACTCTGACACTGGAACATATGCAAACTCAGAAGAGATGTTATGGATATGTAAGGGCTAGCACCTTCCTTAGACACTATGCCACCCGGGATTCCAGTTTGAAAGAGGTAATTGAAATTGAAATTGTGTGTAAATCTGACCTATAACCATTTGTTAAAATGATAATAAACTAAAACACCGAAGAAGGCAAAAGAGTACATGGATATCAAAGAGCTTTGAATTAATCCTGTTCCAATTTCATTCCGAAGTGTTATAAATGTAGGGATATTCTTTATTCAATAAACTAACAAAAATGAAATACGCGATCTCTTTTGCGTGTTAAATTCAAAAGGAAGCCACGAATCTAGCCAGAATTAAGGTAGGTGCAAGGCTCAAGAAGGAACCAGTGTGCACGGAATTTATGGTGACTCGGAGTTGACTGGTCTTTGTTTAAATAATACGTTCATGCAATATGATTAGATAACGGAGACGCCCAGGTAAATGGAATTTCACAATCTAGATTAAACAACACCTGGCCAAGCCAAACATGGTTGACCTGTGTTCATTAAATAATGACCCTACACAGAATTCTACAATAAAGAACAAAATACAAGCAAATAAAATGAAAACTAAGCAGATGGGGTACGAGAAGAAAAAACAAAAAACTATCGGTTATCAGACATCCATGTTTTTCATGCCTCATTAAATAAGTGAAAACAGAATACGGTATTATTACTGTAAGTCTATCGACTCGTCTCTCTATCCATCGACTTATCTCTGTCTGCCTCTTGCCGCTTGGCAAAGTTTACATTAAGACTCGTTTTTAGGTACTTAAATGTTCTAGGTAAGCATTTAACATTTTCCCTTTTTAGAGGGATTTAAAAAAAGTGTTCATTTTAAAAGTCCAGCGCGCCTTAACATTTAGATATATCCTCTTTGAAGGAGATAAATGACAAAGCATGCATAATGTCTTAAAAGTATTGAGTTAACCTGGTACTGCTTACTAAGCCGAATCCGTATGAAACCCGTTGCAAACCGGAAAGAGGTTGTACACATTGTCACTCTATCTGCCCCCCATCTTTGCTGGCAGAGGGTTCCTGGGTATGGTGTTTTACCTAACAGTTGCACTGGAGGGTGTTATGGTACCTAGGCAACTGGAGAAAAGCGACATACGGGTGACAAACAACGGTAGCTGACCAGAGCTGAAATTACGGTAGGATATAAGCCTTATAGTAGAGAGTCAGACGCTGTTGTTGTTGCTATAGGATTTAACGCTATTTTTTCAGCAGAAGATAGGCTATAAATGGCGGTCAGCATAAATGGTGGAGGAAGAACCCGGACCCCTTCCGAAAGAACTACCGACCGACGAGAAGCAACAAGCTAGCTTACTCACATACCTACTTTGGCCAAGCCTGAGACTCAAACCCACGCAGACAGAAGTGATATGGCAATGATCCGTAATTGTGAGTAATCCGACACTAAGCATGCGTGTATGTATGTATGTATGTATGTATGTATGTATGTATGTATGTATGTATGTATGTATGTATGTATGTATGTATGTATGTATGTATGTATGTATGTATGTATGTATGTATGTATGTATGTATGTATGTATGTATGTATGTATGTATGTATGTATGTATGTAGAGGTTAGTGTTATGACTGGTAGGCTTGGTGTCAGGATAACGTGATTGGGTGGGACATCAGGCTATATGTCTGCGGAATGATACCTTAGGTGGCGCTCACCAGTTATTATGTACTTTTGAGAGAGTGATATATGTAAGGTGAAGTTGTTTGCATTTTAAACATGCACAGTGGAGAGAATGTTGGCATACCTATATACTACTTTCATGTAATGTGGATGAAATTTCTTTGGATATTGTACTTTTGGAAATTTAAAACGAGCTTAGGACACTGCGAACTAAAGTGACTGCTCCCTTGTGCTCCAAAAATCAACCAAAATTTGTCTAAAGTACACTATTCTTGGCAGCTATTAAAATATGGAAAATGAATTTTGCCAAACTAGATAATACCATCTTCTAAAAGTGCAATGACTGAATTACCAAATACATAAAATGTAAAACAGTTATCTGCTCTTTTTCTTTTACAATTTACCTCTGAAGTTCGAGAAGTGAAAATGAGCAAGTAGAGCTAGCACTTTTTTGAAAGGTGCACATCTGCAGTAAGGTCAAGCTGTATACTCTCTAACCCATATTTCACCCATCAATAATACATCAAAATAAAGGGAATTAAAGGTTGTTTGAACAATACCTAAGATATACAAAGTCTCTTTTAAAACACCAGTATAAGTAGTGAAGAAACCCGGGGAAACTCATTTTCTTTAAACTTTTAACCCTATGCTAAATACGAAACTGTAGAGCGCCACCTTAAAAACAAATATAAACATTTATGCAATTATTATTCTTATTTTCATATTATTATGTATGATGTTCTGAGTAAAATGGTACATTAACAATGATTTTATTCATGAAAGTAAGCTAATTATGCTTATTTTTGCTCTAGCATACATAATTTGCTATGAGGCATGTTTGGGTGAGTAGTGACCTTCATTATGGGGAAATTAGAAGTCTTAGAATATAGAAATAAAGTCAACTTAAATTGAAAAATGTTGCAATAAGAAACAGATATACATAGTGAAAATGTTTGATTTCATTTATTTGCAATGAAATTAAAAAATAAATGATAACAAATCAAATCTGCTTTCTTCCACATCAAAAAATTAGTTAATATTTTACCCTTTGACCTTTGACCTTTATGAACCTCACCTGTAATATCCCTTTTATAACTGTAAAATTTATTGTTGACATTTTAGGAATAAATATGGTTAGTTTCATGTTCCTGTCTATCAGTATAACACTGGTTGCTATGTTGACAAAATGCAATGCACATTTTTAAAAGGAGGGGGGGGCTGTACCGGTTTAAGACTCTGACTCTAATAAATGCTGTTCTGAGGGGGAAAATATAGGACAATTATTACAAAGAACTGTTTTGATGCTTGCAACTTAAATATTTCAGCCATACAATCAAAACTAAATCATACAATAATAATTTCTATATACTCTTTATGGTGGCGCTCACCAGTTATTATGTACTTTAGAGAGAGTGATGTATGTAAGGTGAAGTTGTTTGCATTTTAAACATGCACAGTGGAGAGAATGTTGGCATACCTATATACTACTTTCATGTAATGTGGATGAATTTTCTTTGGATATTGTACTTTTGGAAATTTAAAATGAGCTTAGGACACTGAGAACTAAAATCACTGCTCCCTTGTGCTCCAAAAATCAACCAAAATTTGTCTAAAGTACACTATTCTTGGCAGCTATTAAAATATGGAAAATGAATTTTGCCAAACTAGATAATACCAGCTTCTAAAAGTGCAATGACTGAATTACCAAATACATAAAAAGTAAAAAAAGTTATCGGCTCTTTTTTTTTTTTTACAATTTACCTCTGAAGTTCGAGAAGTGAAAATGAGCAAGTAGAGCTAGCACTTTTTTGAAAGGTGCACATCTGCAGTAAGGTCAAGATGTATACTCTATAACCCATATTACACCCATCAATCATACACCAAAATAAAGGGAATTAAAGGTTGTTTGAACAATACCTAAGATATACAAAGTCTCTTTTAAAACACCAGTATAAGTAGTGAGGAAACCCGGGGAAACTCTTTTTCTTTAAAATTCTAACCCTATGCTTAATACGAAACTGTAGAGCGCCACCTTAGGGCTAGACACCACTATAAACTGACACACTGCAGACATTGTTGCGATATGACTGAAAAAGCGTTAAAGCTACGTTAAAAATCCAAATCACACACACATCATCATCATAATGATTATTATTATCATTATCGTTATTATTATTATTATTATTATTATTATTATTATTATTATTATTATTATTATTATTATTATTATTATTATTATTATTATTATTATTATTATGATTATTATGATTATTATTATTATTATTATTATTATTATTATTATTATTATTATTATTATTATTATTATTATTATAATTTTTATTATCGTTGTTGTTGTTGTTGTTGTTGTTGTTGTGGTTGCTGCTGCTGCTGCTGTTGTTGTATTACTTGGCAGTTTCTGGCGAACCCAATTAAGAATCTAGTAGGGTATAATCCATAGGTCCTGGACAACTCCATTAGTTTATTACCTTAAAGTCTGGATCTCTGTCACCTAATTATTTAGCCTTTTTTTGTTTTTTGTTTTTGAATTTGGTGGTGGGGTGGTCTTTGTGTTAGATTTTATGAAACGTTTGTTAAAGAAAATTAAGGAATCTTTTCGCACAAATTTCTAACAGCCTAATGAATCCACCCTGATGAGAACCATTCACTGTGCAATTTCCCCAGTTTTTAAAATTTATTTTAAAATTCTGTCATTTAACAATCCAATTTATACAGTCAACTATGAACAATTTTATATAAATAGATCACGAAATTAAATTTATAAATCAAACAAAGCTGTGTACCCTATACATGTCCTGCAGAACAGCTTATGTTACCAGTTTATAAACGAAGAGCAAATGATGATGAGAGAGATGAAAATCTATTACAAAGAAAATGACCATTTTACGTAGAAGCCAATAAATATTTAAAAATTTCAATTTAAAAGTTGATATTAATTGTTCAGTGAATGCGTAGGGCAGAGTATCAAATGAAGTTTTAGCCAAATCAATAAAAATGGTCAGTAGGGTTGAAAATATAGGGATGCGGAATGTCCTTTCGGCATTAATCAGTTCATATAACAAACCGGCTGTCTGAATACTACGTAGCATTACCATTATTAGCATTACCATTATTTAATAAGGGATAAGGTAACAAACATTTGATCTAATAAGTAGTAAAGTATATTGTCAAGGAAGACCAATTTTTAGTTAGAGTCAGTTCGACAAACATTGAACGTGCTTTATAACTAACTCAGATCAACATTTTGAGATTGTTTTGAAAAGCTGGTTTTGTACCCATTCAGAAGTCTGCAACTAATAGAAGTGATTAGTAGCCTCTCAGATCGATCAGAAGGTACACCTTAAACTCCCCATTTTACTATTCCACCAACTGAAGGACAACTCTTTTGTGTTGTCAGATCGCAGTTCCTAATAGCTGCGGTCTATTTACCAGATTATATAAAAATGTTGTCTGCCAACCTTTGTGTGTTGCCCAAATAGGTTGTCCTTTGCTTGTCTGTTTAGTTTCTGTTTGAATGTAAGCATACTGTATAATAATGGATCTGAAGATTACATTGTGAAGTCGCCTGAGTGGAATCAGATGATGACGACGAGTATTGGTAATTCAAAGGTGGCTGTGGTTTTATGAACGAATCTGTTTGCCATTGCTACTGACATCGTTCCAAGGAAGCATAATAATACATAATCTGCAGTGACGCTTGGTTTGTAGAGTGGTAATCAGAAGATACGTAGAACTGGTTACATGTTAAAAAAGGTGGTTGGCATTGGCATCTGCATTAAAGTCTTTTGAATGAGAGGCAGAATTGACTATTATATATTCCAAACATTATCTTGGCTAGAAGTCTCAGTACTTGCTTCCTATGACATGCTGGTCGACAGGTGGGCTTTTGGTTCTTTTTTTGTGTGTGCAAATGCTTGCTAGAACAACAATGATTTTACATGGACTTTGAAAGAAAATTTCGTAATAGTGATTTCTGTTGATACGTGAAGGATCGAGTAGTCATAGACGTGGTATGTTTTTTTTTTTGGCAAGTTTGACGATATCGTTGACTTAAGTCAACAGACCGCGGCAAAACTCATCGCGTTTATGAAGATGGACCTGTGCAGACTTCACTTCTACTTTATACTTGATGTTGAGAGCTAGCCACGAGCGATTTATGATACTACCATTGTTATTGCCAGCTGGTGCCCATCCCCCCCCAAAAAAAATACAAAGCGGAAAAAGAAAAACAAAACAACAGCAAACAAACAAACAAACACTGGTCGCGGTCTTGCCTTGGAAAATATTTAAGATTACAAGTAGTCACAATTATATCGCTCGCCAGCCAGGCTATGGCAAAACAATACAAAACGCTGTGCCAAAGATATTATCTACCGCACGCAGTTCTTTAACGAGGTCGTCGTTACATTATGTGTTCAACCCTCTAGTCATATATGTTTGTATGTAATTTTGTTTTCTTTTTCTTTTGATTTCTAGAATCAATATTTTTCTCAATTAATTTATGTAGTATTACTGCTGGTTTCGTAATTATGAAATTCGAGATCATCAAGACGTAATTATGCAAGAAAATTTGTAGCTATAAAAAGTATTAAGAAATACTTTAATTCGAGAAAAAAAATTGATTAAAAAATAATGATCAAAAACCATATCTGATAATAAGATGCATTTATATTGAAAACAAAATGAATAGTAGAACTGATTTCGTTGCCAAATATCAGAAAGGTTGAGAGAGAAGCGAGCAAGATCTTGAAAGTAACACTCAATAAACATCCAATGTCCCTAAATGACCAGACTTCGCAAAAGATGAACCTTACTCGTTGCAACTGAAATTGGAAAACATTCTCAATACTTTATGAAAAGTAAAAGCAGGAAAATGACAAAATATTATGGCACATCCAGGCAAAAGGTCATGTGATGGTGTCAAAATAGACCACAATAGTATTTAATTGGTCTCTATAGCATAGGGTTTCATACATTTATAATCTAAATACAAATCAAACTGAAATGAATCCTTGACGTGGACGGGGCTGAGCGCATATCCTCCAAGAGTTAAATATAGTTAAATAAATAGAGTAAATCCAGTTCAAAAATAGTGTATATTAACTATCAAGTTAATAATACAAGCAAAACCAAACGTTCTATAATTTATGCCAATTAATGCCTGGAAAAACGAACAAGATGATTAACACTATTGACTGCTAGATAATAAAGAACTTTTGCATCAAATTACAAGATGACTGTTATTCTTAAATAGATTCTCTGATTAACAAGGATATGAAACAGCACTTAAAGTTGGTTATTTGAATTTGGATAACTTAATTTAGTTCAAGTAGGCCCTTCCTGCTGACCACCTCGAAGACCTTGGTGAGGTAAATAAACACCATGTAGAATGGTTGACATTGCTCTCTGCTTTTCTCTTGGAGTTGTCTGAGGGAGACGATCAGGTCTGTTGTCGACCTTCCTGTTCTGAAGCTGCACTGGGATTCCGGGGACATGTGGTCCGCCAGTAGCTAAAGCCTGTTGAGGAGAATGCAGGCAAACACTTTGCCAACGATGCTGAGAAGTGAAGTTCCTCTATAATTGTTACAGACACTGAGGTCTCCCTTGTTTTTGTAGAGGGTCACAATGGTGGCGTCGCGCATGTCTTGGGGGACTGCTTCTTCCACCCAGCAGAGGCAGAGTAGCTCATGCAGTGGCTGTAGTCATGTCGGTTTCCATGTTTGATGGCTTCTGGCGGGATGCTACCTGGTGCTTTGTCATTTGGGAGGGAGTCGAAACCTTTTTCATATACAGTTTATATAGGTACAGTTTATATAGGTACTATATTTTTCTAAATCAAAATTAAAAGCAAAACTCTTTTTAATCGCAGACAAAATTGGCATGTCTCCACTAAATCAACAGCTATGCTCTCTTGCATGCATAATTATTAAATTAATTACATCACTAGCCTGTGTTTTGTCTTTTTATTCCAAAGATAATATTAATTTGTATAATTCCAAATGATTTCGGTGTCTATATTTACTTTCTTCCATATTTAAATTATAATCTTTAAAATATTTGTTATGTGACTTACCAAAAGATACAATATATTGTCTCTGTTACGTGTAACGGACAAAAGGGACAAAGTTCGTTTGAAATAATTCTTTTGAGAAACGTATTCACAAATCTAATACCATTCTGAAACCATATTTTGTCTTACATCCTTTATCCTTTACCTTGAGTATAGTAAAGTGATGATTAAACAATATTTGTGCTTCTCAACTTGGCCATGTTAACTCCTCTAATTAGTTTTAAATGTTTCAAAAAATCTCTTCAAAAGGAATAAGATTCTTTCAGTAGACTTTTAAAAAAGATATATTCCATACAAAATGAAATTCTCAATTTCTTTGCTAAAAAATTTAACAATTAGTTTTTAATTCGAGTCATCCAAAAGAATTCTACTGATTTATATTATTTTCAAAGATTTTACAAAATGAAATATATTAATCATATTTAATCCGCATCGTGATATTTCTTCACATCGGTATTTTTATTGATTTTGTCCTATGCCGAACAAACTTGTAAAAGAACACATTTAATTCACTAAGAACATGCTTAGATGAATTTGGTAATGACAATAAAGAATTAATTTTAGAGATAGCTAAACAGATTATGAACGTTATGTATATTTTGTGTTGAGCACATTTTTAGTCCGGCTGTCAATTCGTATAGAAGCAATGGCGTGCGAGATGTCTGAGGGACATCAGGCTCTAATTTGAAATCTGCTGGTCATGCCTTTTTAAGTATACGTACGTATAAGAACGCTTTCATTCTGCGTGGAAGCTTATTCATGCTCATAGTCAATAGTCTTTATTAGAAACTGTGCAATATATTCGTTTATTAAAAAACATATTTTGAATTCATGAGATCCATAACTTGTCATGAGGTAGTATTTTATGTGATACTGGACAAGTCAGAGGCGTAGCTATGATATTTTTGCGCCCAGGGGCGAACTATAAAATTGGCGCCCCAGCCCCCTCCCCAGAGGCGTAGCTAGGGTGGGGCAGGGGGTATATATGTCCCCGGGCGACAAGGTACAGGGCGCCAAAATGAGTCTTACAACGTTACATTATAATAAGGATTAAACGGGGGGATGGGCTGGGGCGCCAATTTTATAGTTCGTACCCGGGCGCAAAATACCATAGCTACGCCTCTGCCCCTCCCCGTTTAATCAATTACTTATTATAATGTAACGTTGTAAGCCTCATTTTGGCACCCTAGCTACGCCTCTGGGACAAGTCAATGCTGGACTTCGTTGGTGTACATCATTTATTAACACATTTGTTATATCCTTCAAATTAGTTCCCGGTATAACAAAAAAACATAAAAAAACCAAACAACCGACATACGCAAAAAATCAAATAGAAGAGCACATATGCATGTGCTCTAATATCTACGGTATTATACGTATGTTCTAATATGTACGGTATTATACGTATGTTCTAATATGTACGGTATTATACGTATGTTCTAATATGTACGGTATTATACGTATGTTCTAATATGTACGGTATTATACGTATGTTCTAATATGTACGGTATTATACGTATGTTCTAATATCTACGGTATTATACGTATGTTCTAATATGTACGGTATTATACGTATGTTCTAATATGTACGGTATTATACGTATGTTCTAATATGTACGGTATTATACGTATGTTCTAATATGTACGGTATTATACGTATGTTCTAATATGTACGGTATTTTACGTATGTTCTAATATCTACGGTATTATACGTATGTTCTAATATGTACGGTATTATACGTATGTTCTAATATGTACGGTATTATACGTATGTTCTAATATGTACGGTATTATACGTATGTTCTAATATGTACGGTATTATACGTATGTTCTAATATGTACGGTATTATACGTATGTTCTAATATCTACGGTATTATACGTATGTTCTAATATGTACGGTATTATACGTATGTTCTAATATCTACGGTATTATACGTATGTTCTAATATGTACGGTATTATACGTATGTTCTAATATCTACGGTATTATACGTATGTTCTAATATGTACGGTATTATACGTATGTTCTAATATGTACGGTATTATACGTATGTTCTAATATGTATGGTATTATACGTATGTTCTAATATGTACGGTATTATACGTATGTTCTAATATCTACGGTATTATACGTATGTTCTAATATCTACGGTATTATACGTATGTTCTAATATGTACGGTATTATACGTATGTTCTAATATGTACGGTATTATACGTATGTTCTAATATCTACGGTATTATACGTATGTTCTAATATCTACGGTATTATACGTATGTTCTAATATGTACGGTATTATACGTATGTTCTAATATGTACGGTATTATACGTATGTTCTAATATCTACGGTATTATACGTATGTTCTAATATCTACGGTATTATACGTATGTTCTAATATCTACGGTATTATACGTATGTTCTAATATCTACGGTATTATACGTATGTTCTAATATGTACGGTATTATACGTATGTTCTAATATGTACGGTATTATACGTATGTTCTAATATGTACGGTATTATACGTATGTTCTAATATGTACGGTATTATACGTATGTTCTAATATGTACGGTATTATTCGTGTGAAGTTATTTAAAGATCTTTTTACCCTGTTGTATAAATGACCTTGACTTGCTAAGAGATGCAATACGAATATACATGTATATAGGACGGGGGGACTTATTTCATAGCTTATTTCATAGTTCGTAAGTCAACTGAAGTTACAGGTTTTGGCCTTCAAGAATATGGCTTTTAAATATTGTTCATTCTTACTCAGTACCATTTAATCATACAGGTTTTATAAATTTAAAAAAAAAACACCAGGGGCGCACACAGAATTATATTTTATGGTGGGGGACAAACATGTTGTGGTTCAACTTTTAAGTTTTACGAATGTAGGTCAAAACATGTCGGAGTTGAGAAATAGTGTGGCGCCAATAAAAATAGCAAAGCTTGTGCGTATATACCGGTAGTCTATCAAGCGTATAGCTAAGTTACTTGTGGTTTTGGACCAATCTCGAAGTTACACTATATACCGTTAATAGTCGCTTATAAAATGAGCTAAACTGCAAACAACAGAGATTACGCCGTAGTATAACGCGCATGCAGATTAGAGTCTGTGGGGTTTGTTCTAATGATTACTCCTAACAAACTTCAGAGACCCAGATCTTGCGGCGCATAATGCGACTTAATTCGAACTAGTCTTATAAGCGAGTAAATATGGTTTCCAATTGTATTCCAAATACTTTTTATGAGTCAAGAAAATTACATCTTGTATATTTTTTGACGATAGTACGGGATCGAACGTCAAGACTGAGGCATTCATTAAACCGCCAGGATTTCTTAGCTGTATTAAAGCAGGATAATTGTTATTATATACTGATAGTAGTCTAAATGTAGGCGACTTGATTACTCAGGTCGAATCGACCTTGAACTTTTTACGAGAAATCTTCCGTAAGTAGATTTTCTTGATTGTAGGTGGACAATACACATGTTTTGTACATGTATTTTATGGGCCCTGGAAAAATAAATTCCGGTGGACGGAACTTAGGTTTTAAGCGGTGGAGAGTGTTCTTGTATTGACATTATTAATAAAGGAAAAAAGTTATTTACCTAATCTAGCTAAACAACATTAATTGTATTCAGTTATTTATATGTTTGAATTATTGTCCCAATATCTAAGTGATATGTGTCAAATGCTCGTCATACCTGTAAATCAAAGTTAAGGTGAAATATATCGCATTTATAATTGAATATTATCGCATTTATTATTTGATATCCCCTTACTGCCTGAAGTTAGCCCTAAAAAGCACTTAAATTATCGTGAGATGGAGAAAGAAGAATGAATGATGGAAAAAATAAATAAAGAAACTAACAAATAACAAACCAATAACGAGCATAACACAAAAGCTCGTGTGTACAAAAAAGGAGCATAACATTTTGACAACGGACAATAGGAAAAAATATAAATCTGGAATACATGTAGGGCTTGCCATTGTAATTAAGTTGTTTTTTTCATAGGTCTATGCATGGGCATGATGTTTTCGGCTGTAAGATGGGCATTTTGCAAACTTTATCATGCTTAGTCAAACTGAAGTTATAGGCGCTGGTATTTAAATAAAGTAAATAAAGTATCTTGTTACAAGTGGATGGGACATCAGAACTGCATCGCAAGCCTGTGACTCTAGAAGAGTGACCTGAGATTATCAATCAAATGTTAAGGATGGGAGGCGAGGTTGGAGGTGGCGGCCTTAGGTTTAGGACCAGAATTAGACAGTAGACTCTCGAGTTAGACCTATGTAAGAAAAATCTTAGAAGCAGTTGCTTCAGCAAAAATTTCTCAACTCGATTAATACATTACAAATGTGACCAAACGTTAGTTGGACCTTAGTGCAAAATAATTAGTACATTAAGATCTAGGTATTATACAAAACTGAATCTAAGTGTTCTTTGCCACAGTAATCCTACAAACACTAGTTATATTCCTTCTAATACGTTTTACGTTGCTAATACGTTTTACGTTGATTTACTTTTGGATATAAATAACTAAAATACATAAATAAATTTATCAATTATTCTTCTCATAGTTCGTACATAAAAAGGACCAGATTAGTCTTTAGCATAAACTAATGATAATTTAATTTATGACCAGTTGCCATATTCAATTTCGAGGAAGCTGTGACTATAATGGAAGTTTGCTACTTTCTTGTCACAAAGTATCAGCTATGTACTCAGTATTATCTACGTACTTAGTATCAAATACGAACTCAGTATCAGATATATACTCAGTATCAGTTATGTACTCAGTATCAGCTATATACTCAGAATCAGCTATGTACCCAGTATCAGCTATGTGCTCAGTATCAGCCGTGTAATCAGTACCGGACATGTACTTAGTATCAGACATGTAATCAGTATCAGCTATGTACTCAGTATCAGCTATGTAATCTGTATCAGCTATGTACACATTGTCTGATATGTTCTCAGCATCAGCTATGTAATCAGTGTGAAACATGTAATCAGCATTAGCTATATACTCAGTATCAACTATATACTCAGTAACAGCTATGCACTCAGTATCAGCTATGTACTCAGTATTAGCTATGTACTAAGTATCAGGCATGTGTTTAGTATCAGCTATATACTCGGAATCAGTTATATACTCAGTATCAGCTATGTACTCAGTATTAGCTATATACTCAGTATCAGCTATATACTCTATCAGCTATGTACTCTGTATTAGCTATATACTCAGTATCAGCTATATACTCTGTATCAGCTATGTACTCAGTATTAGCTATATATTCAGTATCAGTTATGTACTCAGTATCAGCTACGTACTCAGATCGAATAATTGCCGGTTGAAACCGTAACAACGTTGGCGATGTAAGCAAATGTTCTTGCTTTGTTTTGGTTAACAATCGCTGTTAATAACATTTAATAGAACGAAAAAAGAGTAGAGTAAATTCAAGATAGTGGCTACTAAATTTATAATAATAATAATAATAATAATAATAATAATAATAATAATAATAATAATAATAATAATAATAATAATAATAATAATAATAATAATAATAATAATATCATCATCATTATCATCATCATCATCGTCGTAATCATCATCTATCCAAATCAATCATATTAATAGATAAGTGCTTATCTCTTTCTTTTAATGATAGACTTTAATTTATATTTCTAATTTTAAATCCGCTTTTTAAGACTGAGAGTTCTCGTGAGCCTATCATAATATTGTTTTTGTCATCAACATCTCTTTCTTTTCCATTTCTATTGATCGGTTGTTTAGACTGTTTAGGTTACCAACATTAATCGGTCCAGAGTACATTTCTCTTTTGGTCCATTAGTCTGACGTTTGATCAACCAACACAATGAGAGAAAGTGAGGGGAGCGACCTTCGGACATTTTAATATTTGTAAAGATGTTTATAAATATGTTACAGAATGTGTCTGCATTCCTAAATTTACAATACAGTCTAGACTGGCTATCACAATTTTCTAGTTAGCATGGAAGGCAAACCCCTTTTAAACTGTACACATACCGATCGATACGACGATCCGTTTAAGAACTTTTAGTTCAACTTCAAGTTTTTCATCCAGTTCCAAATCTTCTTCTCTTGAATTCCACAGATTTCCACGTGTGTGTGTGTGTGTGTGTGTGTGTGTGTGTGTGTGTGTGTGTGTGTGTGTGTGTGTGTGTGTGAGAGAGAGAGAGAGAGAGAGAGAGAGAGAGAGAGAGAGAGAGAGAGAGAGAGAGAGAGAGAGAGAGATAGATATATGTGCAGACTGATATGAGAAGTAAACTGTGTTGTTTCAAATATATAAACATCAGTATTTATATGAGAAATTATACTAATATAAACTAATCATCTTTACGTATAACTTCCCTTGCATAATAAATAGTTTAGCATAAGAAATCTAGAATAATCTGATGACTGAAAAAAACAGAAGAATCACGAGTCTGGTTTGAGCATAAGGGTATCGCGGTTCCTGGTTACTGTCCTTGAAGCACTGTTACCCTTGCACCAATGATATCCACCAGTCTCTTACATGTTATGCTCGTTTTTCTTAAATAATATCAATTTTGTGTGGATTGTTATCTTTATATATTCACTATAAATGCCGATATGCCGATATTTTAGAAGCTTATTTGTTTACACAGCGATGGGATGCCTACAACGTCTCAATTGCATACAAAATTTAAATCTTTTTTCGCGCTTTTTTACACAGAACTTTTGAGAATCAGCGAAGTAGCTAAAGTTTGTAGTTTCAAACGGTGGCAGACATTTATATTTATGAACGCACCAGATGATATTTTGAGGGCTGGTGACAGTGCTGTGACCAAATGCTATTAAGTATTCTCCATTTGCGTTCTGCGGTGTGTAGAGTTTTTTTATGTCGTGGAAAGCATGTCACAATTATATATTTTCATTTAAGCAGGAGTCCATTGTTGCTGAAGCGAAAATAATTTAGTTTAAATTGAATAATGTTTCTGCTTTTGCTATAATATTTTAGTTAAACAAAAATATTGTTTTAAATTAAGAAAACATAAATGTTCCATGGCTGATATAAATATATGATGGAGTAAGTGCTTGACGCGTACTTGAACGAGATCGCGGAGGAAATTGTGTCTAATGCCGATAAACATTATAAAGGAGAAGGGATTTGGAAATGATGATACACGAAATAATTAATCCATCTTGTCTATTGGTTTACAGTATAGAATTGTCTGTGCGCGCTTCAGTTTTGTGATTTCAAGTATCATTCCCTACATACTAGATGGAATCAGTACACAATTAATAAAATCCGTTTCAGTACCCACGAATGTAGTCCCAGTCTATTTTTAGATCACTTTTTCCGGTCTAAATTTGGTGGTGATACTAGAGTTAGATTTTGGCATTCTTGGTAAGGATTTAAAGGCAATTGATTATTCTTTAAAATGTGATCTTATCGTGTGGTTGTCTGTGTGTATTTCGGCGACAGTGCACATTGAGTAATAAGATCATGGTGATGATCTGGAAGTGAAATCTGTGTTCCGTTGCCTGGTGTTTTGTTTACAATTCAGCCTCTCAAAAAAATGCAGGTCAACCCTTGACAAGAACTAAACCGTAAAGTCATCTTTGAAGGTATTTTAGATTAACATATTATTTGTATTGATTGTCACACAGTGGAAAGTTCAGTACTGAGGAACAAATGTAGAGACCATATAGTAAAATTAATTGTGTACTATGGCCTGTCAGTAAAAACTTGAAACTGATATAAATTTTTTATTATTAATGACATATACAAGAAATTTTAATATGTTATGTATATTGACTTTAAAAATATAAAAATGAAATTAGAAGTAAAAAAATAAATTTAATTTTAAAAATTTAAATGAAATTTAAAAAAACAATTAAAAAATAAAACATTTCCACCAAGTATACACATATATAATATTTTTTGGGAATGATATTAAATGATATCAGCATATATATACTCCTACACCATATACAAGCTCAAATGATGGATATTTGTCAAATTTGATCAGAAAAAATATCTTTATTAGTCAAAATGAGACCCTCATTTAAAATACATGAAGACAAAATTCTACTTTGCTTTGTACCTTTAGGTCATTGAAACTATGTATTTGGGGTTCAAACAGTTAATTTATGTGTTTATGATGGGGTGACTTCCTGAGTAACACATATCTTCTTGTATAGCTATCAGTAATTGTTTATAACCATAGTTATAGGGTATTTAGTGAGAGGACAGAGATGAAGACTTTATACTAGAACCTGTTCAAGTTCTCTACAAAATCATATTAAGCTGTCAGAGAATGAAAATCAGGTCAGAGGGGTAAAATATACTTTACCCAGGTATATTTACCATTCCATGTAAGAAAACAGCAAAATGATGTAAGTTGAACACAGAATGCATTCCATTTTATTGTTTAGATTCTTTAAGATGTTGATTGATGTAGTGCGACATTGTAGCCCAGATGATATTATGGGAATTCTCATGATCCATTTTGCTTTATGCATTATTAATGACTAATAATATTTGTTATCTGACACTTTAAAGATTACATAAGTAATATTCAAACAGATTATTTGAATCTAACTTTCTACAACTGATCCTAACATGGTCACATAGCTGACATGAACAAATATGCATATATTTTGTAATGTTTGAAATCAAAAGTTGACATTGTTAGGCTGACATGGTACCTATAGTGAATCTGTAAGGCTCAGTTATTGACTGTGTGCACTTAAAATATCCCAAGATGTTATTTTCATCATGAATATGCCTCTGTATGGTAACACATTTCAATTTAGTACTTTGACAGAGGGCGGTATTGCAGCATCAGCTGATATTTGATTCCATTGAATCATTGAATCATTGAATTTAATATCTTGGTAGCCAAGACTCTTAAAAATAAACTAAAATTGTTGAAACAGATTATTTGAATCATGTTTGCACATGTGATTTTAACAAGTACATTGCATATGTCCCACACATGCAAATATCCATCCTTGTTTAAAAGTTTTCGGGATGAAAATTTCACATTTAGTTGATGATATAGGATCTATTGGTACCTATAGTTGATCTGTGTGGCTACAGTTTGCTATATTCACTCACAATATCTAAAATTGTTTTTCCTTCATGAATAGGATTGCATATAGTAATAAATTTTAATTTGGTACATTGTCATTTGACTTTCCACTATACTGGTATGTATCAATGTTTGCACCAATGATCAAACCTCACCGTTCCAACATTGCCTTAAACTTTATGATCCATACTCTACCTGATTAGTTATTTAACCTGTAAATGGCTAAATATGTTTGTAGAAACTTCATCTATTTTTAGGATGCATTTGTCACTTTAATACATGCCCATTGCTTCACATCTTTGAGTGTCACTCTATCAAGTTTACCTTTTTTAACCATATTTGCAACCTGAATGTTATTTTGAAATCACCATATCTAACACATTTTAACTTCATTTGCCTACATCATCCTTTTTTAGAATTAAGTGAAACATGTTATATATTTTCAGGTCTAGTCTGGTATCTGGAACAAAGTATTAGAGTTGGATCAATTTGGAAGCTCTCCAGTAGTCCAATGGTGATAGCAAGGTCTCATAAGGACATGTGCAGTGTGCTGCTATAAGTGACCAAGATGAGTTCATATCAGTACACTGATATACAGCATCTCAAAGACATGGCTTAGATCTTCATGAGAGAGATTCGCATCTTTCTTCAGTAAGGTGAAACTGTATTTTCATATTGCATTGTTGACTTTTGTAGTTATCGGCATTAAAATGGAATGCATATTTGCTATAAAACATGGTAGTGGTCCCATCAAAACTTTAAATTTGAGTGGGATATTAGTTATACGAACAACTGTCCAAGTACCTGAAACAATAAATCTGGAACATAGTACCTGTCATTGTTTCTTTAGTATGTACACCTATATGCATCTGGATAGGTATATTGCAATTTGCTGTCAAAATCATTGTGAGCTATCATGCTTCAGTACCCCTGGGATTAATATTATCAGTTGTACAGACCTAAACTACCATTTGTTTTAAAGACCATTCATTAATCAACATTGCTGCCTTAAATTTGCCAAACTGAATGTCATAACTTGTATGAAAATTTATTTTTTGTAAAATAAAAAGTTTTTAAAATTTATATATTTTTTAAAATTTTCATTAAAATTAAATATATCAATATTTTTTAATTTCAAGACCTTTTTCAGACAGGCCTTATCAAGTATTACAATTAGGTTTTTACTGCATTGAAAAATGTCTATAATTAAGGAAGATATAGCAAATTTAGTTTTGGTTTCTTTAGAACAATTGGACCTCAAATTGCTCCCTATAGAACACCAGCACTACACACTTTCTGACAGCTGTCACATGTCTTGCTTGCAAGGAAATTTCAAAAGACTTTATGTATAAAGTTGAAACAGTAGTGGCATGCAAAATAAAATGCAAATATAAAAGTTTGACAAAAACATTGACCCTTTCAGGAATCAGTACACAATTAATAAAATCCGGTTCCGTACCCACGAATGTAGTCCCAGTCTATTTTTAGATCACTTTTCCGGTCTAAATTTGGTGGTGATACTAGAGTTAGATTTTGGCATTCTTGGTAAGGATTTAAAGGCAATTGATTATTCTTTAAAATGTGATCTTATCGTGTGGTTGTCTGTGTGTATTTCGGCGACAATGCACATTGAGTAATAAGGTCATGGTGATGATCCGGAAGTGAAATCTGTGTTCCGTTGCCTGGTGTTTGGTTTACAATTCAGCCTCTCAAAAAAATGCAGGTCAACCCTTGACAAGAACTAAACCGTAAAGTCATCTTTGAAGGTATTTTAGATTAACATATGATTTGTATTGATTGTCACACAGTGGAAAGTTCAGTACTGAGGAACAAATGTAGAGACCATATATTAAAATTAATTGTGTACTATGGCCAGATGATAGGCATTGCACATTAGAATATTCATTACTGCACTTTGTGCGTCTCGCTGTTAGATTGGTCATGCGTAGTTTGTTGAAATGAGGTCACTAAAGACAAAACCACGACACCCAGCTTTAAGCCGTTAGTACCCAGGCATCCTCAGCAATGAGCTCATGCAAATATCCTTTGGCGAGATCTAGTTATGAAATACATTGATGATCTGACAGTATTGAAAGCAAACCCTTGATATCTGACATGCGTCCGCATCGAACACGGGAATTTTATTTAATTGATGAAAGTATAAAATGATTAATTCATTCTATCTTTATGGCTGGTACCACCTTGGACGAATAAGGGGAATTTGAGGATTAAATCACAGGTCCAGCTTATCTCCCGTACATTAACGAGTAAACGCGGATTTACATCTTAAGATAAGGAATTTAAAGTTTGTAAAGGTATTATATTAAACTCTGCTATTCTTGATTATTTCATATTTTATCAATCCAGTTTGAAATGGTCTAGCTGTAAACACGCCTTCACACTTATTTCAAAAGCTCTGCTATTTTTTGATGTTGGCCTTCACGTAAATCTGAACAGACATTTGACCTTATCTATTCCTTCTTTTCCCACTCTTGGGGTCTTCCATTTTTATTTTTAGGCCACATGATAAGACCTCGATGACTGCAGTAGGTGCTGCATTCTAACCCCACTTAATATCGTGTCCTCTGACCTCTTTTCAAGGCCGTTGGCCTGCTGGCATTGCACGGCTCTTTCCAATGGTAGACAAAATACCAACACTCGATCACGTACATCAAATGTTCTATATCATCAAATATCCTATATCTCATTCCGCGGTTACATTATTTTGCAAACTTACCACCCGATTTTGTAAGCCATCCGACACGTACTCTCTGATCTTTCGGGCAAGTCGACAACATATTGATAATTCATTTTTACTTATTCATCCACTACTTCACCCGACCATAGTTCGAGCAATATCACAAATTGTTCTAATACCAACTCGAATGACGAAAATTCCCAGCTTTCCTGTGCGCGAATAAAATCGCATTTAAATCTCGGTCCCATTAGCAATCTCTCGTCGTACCTAGGAAGTAATAGCTATTCAACGTTCAGTTAAATTGTTAAATACTTCAACCTGGCCATAATTACATGCAAAACCAAATAGTTTTGCTTTATTTGTGTATCATATTGAACTGATTTCAAGCAAAAAGCTGATTAATTTCTCTTCCACACTGTACGACCACTACAGTAGCCAAAGTGGTCAAAGCGTCGTCTCTTTAGCACCTTCATTTGAAAACTGAACTCGATGTATACGAGTTTTACGGTTAATGTATACGAGTTTTATACGTAGGTAATAGGTACGAATTTTACATTTATGAATCGTATACGAAATTTATATGTATTCCATGTATACGAATTTTATATGTACGCGCTGTATACGAGTATTACACTTACGCGATGTATAAAATTTTTACACTCAATGAAATGGGTTGAACCTACTTCATGCGGCTTTTATGTGAATTAAAAATTATCGGAGTTCCATTCATTAGTACGAATATTGGGCATTTTTGTATCCAGGTGAGGAATCGGATATTCTCTTGTGTAAAATTAAGGCTATTTATTAGTATTTTTTAAAATTGAGAATTTTACTGCATGAACCATAAAAGCGATGTAATAAAGTTATTTTCCGATTTCAATGTGCTTTTTATGGTTGACGGTTTTCTCTCATTTAAAAAGTCGCAAACGTTTTCTTATATTGCCTTTTAAAAACAAAATTTGTTGTTTGTTCTTCCTGATTGGTTATATAAAAGTTGATTTTGTAAACATGTCTTAGGTTTATTCCTTATATAAAATTTCTTTTAATGTATTATGCAAAACCAAACTTACATTTGACTGTTTAATCAGGCAAGTCGGTTTATGACACGGAATAAACAGCAAATGACAAATCCTAAAGGCATGCATCCCTAGTGTTCTGTTCTGCACTCGCGCAACATCTTGAGCATTTGACTAGAACTGAAACTTCAAGCTGGGAACTTTGATATGCAGTATACTTCACTGCGTTGGAGAAACCAAAAATGAAGCAAAACAACTTCCAGGGTTTTGACCATTGTGGTTATTCGCTTTCCTTAATACGCACGTAAACGAGTAGACACATCTGGTGGCAAATTTCAGTTGTGCTGTTTCAATGATTAAAATAACTTCGAAACATTTCAAACCTGAGGATAGATCGTGTATCGAATAAAACTATTGTCGGCGTATAATGATAAATTGTTATGTCTTTTAAGATATGTTTTAGTTGTTCTAGGATATAACCTGAACAAAACCTTCTATTGTCAAATTTATAAGTTGGTAATAAAGACAATGAACACAAAAATGCTTTTCAGATGATATTTTGTGTTTGCTTTGAGATGTGTGTCCTGTTTAAATTAAGAACGTTTATTATACGTTGCAAACATACTCATGAGGAACCTAAAAAAGATAGCAACATACATGGATGTAGATTTCCCTGCATTGGGATGTTCTTTCTCTGCTCCATGTGGCAGTCACTTGTTTAATCAATCAAAACCTTTCGAATTATTTTCTTATGATAGATATCACTCAGTACAGATAACGCATCCTCATAATAGATATATCCCTTTTCAACCACCGTATCGTTAAAATATACGGATAGATAAATCTATATCTATATAAAATACAGAATAAATCTTACCCGCTTTTATCAGCCCTAACTTGATCTGTTTGCTGAATTTAGACACTACTTTCCTTCTTGAGTGATTTTTGTATACATTTAGCTTAAAATGCATGTAAATTGTACAACAAAACAATAAACCGATTTCTAACAAATGTTACCAGATTGTGACGCCTGGTTGTATTCCGGGTCTGATTTTATCTTGAAAATTGCCAAGTGCGAAAAGGAATCCGGTACCTGCCCTAGGGGGGATTCTTTCGAAATATTATTTACCTTATCTTGAACTAACAATACGAACTACCTTCTAAATAATAGCCCCTTCCAGATAAAACTAATTAACTTGTCATTAAAGGCGATTTCGTATCGATTTTAAACACTGTTGAATAAGGTACAGTAATCAGAAATCAAAATTGAAGCACTTAAGCAGGAAGGTAAGAGTCCATCTTGGAATTCTATCAGACAACCCAGAGCTGTAGCAAAACACAATTTCACTTTATTTTACTTCAATCAGCTTATACAGTATTGATTTATAATCATCGCATTAATGATGAAAGAGCATTTAGCTCGAAGAGAAAGATAAATAGCTCATCGTAAGTGGTATAGGGACGATCTTTGTGATATAATGTATTTAGTTCTTACATTCTGTTTGGTTTGCTTTCTGTAACTTTTGTTCCAATTGATCTAGGTTAAGTGAATCAAGTAAATTAGATCTAGTAAGTGCCGAGGCAAAAGGAATAACGTGCCTTGCCCAAGAACACATTTACGGTATGATGGTGGATATATGCAAGGCTTCACAACAAAACACTTATCTCGGCAAGAGTAGTTGAATTCACAAAACACATCCTGGTTTTGTAAATCAGGACAACGACTTAGACAAAAAAAAAAATATGAGAGCACACGAATTTGCCGGTAGGTGATAGCTGCAATATATACTAAGTTTCACAGCTTTCCTAAAAATATAACACCACCTTGGGGATAGGTTATTGTAACAATGTTGTGTCATACGCTGTATTAAGCTACAGATGAAAATGGGACAATAAATCTCACAAAACTGTAGACGCAAATCAAGTTCAGGACTTGCACATCTTCATGCGAGCACCATAATATTTATCATATTTCGAGGAAATCCATTGAAGAATGTGTTTAATAGATTGTGCCATGCACAATTAACAAACATAAAGAGCAATAACTCTAACATAACGTTTTTGAGCAAAGTGGTTCGTCGATGTGCGCATCATCGGATGATGATAAGAATTACCAGGATTTATGGCAATGCTTAAAAACACCAAATAAACACAATAATAATAATAATAATAATAATAATAATAATAATAATAATAATAATAATAATAATAATAATAGTGGTAGTAGTAGTAGTAATAATAATAATAATAATAATAATAATAATAATAATAATAATAATATTATTAATAATAATAATAATAATAATAATAATAATAATATTAATAATAATAGTGGTAGTAGTAGTAATAGTAATAATAATAATAATAATAATAATAATAATAATAATAATAATAATAATAATAATAATAATAACAATAATAATAATAATGATAATAATAATAATAGTGGTAATAATAATAATAATAATAATAATAATAATAATAATAATAATAATAATAATAATAATAATAATAATAATAATACTGCGGACCTATTTGCGCTTACAAGAGGGTGGCATAGATTGCCTTACAATCAAATAGGGCAGTAACACTGAAAAAAATTGCCGTGGTAACGTGGCTTGTTGATATTCTTATCTCTGCTTGTTGAGCATGCAATTTTCCAAATTTCATTGAAATCCATAAAAGAACTGATAAACTAATTTAGTAAAAGATACCGTGTCTCACGCTATGACTGTAAAATGGTTTTCCGATATGCATAACTTCAGTTGATGGTAATACTATTTACCCAGTTTTATAGCATCGCTTTACAAAATTGCGAGACAAGTTTTGCTGACAAATGCAAATTGACTGACAAATATGAAAATTGCTATATATCCTAGCCCCTTGAAGCAGACAAGTCACTTTTACCAGAGCTCTAATTGTTAAGACCATGTAGTTGAAGTGTGTGTGTTTTTAGGAATTAATTCTGTATAAATCTTTTTATTTTATTGCTGTTTCATTAAATGTAATTATTATAATTATGTTTGCATGAGCCTAATATGTCGTTAGAAACATCATGTTTACTTAAGTCGTAAATGTGACTCATGTGAGCACGTGCTGTGTAGGATGAAAAATTCGTTAAAAGTAAACATTCTGGAATAACTGTGAAAACGATTGGCTTATACTTGGTCATGCTTTCCTAATGTCCAGATGTATTGCGAAATTACACGTGTCCTCCATGCGCGTGTAGTTGAAACCGCGTATTAGCTCCGTTTATATGCTTAGGTATTTGTAAGAAAGTTCACTCAAGAGTCAGAATCACAGTCAGAATAAAGAACAGAGTCGTAGCCTATTGTAACATCTTAGGATTATACAGCTTCTATTACCTTAAAAAAGGTATTTTTGTGCTAGAAGAAGTTGTATGTTCTTACTACTTAGAACAACATGTGTTTTGTTAGTGAAGCTAATTGTACTTCGTTTTTCTAAATAATTGTTTTCCTGACGAACAACATTACTGGCTTGGACAAAGACATTTTCTGAAAATATTATAAATTGGAACGGAACAATACAAACTGTGCTTTACTGTGTAAATTCTGAATTTTTTGTGTTGGCCTTCGTCGTCTGACGTCATCATCCTCAATCTTGGACCGGATCTTAACTTCACACTGTAGATTTAAAACTGTTCACATGACTTAAGTTTTATATTTTTAGAAAAAAAAACAGTTTGGATCTTTTTCGTAATTTGTAAGTCTTGTTTTACATATGTACATTTTGTTCATGTTTTCTAAGAAAATGAATTATTTTTGTTAAAATTTACAAAGCTTGTCTTCACTCTTTCTCTGTGTTACTTTGAACGAGCCGATACGTAACATAATAAACCATACTGTTAAGCGGGAAAATCTGCTTCCAGTTTCAAAAATGTAAGCAATGATCACAGTCAAACTATTCACTTTAATACAATAAAGTAAGCAATGAATATAAATATAAAATCAAGCACTTTCTGACAAAAACCAACATTTTCCCTTCAAAATACAAAAAATACCTCATTTTAGTTTATTACTTACTTAAAGCTGTTATTTGCAGAACATGGGCATTTGTCCATATTCTGTAGTTGACTTGCTCGTTGGAAAGTTGCTATTGTGTTAGAAGATAAAAAAAGAAATGACAAGTCATTTATAAACAAAATCCTATAATAATATTAAAAAATTTAATTTTGATCACCAGAACGTGTTCTGTGAGATCTTAGAGGGGAGAGGGGGAAGGAGAAAGGGAGGGAGGAGGGGAGGGGAGGGACATAGAGGTCTGTCTGTCTACGTATTAGTGTTTAACAGTATCTCAACACAATAAAGGGTACATGGTGCCAACTAAAATAGTTTACATTGGAGAATCTCACCAACACATTAGAAAAATAAAATTTTCCAAATACGGTCCATTTTCATTATCATAATATAAGTACATAATATGCTAAATTCTGTAGCAAACGCATTTAACAAATATAAAAATGAAAATATAAAATCGTCAAGTTACGCATTATCTGTAGAGGAATTATCCGTAACAGTAGAACAGTTTGCACAATGCACAAAAGAAAACAGGAAAAACAACAACACTACTCAATGTTATCTGAGCATTCCATATAATACCCGTCTGGTCCTTCTCCAGCCGGTGATTATCACATAAATGTATTACATCATAACCGTATTCGTCCCCTGCTGGTACAAGAAAGTGAAGTAAATCCCGTACTCACCAGCATTTCATGGTATTTTTATGCTTCAAAGAATTTTCAATCCGGTTTGTTTACTAATCCTCCAACGCGTGAAAAACGTTACAGTTGCTCAATTTAGCGTCATGATTTCGGTTTTCTACCCTACTGCGGTAAATATGTAGGGTATAATAAATAGAATCAGAGAGAACCTTTGCAAGCTGCCCTTGCGGCTTGGTGCAAAATCTGGGATTGAACAGAAGTATTACATTTGGTGTCATTCAGGGTCGGTGTTATCCTTAGGCCGCCCGTCGGAACTCACGTATGCACACGACCTTCATTCACCTGACGAAAGCCTTCGTTACAGTCATCTGTGGAACTCTTTTGGAAACTCGTGGCAAATTTGGTTGAACATAAAATTCATAGTGACGATTCGAATGTTCGATGGTATCGTGGACGACGGCGGATAATCCGAATCATTTCCGTGTAAAATGGAGTTATGGCAATGCTGTGTATTGTCACCCACCCTCTTTATTCTGATGCCTACTGATACCTACCACGACATTGACACTTGGATCGGCGTCAGAGGAGATTGCAAGCGAAGACGAAGTTACAGGAGCTGACTGTTCCTGTTCTCCATTTGCTGATGTCTGTTCCATGAATGCCAACTCTGAGACTGAAATAAAACAGATCATGCACTATTTGTCTCAGCTTGCGACAATTTCCATCTTAAAATCGATGTCAAGAACACGGAGAGTGATGAACAAGCCTGCACTAGGAAAGTCTTACGTAGAGCCTACCATCACATTAAATAACAAAAGCCCCTGGCAGTGATAGTAGTAGAAGAAAGTAAGAATTGGAGCTCATCAACCCCTCTCCCCACCCCTCCAGACCTCCAAACAAATACAAAATACATAGGTAACGTAATAGAAAACCTGTTGCAATCAATAATTGCGTTAAGAATCCGAGCTCAACAACCCCTCTCCCCACCCCTCTAGACCTCCAAACAAATAAAATAGAACACCTGTTGCAAAATATCTAGGTAACAGGTAAAATTTAATTACGTGATCTTCCAGAATAAGCAAAATGATGTGTCAGACTCAATCTTCCAAATCATTACGATTTAGCAGAGCGTGGCGATTGTGGACTAAATTACGCATTAGAATTCCAGTAAGGTATGTGGTATTATATAAAATTTTATGTTATATCATACTTCTTTTGATAATCTTTCTCGTATTTGCTGATCCTCATGGGTATAATATCTGTTAACATGTTGTCAATAATACGAAATTCACGTATTAAATCGTCCATACTATATTTTACTCCTCTTAGGTAAGATCTTATTTGATTAAGCAGTTTCTTGTAAGTTATAATTGATGTTAAGCAGCCGTGCTTTTTTATCGAAATTTTAGGTTCAACTTTTTTACAAGCTGCTGTAAGAGAAACACCAACACCGGATATGATTAACAAAAACAGGTTTAATAATATACCACTTGAAATTATGCCAGAACTAGTCATTAACACGGGTAGATATGATATTACTCGAAGTATTTTGTTATAATATTTGTAACATTTTTTAACGCACCAAAGTTTTTTATGATAATATTTGTAGTATTGTATTAGTGCGTCAACATCCTGTCCTGGAATATCTTTTGAAATATGATTGAAATCAACTATACTTTTTTTTCATTGAAATATTTGTTCACATAATCTCAGGCTTGATTAAGTAACTAGTTGAGGTGTTTCAGCCACAAATTCCAGACAATACCAATATGACGCAGCAGTTAATTTTTTGTCATCTGCTATTAGCATAAAAGTTTCTTCAACATCTTTGTTTAACACAATAGACACGGTTCCAGAGAAACTATCAGTCGAGTGACGCCATGGAAATAAGGTAAATATATTAAACTTTACACTGCTAAACACGGACAATCTATACACACCAGTGACCTCTGCAGTATGTTTGAGAGTGTTATTTTGCGGCGACCAAGTAGACATTCCAGAAGCAACAGTATAAACAATATTTTTAATCTGCTTGTGAGGAATTTTAATCATACTTGTTTTCTCAACAATACTAGGAATTCCACTAATAATATCGTTGAGTTTTGTGTTAATATTATCGAGTGTAATATCAACAGATGGCGGACTTCCAAAAAATTCTTTATTGGTTTTGTTTATGTTTCTGCGAAAATTTAAAAACGTGGTGATGTGATTAGTAAAATCAGTTTTGAACTTGGTGATTTCATTGTTGATATCATCAACATATTTCTTTGTTACAGCATCAAAATCAGATTCTGGTGTTCTAAGATTATTGATGCCATTATTGTTCATGTTGAGAAACGCGTACATTATACTACCACGCACCGACACGTACTTTGATTCCTGATCATCAACATATTTCTTAGTAGCAGCGTCATTATCCTCAGTTGGGTTTCCAAGGTATGTGATCTTGTTCTGGTTCATAACAATGTTCCCCGTAAATAAATCACCTGCTTTTCTAACATAATCGTTAACTGACCTACCCGAATCTTCTATCTTACCTTGATTGTTAAAAGTAACAATATTATTAGCAACTGCAGTAGGATTTCGTACAAGTACATCTGACAGTTGTACATTACTCGTCTTTAATCGTCCTTGTTTGTCCTGGAAAACTACAACTTCATTTGGATCTACACTTGCAACGTTTAACAAATTGTTGATTTCATTTTTGAGCTTATCAAGAGTCGCATACTTGGATAAGTCACCCTGGTAACCTTCTGTTAATAAATCTACTGCTAAGGTTCCAAATTTTGTATAGTAGCTCATTATACATACCGTTCTACACAAAATTGTTGGGTTAATATAACATAAAATTATACGATGGCGAAGATAATAAACTTTGACACAAAGCGATTGGTGAAGCATAAACATAACAATGAACTTCCAGACTGTAATTATCTTATTGTTGGGAGAACTGGATCTGGTAAAACAAATTTGTTATTAAATCTTTTACTCAATAATAACTTTAACTATGATAAGGTGTATATTTACACCATCAACCCCCAACAAGACAAATACAAATTATTAAACGAGTATAATGATAAACTTCGTGATGAACTTGGCATTGGTGATGATATATTTTTGATAAAACAACCAGAAGAACTCGTTCCAGTGAATGAACTCGATTCGTCAGAGCATAAGATAATCGTCTTTGATGATATTCCGCTAAATAATGAGGAGATGAACAAGATTAGATCATATTTTTCACTATCACGTAATAAAAGATGTAATTCTGTTTATCTTGCCCAAGGTTTTTATAATGTTGATAGGTTTATTAGGCGAAATACGGGTTGTTTCATATTATTTCCCGGACTAGATAATGTGGATGTGAGAAATATTGCAAACGAACAATGTGGTGATGTTACAAAAGATAAATTTATCGAATTATATCATCGAGCAACTAAAGATCGATATAGTTTCTTTTTATTTGACAAGCTAGCGCGTGATCCAACCAAGATGTTTCGTTGTTGCCTTGAGACGTTTCTATGATATAATTTTGTAAAGCATATAAAAATAATGGACAAACATCAACAGAAAATCGAATTACTAAAAAAGTTTCTCGAAACTCGAGCGGCTTTTAAGAAAAAGGTGGAAGAAGCTCGACGTGGACAAGTTCAAGCAGAAGAAGAAAGAACCAAATTTTTCAAACCTGTTACTGAGGCGATGCTTGGCAAGCAGCCAGAAATACAAACATCATCTCCAGAAGAAATAGCAAAAATGAAAGAAAAGGGTTTGTTTGGTTTACTTGGAGAAAGATCAAAAGAAGAAACTGTAAAAATTGTAAACGAACTTGTAAAAAACATTGCTGATCCTGCTGCACGACAAGCTGAGTTTGACAGGCTAATGAACAATCCTCTTGAACTTCAACACGCAATAACAAGATTGACGGTTAATCCAGATGAGATAAGAAGTATGATGGAAAAGTTATCAGAACAAACTGAAGAATTAAATGAGAAACAAAAAATATTACAAGAAAGTGTGATAAAAATGGTACCTTTTGGAGAATCTATAAAAATTTACAGAAGACAAGCTAGGTTTAAAATAGAATATGATGAGTATGAAGAGTTTAGGAAAAATAATAATATCATTGATATTGACAAAATTCGAACTTGGTCAGACGAAAACTATAACGATTTGATAGAAAAATTAGAAAGAATTAAAGAAGTTGGTGAAAATGCTGATGATGAAATTAAAGATGAAAAAGATGAAAAAGATGAAAGAGATATTTCAGTATTAGCTGATCGTATTAGAGATGGAATTATAGCTGAAATTTTACTAAAAACAATATCGAAATAAACAAGGAGGTTATAGTAAAGGTTGGGATTTTAAAAGACTACTCAAACAATATGAAGACATGCGAGATAAAAAATTACCAGAGGAAAGGAATGGAGGTGGAGTTAAAGTTTTTACATCAAACGCAGACATAGTCGATCGGCTAATGCTGTTGATATCCTCTAAAGAAACTGGTAATGAAAGTGTAGAGATTGATAACGAAATTATTGATATACTTGATCATCTAAGATCGAGTGGATTACTAACATCATCCGAGTACGAAATTTTACACCGCGATCTTATCTAAAATATTAGTATAATGCAAACAACATTATTGCTTGATTCATCACAAATAACAGGAAACAGCGCGAATTTTACAGTAAATTACAACCCACCAATAGAACTAGATCCTGCAAAACAGTATGAGATTGGATTAATTTCTTGTACTTGTTGGAACGCCATGCCGAATATTAAAAATGGGGTTAATGATGAAATTTTAATCGTTAATGTTAAACAATCTCCAACATCACAAAAAGAGTTTATTGATATACAATACAAACTACAGATTCCACAAGGAGCTTATAACATTACTGATCTAAACAGAACAATAAAAGAGCTTCTAACAAAAGCTGGTGGGAATGCTGATAATTTCGAATTAGCGGCGAATTATAACACCTTACGAGCTAGGATAACAGTGAAAAGAAATATGAAAGTCCTCTTTGAAGAAAGAAGTTTTGGAAAGATGTTAGGTTAGGTTTTACTAGAGTTTTATACTATACCACCGGTGAAGATAAATCTTTGACATTTGATGGAGAACTACCAGTAGATATCACAGAAGTAAATACAATACTCATCAATTGCTCTATCGCATCTGGATCTTATACGTCAAAAGGCAACCGCGGGCAAACGATCTACAGTTTCTCACCAGAAGTCCCACCAGGTTCTCTCATGCAAATCAATCCGCCACAGATTATCTACTATCAATAACACCTGAGAATCAAATTACAAGCATTACAATGCAACTCACAGACCAATCTGGACGACAAATAGACGTGAACAACGAGATAGTCACGTATTACTTACACCTACGCACTGCCTAGGCATGTGATTTTGTGTACATAATTTTATAAAATGAGACGAAGAAAAGTTTATCGAAGAAAAATGGTAGGTGGATTTTTTGGAAATATATTTACAACAATTGCAGAGAATATTCCAGGAATCGCGCATAAAGTAGCGCCCATTGCACTTGACGCCGGTAAAGCTTTCGCTACAGGGGCGGCATCTTCAGCAGGCACTGCAGTAGGGCAAAAGATTGCTGATAAGATTAAAGGACCTTCCCCATCAGTAATAAAACGAGTAATATCAGATATTGCGCCAACGTAAGAAACAAAACGAGCTATGATAGCTACAACAAAAAAATTATTGTCGCCGAGTGGTGAAGAAATAGTACGTAAACTTGTAAAGAAAACAAAACCGATGACCCCTGCTGCCTTTTAATTTTGTGTAACGATTATAAAATAAATGTCAGCTAAAACTATCTCGATCTTGCAGAAGAATTTGATACTGACGATGCTGTAACAGAATTAGAGTATGTCGAGTATTTGGATGAAAACTCGAACGAACCGAATAAAACTGGGGTTAGAACTTTTAACACAAGAGACGAGGACGTGTTTCTACTACCCCATAAGGCAATGTTAGAAGTGCGTGGTCAAATATTAACTGTTATAGGTGGTGATATTGCAGCTGATGCAGAAATCGCTCTCGTCAATAATGGTTCGAGCTTGTTTAAGAGTGCACGATACCAACTGGCCAATCAAACCGTAGAAGATATTTCAATGCATTTACCCATAGCGAGTACAATACTAAACATCGTTTCGTTTAGCGATGACTATTCCAGATCAATAGCCACAAATATGATGTGGTTCAAAGATACTGGACTAGGGACAACTGTGTCGAACGAGTTTAAAACTGGAGAGCTAGCTGATGCTGATGTTGCAAACAGACTTATTCTAACCCCAGCTGGAGCTGATGCAGCTGCACAACATACTGTTCAAGCATTAACCGCAGATGCAGCTGGTGGTGCTATAGTAGCGAATGCAATAAGAAACGCAAATAAAAATCTACGACGATTAAATTTTAACGAAGGATTTGCTAAACGAAAAGCACTTGCCGCAGAATCTCACCAAATAACGATGATGCTTCCGTTAAGTACAATCTTTGGATTTTGCCGTGATTATAACAAAGTGTTTCGAGGAATAAAACATACGCTTATATTAGATCGAGCTGATCAAAACGATTGTATAATACACGCCGGTGGAGTGGCTGAGGGACAGTTTTCTATTACAAGATTAGCACTGTGGATGCCTCATGTTGTCCCTTCATTAGCTAAAATGATGGAGCTCGAATCTTTATTAGCCACCTTTACAAAAAAGATACACTTCCAACAGAACAGGATTTATCAAACAGCCATTCCCAACGCGACTGATTACACGTGGCGTGTAACGACCACGCCCAGCGAACAACTACCGCGACACTTTTTCGTCGTATTTCAACGATAAGCACGTCGTATCCATCAGGAAATGAACAACTCCGTATTCGATAACCCAGAAGTTAGACGAATATTTATGAGAGTAAATTCCAAACAGTATCCTGAACGTGCAATCGAATGTAATTTTGCCGTAGACGCCACCAGAAACATCTCTCGGCCGTACATGTATCTTATGGAAGCAATGCAAAAATATCAGAACGCGGACAGTGGATCTCAAATATCAATAGAAGAGTTTCGATCGCTTAATCCCATCTTTTACTTTGACGTATCAAAACATTTGGAGCGTGTTGTGGGATCGACTGCAGATAT
Source organism: Potamilus streckersoni (assembly GCA_016746295.1). Classification (NCBI taxonomy): domain Eukaryota; kingdom Metazoa; phylum Mollusca; class Bivalvia; order Unionida; family Unionidae; genus Potamilus; species Potamilus streckersoni. Next base: position 2,088,323 of record JAEAOA010000631.1, read on the forward strand.
TGAGGTCACGTGGACACTGGGCGATGTGCCAGGTGAAAAGTATAACCTATACGCGCTATTGGTTAGTGATCGATTTCTGACCATCGATTCAATCAAAGGAAGAATGACAGTACAAGTTTAATCTAACAACTTGGATATAACATTATGAAAACCAAATACACAACTCGAGAAATATACCTAACATCTGGTCAAGTTGAAAAATTATCAGCAGCTGTTGCTAAACGCAGCTCTGTTTCTTTGATGATCTCTCCGGAAACTTCAAATAAAATTTCAGTAAAAGTCATGCTAACGCAACAACAAATCAATAAACTCGATCGCAACAAACCTTTTGTGCTGAAAGTATCTGTTTCTCAGGTAACTGCAATGTCAAAAGAAGGTGGATTTTTGGACCAGCGTTATCAGTAATAGCTAGCAAAGTTTTACCAGTACTTGGTACACTTGGACTTGCGGCTGCGTCAGGAGCAGTCTCTGGCGCAACGAAGAAAGCAGTCGAAGGTCGTGGTATCAAACAAATCTATCGTTAATTTTATGTAACAGTATAAAATAAAATGCCAACGAAAAAGTCGCCGAAAAAAACAAAATCATCGAAAAAAAAGAAAACAACAAAACGCAAACAAACAAAACAAGGAGGAATTATTCCTTTCGCTCCACTTTTAGCGGGACTAGCGGGAAGTCTGCTGCCAAACTTACTAGGAATCGGACGCGGATTAACTCTACCAGGGACCAGACGTTATTGAGCAATTTTGACATCATTGAAAAATTGAAGGACGTTGTTGGATTTCGAGGAGTATTTTCCAAGGTTGAACTCGATGACGTACCAACAGGCGGTTCTTGTGTTGTAAATATTGAAAACTTCAATGATGTCTCTGGCACCCACTGGGTTGCTGTCCACGATAACAATTATTTTGATTCGTTCGGACTTCCTCCAAGCGCTCTCATAAAAAGTATATTTTAAAAAAATTTGATAAAATAAATTATTCGTCTAATCAACTACAGCCGATTGGAACATCAGCTTGTGGTTATTATTATATCATGTTTGTCAGACAAATGCACCAGAGTAAAAGCTCTGGGAGTAAAAACTTTTTAAAGTTTTTTTTTACAATTTAATGAGCATCCTTCTCATGCGAATGATAAGATTGCAATCAATTTTATCTAAACTCCTTGATATAATAATGTCAACATACTGTCTCAAATGCAAAACTAAAAGAGAGAACAAGGATGAGATGACGGAAAAAACGAAAAATAATAGAACGATGTTAAAAAGTATTTGTGCAATCTGTGGTAGAAAGAAAAGTATGTTTTTGAAAAAACAAGTAGGATCTAGCGTTGATAGAGTTATCTTGATCGACGATTAATTTTATGAAATAAAATAAAATAAAATGAAATGCAATTGTGATTGTGACAAAGATCTTTGCATAGAACAAGATAAAATCATTACGTACTGTCAACGTTGTAACAACAGAGAAATAATAGGGTTAGGTATAGATATACATAAACTAATTGGTAAATTACCAAAACCAAAAGGCGGACGGACCTTGCCAGGTCATCGTTATACAGGGCCTTACAATCCGCTAGATCAACAACTAGATGAAAACGATAATCCATCGCCGGGACAAGAGCCTTATAATCAAGTGGATGCAATAGCAATGCGTCACGATATCTGTTATCGTGATCATGAAACCTCGAAAGCAGATTGTGATAAAGTAATGTTAGACGAATTGCATGATATGGAACCAACAAATCTACGAGAACGTTTTGATAGAAGATTTGTTCAGGGAATGATAGGAGCAAAATATAAACTCGGACTCGGAAAAAAAGTATACGATGATCTTGCAGTCGAACTACACAGACCTAAACAAAATGTTTCAAAAAATGTTTCCGAGACGTAAAGTTGTTGCAAACGCTGTAGATGATATCTGGGCAATAGATTTGGTAGATGTATCCAATCTGGCTCAGTTTAACGATAATAAGAAATATTTGTTTAATGTCACAGATGTTTTCAGCAAATACGCTTTTAGTGTGCCAGTTTCAGATAAAACAGGAACGTCAATCACTGATGCGCTAAAACAGATAATAACGAGTACAGAAAGAAAGCCAAACAAAATCTGGACTGATCATGGAGCCGAGTTTTTTAACAAAAAGTTTGAGCAGTTTCTAGAACAAAATAATATAAAAAAATACGTTACAGGAAACGAAGGCAAAAGCGTTGTTGTCGAGAGATTTAATCGCACGCTAAATGAAACATTACACAAACATATGACAGCTAAAAACACCAACAGGTACATCGATGACCTTTCTCAAATCGTAGGCGAATATAATAACACGAAACATCGAACCATCAAAATGTCACCCAATGACGCTATCAAAAATCCAATATTAGCAAACGAAAACATGTACCGCAGACATAAATTTAAGGTCGGTGATAAATTTAGAATCTCTTTGACTAAAAAGATATTTGAAAAAGGATTTACTCCAAACTGGAGCGAAGAAGTATTTGTTGTTGATAAAGTACTCTTAACAATACCTGTAACGTACGCGTTAAAAGATCTGGCAGGGGAACCTATAGTAGGTACTTTTTACGAACAAGAACTACAAAAAACTGAACAAGATGTTTTCGTTATCGAAAAAGTGATTAGGAAAAAAGGAGATAAAAGTTTAGTCAAATGGCGTGGGTATAGAGATAAATTTAACAGCTGGATTCCAACCCAGTCGATTTTATCGACTGTGAAATAATGCTATTATATATTTCCTCATACTTTCGTTTGATAGATACACCTTTTACTGGTTTACATAATGATATTAGATATTGTCTGCGATCGTCAGAGATCGTCATTAGATTAAAAATCTTGACAAAGATGAAATCAAATTTGATATTTTTCTGTCGACCTGAAATTTTAATGTTTAAGAAAGGTCTGATTAACTGCAAAAATACCTGCTGTTCGGTAACGGTAAAATTAAATTTTATAATTTTTTTAGCAATGTGATACTTGACATTATATTTTCCAGTGGTTGGTCTGCTATAATTATATCTGTTAACGACGGTGACTATTTCACCATCATCAGATTCGTTGTTATATAAAATATCATCTTCGTTATAACCAATAGATTTGTCTATCATATCATTAGAGATTGTGGAGACCTTATCGCTGATATCACTAGTATCTTCTTCGTATAGTTGAACGAGTCGTTTCATCATATCCATATTATAATATACTTTTTATCTAATTTGTTGTTATAAAATGACTGACAAAGTAAAATATCACCAAAAAGTTAAGGTATTAAATTACCACGAACTGACCGAAGCAGTAAGAAAATGCATGTCAGGTTATAGTTCATATTCCGTTGACGTTATTGTAATGCAAGGTGATTCTCATAAAATATTACTAACAGAAGCAGAAAAAAATTGATGAAAATGCAGTAACGACGATAAAATTTGATTGCGATGATATTATAGCATTTGCTCATCATTGTTTGACTAAAACCGAATTACAAAATATTATTAATCATCATATCTAAAAATAATACTAGCATCATATTTGTTTGAAAAAGCTGATTTTGTTGCTCCATCAGCTACAAATTTTACTGCTCTGGGATTTATATTATAATATTTCACCGCAGCTGTAATTGATTTGAATTTGATCTCCTCATCCGTTTCAAGGTTTAACGAAATAACAGGTTTTATTGGGCATCTAAAATTAATACCACCACCTCGTCCTTTTCTCACATTTTCCTGTTGGGTCACTAGCTCCAGATTTTCCAATCGATTGTCTGTTTTTAGGTTATTGATATGATTAATAACCAGACCATTGGGTATAGATCCGTTGAACACCTCGTAAACAAACCTATGACCAGTATAACAAACTTGATTTGTCGATGTTCCTCTAACAGTTACTATAAGATATCCCATATTGTTCATAGAACTAAGAACTTATTTAGTTTTTCTGTTTCTAATAATACCGCGATCATTAGCCTCGTATAAATCAAAGACCGGATGCAGCTGAAACTCGTCTTGTAAGGATACATTTTCAATATTATCATCAGTGACTTTACCGTTATAATGATATACTCGTTTCCCCTCTGGAATGTCATCGCAAAATAACGTGTAAATAAAATCTTTTCTAAATATCGTAATCCTTTCAGTATTATCTCCCTTTACACTAATCGTATAACCCGCTGACGTTGCTTTACCAACAGATATTCCAGTAATGATATTAATAACTGAACCTAATACATTTCCAGCGTATAAGTTGTATTTTGGATGAACATGATAAATCTCTTGCTCACGTGCGCTTGTCAGATTTACTGTCATTATATTATAGGTGATATTTTTTATCTCTAATTGTTTTTCTAGCGCATGCGCAGTGTGCGGTAAATTATCAATTAGATATTAGACTATAGTATAGCGATGTTGAAATTGCGTGATATAGCCAAGAAGAGACTTATTGGAGAACCTGTTAAAATAGCGACTGCTTTTGCAGGTTTTGATAATAGTTATCAGTTTGATAATCAAAATGTTTTAGAAAATTTTACTGAAACAAATCTCTTTCATCTGCTACAGACGACTGTAAAACGTGAGCTTGAAAAACACAAGGGTCTAAGATTGTTAGTGCAATATCACGTTATATTTTCAAAACTACTTGTAACGGAAGAATCTACTAACAAGGAAATTGCAGACCCTTACATCAACGCAAAATCTAGACGTGTTTTACTTGGTAGTGATCTTTTGTCACTATGTAATGAAATACACCAAGAAATTTGGAAAAAATAGAAGAATTTACCGAATTAGGTTCGGGTTGGAAGTTTGAAATGATCAAGGAAATTTTGTTTCACACGATGAAATATGACGCATTACGCGGTAGTTCGTATATCGACCTGCCACTAAAAATAAAAAATAAACAGTGCTGTATAAACATAAAAAACGTCGATAGCAAATGTTTCCAATGGGCTGTTCTTTCCGCGCTATTTCCAGCAGAAAAAAATGCTGATCGTGTTGAGAAGTATATCAGTTACGTGTCAAGATTAAATTGTGCTGGTATTGACTTTCCAGTGGCAGAAAATCAAATACCAAAGTTTGAAAAGCAAAATAATATTTCGATTAACGTTTTCGGATTAGATGAAAAAGAAAATGTCTATCCGAGGTATATTTCAGAAAAAGCTTCACAATCGACTATCAATTTACTGTTTTATAAAAATCATTACGTTTGGATCAAAAACTTTAACAGACTAGTTGGAAGACAGTATAATAAAAATAACAACAAAAAGTTCTTTTGTTATCGCTGCTTGCACGGTTGTAGAGACAATGAAACATTACAAAAGCATTTGCAGTACTGTAGTGACGTACAAAGAATAACAATGCCATCTAAAAAAGATAGCGTGTTACAGTTTGTCCATCATAATCACAAACTAAAAATTCCTTTCGTCATATACGTTGATTTCGAATGCTTACTTCAACCTGTACTTGGCGTAGAAAATGATCCTAACCAATCGAGTACAAGAAAAATTCAAAATCATGTTCCGTGCGGAGTAGCGTACAAGGTAGTTTGTTGCGCTGATTCGAGATTATCTAAACCAATCCAACTCTATCGTGGTAAAAATCCAGCTGTCTGGCTTCTCAAGCAATTGATTAGCGAAGTTGATTATATATTTACTCGCTTGAAAAAAGTAAATCCAATGATAAAATTGACACCTCAACAAGAATCTGATTACGAGCAAGCGGAAATTTGTTATATTTGTGAAGAAGCTTTTGACGATAACAAAAAAGTACGTGACCATTGCCATTTGACCGGACAGTATCGTGGAGCGGCCCATGACCAGTGTAATTTAAAATTTCACGCTCCAGATTTTATTCCAGTTATTCTTCACATTTTTCGAGGATATGATAGTCACATCATCGTAGAAGCTTTTGGTGATACTGAGATAAAAGCTCATCTAAAACTCAATAATGTCATCAAATGCATTCCAAATAATTTTGAAAAGAATATGTCAGTTACGCTAGGTAAATTACGTTTTATTGATAGCCTGCAGTTTATGGCAGCATCGTTAGATGAGCTAGTAAAAGGTTGTAGTAAATTTAATAACCTAAGAGACTGTTTTGGAGATAAATTTAATCTACTAGCTAAAAAAGGAGATTTTCCATACGAATATCTCGACGATTGGAGTAAATTTGATGAAACATCTTTACCTAGCAATGACAAATTTTACTCGCAACTTAAAAATGAAAATATCACTGATGATGAGTACAAGTATGCACAAGATATTTGGAAAAAGTTTGATTGTGAGACTTTTGGTGATTATCACGATTTGTATTTGAAAACTGACGTGTTATTATTAGCAGATGTTTTTGAAAGTTTTCGAGAAGTGAGTTATAATAATTACGGACTAGATCATTGCTGGTATTATTCTGCCCCCGGACTGTCATAGGATGCTCTGTTAAAATTTAGTAAGGTAAGGTTGGAATTACTGACTGATGTTGATATGTTCAATTTTATCGAAAAAGGTATCAGAGGCGGTATTAGCGTGATAACGAAGAAATATGCTGAAGCAAACAACAAATATTTGAAAGAGTATAATCCTGACCTTCCTTCAAAGTATATAGTTTATCTAGATTGTAATAACTTGTACGGGTATTCGATGGCAGAATCAATGCCATTTGATGGATTTCATTGGATCACGGCTGATCAATTTCTATCAGAGACAGAAAAAAGATACCCGACGATGTTTCGTATTTCGTTGAACTTGATCTCGATTATCCAACTTCGCTACACAAATTGCATAACAATTACCCTTTCTGCGCGGAATCGATGGTTATAGAATATAGTTTGTTATCAGAAGAACAACAAGCGTCAGCATTACCAAGACAACATTCTATGGTAAAGAAACTAGTACCAAATTTGCTTCATAAACGTAATTATGTTTTGCGTTACAAAGCTTTAAAACAAGCAGTCGATGCTGGTCTCGTGTTGAGGAAAGTTCATCGCGTACTAAAATTTAATCAGTCGCCGTGGATGAGAGGTTATATTAACTCGAACACTACAAGAAGAGCTGCGGCAAAAACTGATTTTGAGAAAAACTTTTTCAAACTGATGAACAATTCTGTTTTTGGTAAGACGATGGAGAATATTAGGAAACGCGTAAATATCGAACTAGTCAATGATGTCAATCGCAGAAACAAACTTGTGTCAGACGATGATTTTGTGAGCATGAAAATTTTTAATGAGAATCTTGTTGCGATACAAAGAAGAAAAACAAATCTAAAACTAAACAAGCCGATCTATGTTGGAACTGCAGTGTTAGATTTATCAAAGTGGTTGATGTACGATTTTCATTATAATTTTGTTAAAAATCAATGGCCGGCTAGTAGATTATTATTTACTGATACTGATTCGCTCGTATATGAAATCGAATGCGAGGACGTCTATCAGGATATGCATGATAATAGATATCTGTTTGATCTTTCTGATTACCCACGTGACAGTAAATTTCATGACGACACAAATAAAAAGGTTATTGGTAAGTTCAAAGATGAAATGAACTCGAGCGCTATCAAATACTTTATCGGATTACGTAGTAAAATGTATGCCGTATTGTTAGACAATAATAAAATAACAAAAAAAGCAAAAGGTCTGCCTCATGATTTTGTTAAAAAGTTTATAAAATTTGATGACTACAAGTATGCGCTTGATGGCGGTGTTAGTTTTATAAGAGCTATGTCAATTCGGACAAATCATCATAAGCTCGAAACAGATGTCCTTATCAAACGCGGTTTGAGCAATTTTGATGATAAACGTTATTGTGAAAATGGGGTAGATACACTTGCACTTGGGTATTGTCATGATGATAGAGATATTTTTGACATTATCTTTGCAAACTAAAATTTTATCTAAACTTAAGAAATAATGTTTGAAAATTTGACAGTGACAAATAGCTACAGTAGCAAAATCAAATATCTAATGATGGACGACAAACCATTGACAGTTGAAGTTAATAATGAAACATCAGGCATATGCTTTAGTGGTACCCGTGACAAGTTAAAACTTTCGCTCATCAGATCTGATGACAACGAGTATTTTAATTATCTCGAACAATTGTATCAAAAGTTGCTTGCGGAATTTAAAAACTTTCACTGTCCGATTAGTGAGCAAAAATACACCAAACTTACAATTGATCTTGATCGGTCAAAGGTGTATTTTATCGACAAAAAATACCCTCTTAACAAATCACAAATAAAAGATTTGTTTGAGTCCCGTCGTTATGTGAGCGGTAAAGTAAAGTTTAGCCTCTATTACCATGATAATGAAATATTTTTGATATCTACAGTTGAGACATTAACAGTTGGTAATGAGGTATAATACCACTTACCTTACTGGAATTCTAATGCGTAATTTAGTCCACAATCGCCACGCTCTGCTAAATCGTAATGATTTGGAAGATTGAGTCTGACACATCATTTTGCTTATTCTGGAAGATCACGTAATTAAATTTTACCTGTTACCCAGGTATTTTGCAACAGGTGTTTTATTGTATTTGTTTGGAGGTCTAGAGGGGTGGGGAGAGGGGTTGTTGAGCTCGGATTCTTAACGCAATTATTGATTGCAACAGGTGTTCTATTACGTTACCTAGGTATTTTGTATTTGTTTGGAGGTCTGGAGGGGTGGGGAGAGGGGTTGTTGAGCTCGAATTCTTTCTTTCTTCTACTACTGTGATCAAGTTTATCTATCTCGGCAGCCCACTGTCGTGTGCAGTTCACATTGATGATAAAACCAGCACAGGAATTTCTAGAGTAAGTGTGGCCTTTAGCAGACTACGCCACAACCAAAACTGAAGGTCTACAAAGCTACTGCATTGCCGACCCTGCTGTACACATGCAAAACCAATGTATTGCCGACACTGCTGTGCACATGCAAAGCCACTGTATTGCCGACACTGCTGTATACAAGCAAAACCATGACAGACTCCATGCCTAGAAGCTGAATAATTTTCACTTAGACTGCCGGAAGAGACTGATTTGGACAAGATGGTCTGATAAGATCACATAGATTGCCTGAAGAGACTGATTTAGACAAGATGGCTTGATAACATCACAAAGACTGCATGAAGAGACTGATTTGGACAAGATGGCAGGATCCGATCACATAGACTACCTGAAGAGACTGATTTGGACAAGATGGTAGGATAAGATCACATACACTGCCTGAAGAGACTGATTTGGACAAGATGGCAGGATCCGATCATATGGAATCAGTACACAATTAATAAAATCCGGTTCAGTACCCACGAATGTAGTCCCAGTCTATTTTTAGATCACTTTTTCCGGTCTAAATTTGGTGGTGATACTAGAGTTAGATTTTGGCACTCTTGGTAAGGATTTAAAGGCAATTGATTATTCTTTAAAATGTGAGCGTATGGTGTGGTTGTCTGTGTGCATTTCGGCGACAGTGCACATTCAGTAATAAGGTCATGGCGATGATCCGGAAGTGAAATCTGAGTTCCGTTGCCTGGTGTTTTGTTTACAAATCAACTTCTCAAAAACATGCAGGTCAACCCTTGACAAGAACTAAACCGTAAAGTCATAATTGAAGGTATTTTAGATTAACATATGATTTGTATTGATTGTCACACAGTGGAAAGATCAGTACTGAGAAACAAATATAGAGACCATATAGTAAAATTAATTGTGTACTATGGCCTGTCAGTAAAAACTTGAAACTGATATAAATTTTTTATTATTAATGACATATACATGAAATTTTAATATGTTATGTATATTGACTTTAAAAATATAAAAATGAAATTAAAAGTAAAAAATAATTTTAATTTTAAAAATTTAAATGAAATTTAAAAAAACAATTAAAAATAAAAAATTTCCACCAAGTATACACACATACAATATTTTTTGGAATGATATTAAATGATATCAGCATATATATATATTCCTATACCATATACAAGCTCTAATGATGGATATTTGTCAAATTTGATCAGAGAAAATATCTTTATTAGTCAAAATGAGAACCTCATTTAAAATACATGAAGAAAAAATTCTATTTTGCTTTGTACCTTTAGGTCATTGAAACTATTTATTTGGGGTTCAAACAGTTAATTTATGTGTTTATGATGGGGTGACTTCCTGAGTAACACATATCTTCTTGTATAGCTATCAGTAATTGTTTATAACCATAGTTATAGGGTATTTAGTGAGAGGACAGAGATGAAGACTTTATACTAGAACAGGTTCTAGTTCTCTACAAAATCATATTAAGCTGTCAGAGAATGAAATACAGGTCAGAGGGGTAAAATATACTTTACCCAGGTATATTTACCATTGCATGTAAGAAAACAGCAAAATGATGTAAGTTGAACACAGAATGCATTCCATTTTATTGTTCAGTTTCTTTAAGATGTTGATTGATGTAGTGCGACATTGTAGCCCAGATGATATGAAAATTCTCATGATCCATTTTGCTTTATGCATTATTAATGACTAATAATATTTGTTATCTGACACTTTAAAGATTACATAAGTAATATTCAAACAGATTATTTGAATTTAACTTTCTACAACTGATCCTAACATGGTTACATAGCTGACATGAACAAAAATGCATATATTTTGTAATGTTTGGAATCAAAAGTTGACATTGTTAGGCTGACATGGTACCAATAGTGAATCTGTAAGGCTCAGTTTTGACTGTGTGCACTTAAAATATCCCAATATGTTATTTTCATCATGAATATGCCTCTGTATGGTAACACATTTCAATTTAGTACTTTGACAGAGGGCGGTATTGCAGCATCAGCTGATATTTGATTCCATTGAATCATTGAATCATTGAACTTAATAACTTGGTAGCCAAGACTCTTAAAAATAGACTAAAAATGTTCCAACAGATTATTTAAATCATGTTTGCACATGTGATTTTAACAAGTACATTGCATATGTCCCACACATGCAAATATCCATCCTTGTTTACAAGTTTTCGGGATGAAAATTTCACATTTAGTTGATGATATAGGATCTATTGGTACGTATAGTTGATCTGTGCGGCCACATTTTGCTATATTCACTCACAATATTTAAAATTGTTTTCCTTCCTGAATAGGATTTCATACAGTAATAAATTTTAAGTTGGTACATTGTCATTTGACTTTCCACTATACTGGTATGTATCAATGTTTGCACCAATGATCAAACCTCACCGTTCCAACATTGCCTTAAACTTTATGATATATGCTCTACCTTATTAGTTATTTAACCTGTAAATGGCTAAATATGCTTGTAGGAACTTCATCTATTTTTAGGATGCATTTGTCACTTTAATACATGCCCATTGCTTCACATCTTTGAGTGTCACTCTATCAAGTTTTCCTTTTTTAACCCTACTTGCAACCTGAATGTTATTTTGAAATCACCACATCTAACACATTTTAACTTCATTTGCCTACATCTTCCTTTTTTTAGAATTAAGTGAAACATGTTATATATTTTCAGGTCTAGTCTGGTATCTGGAACAAAGTATTAGAGTTGGATCAATTTGGAAGCTCTCCAGTAGTCCAATGGTGATAGCAAGGTCTCATAAGGACATGTGCAGTGTGCAGCTATAAGTGACCAAGATGAGTTCATATCAGTACACTGATATACAGCATCTCAAAGACATGGCTTAGATCTTCATGAGAGAGATTCGCATCTTTTTTCAGTAAGGTGAAACTGTATTTTCATATTGCATTGTTGACTTTTGTAGTTATCGGCATTAAAATGGAATGCATATTTGCTATAAAACATGGTAGTGGTCCCATCAAAACTTTAAATTTGAGTGGGATATTAGTTATACAAACAACTGTCCAAGTACCTGAAACAATAAATGTGGAACATAGTACCTGTCATTGTTTCTTTAGTATGTACACCTATTTGCATCTGGATAGGCATATTGCAATTTGCTGTCAAAATCACTAAGAGCTATTATGCTTCAGTACCCCTGCGATTAATATTATCAGTTGTACAGACCTAAACTACCATTTGTTTTAAAGACCATTCATTAATCAGCATTGCTGCCTTAGATTTGTCAAATTGAATGTAATAACTTGTATGAAAATTTATATTTTGTAAAATATAATTTTTTAAAAATTTATATATTAATTTAAATTTCCAATAAAATTTAATGTATCAATAGTTTTTAATTTCAAGACTATTTTCAGAGAGACCTTATCAAGTATTACATTTAGGTTTTTACTGCATTGAAAAATTCCTATAAATAAGGAAGATATAGCAAATTTAGTTTTGGTTTCTTAAGAACAATTGGACCTCAAATTGCACCCTATAGAACACCAGCACTACACACTTTCTGACAGCTGTTACATGTCTTGCTTGCAAGTAAATTTCAAAAGACTTATGTATGAAGTTGAAACAGTAGTGGCATGCAAAATAAAATGCAAATATAAAAGTTTGACAAAAACATTGACCCTTTCAGGAATCAGTACACAATTAATAAAATCCGGTTCAGTACCCACGAATGTAGTCCCAATCTATTTTTAGATCACTTTTTCCGGTCTAAATTTGGTGGTGATACTAGAGTTAGATTTTGGCATTCTTGGTAAGGATTTAAAGGCAATTGATTATTCCTTAAAATGTGAGCTTATGGTGTGGTTGTCTGTGTATTTCGGCGACAGTGCACATTGAGTAATAAGGTCATAGTGATGATACGGAAGTGAAATCTGTGTTCCGTTGCCTGGTGTTTTGTTTACAATTCAGCCTCTCAAAAAAATGCAGGTCAACCCTTGACAAGAACTAAACCGTAAAGTCATCATTGAAGGTATTTTAGATTAACATATGATTTGTATTGATTGTCACACAGTGGAAAGTTCAGTACTGCGAAACAAATGTAGAGACCATATAGTAAAATTAATTGTGTACTATGGCCATATAGACTACCTGAAGAGACTGATTTGGACAAGATGGTAGGATAAGATCACATAGACTGCCTGAAGAGACTGATTTGAACAAGATCACAGTCACTGAGGTTCTTACACGGGCAGATATTCCAATCTTCCACGTTCTATTGCATATAATACAGTTGAAATGGGCAGTCTACGACACCATATAGTTAGAAACGTGACTACCAAGTAAAATCTTCTATAGCAAGCTGAAAGAGGTACAATTCTTACATAAGTAAACATTATATGTATGCCAAATTAAGAAAGAAAACAAAAACCATTTAAACTTTCACGAATTCCAAATATTTTGGCATACCGTCTTTCTCGAAGTATATAATTATACAATGTTCTATATCATGAACAAAATCATAACTTTTTTATGGTTCCAGTCTAAATAAACCAGAACCAATTATTAAGTATGAAAGTGATATAAATCTATTTATGAATCTTCTACCATGTTTACTTCAGCAACTAGTGTAGACTGGTTCATTGATTTCCGTCAAAATCGCTTACAATCAGTAGGGTTAAAATAATTAGGTATTGCTATATAAAGCTTTGACCGAGGTGCAAATGTGTATTTTTGTAAGATGCAAATGAATGATGTATAGTATAATATGGACAAAATTAATCCAGCTCTTTGTATTTCTTTCGATCCTACTACTATGTTCTCTTCTTCCACATTTCATCTCATTCTTTGTTTCATTTCCTTAATTTGTTCATCCATTACTTTCTCTTTCTTTTCACCTATTTTAGTCAACTTTCTCTCATATGGAGAATGTATCCTCCATGTTATCTGAATTAATTATTTGGATCTTTGCAGCTTTATTACAGCACAAAGTTAAGCCAGGTAGGTAAATTAGTTCTTCACTATAATTAGTACCATGTGTCCTATTGAGCCTCATTGTACTTGCAATACTGGTAGGAAAATACACAACATTCTCAGGAATCTTTCTTGCGATTCAATGGTATCATTCCAAAGCGTAATCGATCTCTTTGGTACTATGGTACTAAGGAAGTTAAATCTCTCACCCAGTAACTAGTAGCGGTCTTTTCCATTTTTTGTGAAGGCAACAATTTTCACCATTTTAAATTACAAATATATTTCATTATTCCAAGCCGCGAAAATTATTTCCATTTCTTACCATTTTATTGTTCATAGTCTTCAAAACCAACCGAGAGATATTTTTAAGTGAAGAAAATTTGCTCTGTTGTTCAGTGATTTTTTAAAAATCAACTTGGTAGAGTTAATTTACTCAGAAATAATTGGAATTCGGTTAACTAACAATCGTATTGCTACACTTGTATTTGGTTTATGTGGCGTCAGTTTTGCATGATTTTTAACTGGGTAGGTAATACTGATAAATGAGCGTATGATGTTAAAGCAAGGAAAACAAACCAAAAAGACTAATCAAGAATATATGAGTTTATATCATTGATATTTTAGTTTCAGTATTCTAAACAGGACAAAACATGTGAGCGCAAAAGTTACCTTTCGACATTTGTATGACGCCTTAGTGCGAATATCAAGAGATAAATTCATCCTAATGTCGAACAAAATTACACCCATTTTATACTACTGCCTGTTTGTTGCACGTGGTTTTAAATACAAATTAGGGTAATCCATTCATTCAGATATAGTAGGTGTGGTAAGTACTTCGTTCCAGCGTGTAATTAATGTCCATTCATTTAATAACGCATTTATTTAGTATAGTATCCTCTTTGATAATTGCGAAATGTGTCTAAATTTAAACGGTTATTATCGTTTTGAGGGTTGATGAAAAGTATGCTAATTTGTTATAGTGCTAGTGAACTTTAAAGATGAATAAGGTACATACTGATTCATTGAGCCGCCTTGTCACAGGAAAATAGTCAAAATTGCTCTTTGCTGTCAAAAATGAATGTAAAAAATAGGGGTTGGTGGCAATGGCAGTTCAGTATCAAATCAAACAGTTGTATAAGGAATTAACAAGATTGCCTCAGTCAAAATCTCACAAGCATACTTTCTACAAAAATCGTTATCCTTTATTTGTACCTTCAAGGTAAAAGTATTCTCATTTTTCTGCAATAGGTCATTTTCAGATGAAAATTCACACACACCCCGCAAAAAATGTCCAATGAGACTTTCGGTGTGGGCAGTAGGTCATATCGTCTGGTCGTGTGTGTAAATGTGCTGTGTGGGCATTAAGTAATATCATCTGTTCGTGTGGGTAAATGTGTTGTGTAGGAATTAACTGTTCGTGTCGGTAATTGTGATGTGTGTATTAACTGTTCGTGTGGGTAAATGTAATTATGTTCATTAAATGTTCATGGTCTATGTATTATTTATGTTCTGCTATTGTTATATTGCTTGTTTCCTACTTTTTTGATTTCATGCAGATGAAAACGTGCTAAATATAACACCTTCAAAAATTATGTTAAAAATGGGTATGTGTGTGAAATATAAACTTCGCCAGGATGAGAGTAGGAATAAGTTACGAGTTAATATTACAAAACCAATACTGGCGGTTTTGGACTGTTTTTATTTTGTTGATAAACGAAAAATACCACAAGTAACCTCTGATGTTGAAATTTGTAACGGACATGGCTGAGTTACCAACAAACGAAACATTCATTCCTTATGTTAAAGAGAAGTCCCTCATCATGACATTTTAAAGAGAAGTCCCTCATCATGATATCGTAAAGAGAAGTCACTCATCATGACATCTTAAAGAAAAGTCACTCATTATGACATCTGAAAGAGAAGTCCCTCACCATGACATCTTAAAAGAAAAGTCCTTCATCATGACATCGTAAAGAGAAGTCCATCATAATCACATTTTAAAGATAATTCCCTCATAATCAGATTTTAAAGAGAAGTCCCTCAAAATGACATCTTAAAGAAAAGTCCCTCATCATGACATCTGAAAGAAAAGTCCCTCATCATGACATCGTAAAGAAAAGTCCTTCATCATAACATCTTAAAGAGAAGTCCTCATCATGACATCTTAAAGTGAAGTCCCTCATTATCACATTTTAAATAGAAGTCCCTCTTAATGACATCTTAAAGAGATGTCCCTCATCATGACATCTTAACGAAAAGTCCATCATCATGACATCTTAAAGAAAAGTCCATAATCTTAAAGAAAAGTCCCTCATCATGACATCTTAGAGAAGTCCCTCATAATCACATTTTAAAGAGAAATCCCTCATAATGACATCTTAAAGAAAATCCTGCATTATGACATCTTAAAGTGAAGTCCCTCATCATGACATCGTAAAGAAAAGTCCCTCATCATGACATCGTAAAGAAAAGTCCCTCATCATGACATCTTAAAGAGAAGTCTCTCATCATGACATCTTAAAGAAAAGTTACTCATTATCACATTTAAAAGAGAAGTCCCTCATAATGACATCTTAAAGAGATGTCCCTCATCATGACATCTTAAAGAAAAGTTCCTCATCATGACATCTTAAAGAAAAGTCCCTCATCATGACGTTGTAAAGAGAAGTCTCTCATCATAACATCTTAAAGAAAAGTCCCTTATCATGACATCTTAAAGAGCCATCCCCCATCATGACATCGCTATAATCCATGGATTTCGAAGCTCCTTCTTCAAAGATGGAAGATGCTGGAATTTCAAGTCTTTATGGATTGTAGCAATTCCATTACACAATGTAGCACAACGATATTTGTACAGTTTTGTTTTTTGACGTGTTAAATGGTAGACATCAATAATCCAATTGTTAATGCAAGTGCCTAATCTATCCTCGTTCTCGACTGAATTACCAACGTCAAATGAATGCAAACATGCATTCTACGTAATGCCTAATCTATCCTCGTTCTCGACTGAATTACCAACGTCAAATGAATGCAAACATGCATTCTACGTAATGCCTAATCTATCCTCGTTCTCGACTGAATTACCAACGTCAAATGAATGCAAACATGCATTCTACGTAATGCCTAATTGTAACAAATTAGCGGCGTGCAAACCACACCAACCTATTTCACTACGGTTCGTTGCTAGGGAATGACTTCCGCGGTGTACTTTACCCAGTGTGGATAGATAGAAAGAAGAATGCAGATCACTGAACAAGTATATTGAAGAAATAACAAAACGAGCCCTCTTTCAATGAACAAATATAAAATTTAATCAGTTTATCAACAGAATTTAAAATGAAAAGAAATCAATGACTTGGTTACAAAAGAAGGAAAATGGTACTAACATGTACTCAAATAAAAATACAATACAAATTTCTTTAAATGTAAAATTACTTTCAACGTTAAACTACTATCTTCATTATCTTCATTGCCAATGAGATGTGACCTTTGAGTGCAACGATGAGAGACTTCATCACCTATTTTATGCGGACATCAAGACTTCCGTTCGTCCATGCTCTGCCGATCTTTGTCTAGCTGTTTCGTCTTGGACTCTTGTCCGTCGAACTCTGACTTAACAATTGTCTCTGGACTTAGATTTCTGCGTAGAACTTGTTCTGATCCTGTGATTGTTCAGGGATTTCTCATGTGAACCCAGGAAAGCTGTTTCCTTTTGCCGTTTTCTTTATTCGTTTCCACGAATCTCACGTATAGTCCGTCTCCTAACTGAGACAACTATCTGGCCCCTTACTCTATAACAAAACGTATTTGTTACGAATTCAAAATGTAGAGTTTGCCTACTTGCTGAGACAAACTCCCGTTTTACTGCCAAATCACGAGATAACGTCTTACACGTTTCTTTCGGAATCGTTTAAATTTCCTCGCGAAAGATTAAAGACTAAAGAATTTTCCTAAAGTAAAACCTTTAATTTCTTACAGAGTTAAGCCCATAAATCCATATTACCCAATCGGAATAGACTGTTTCCTAAACCTGTTCCGTAGAATTTTTGGATTGACAAGACAACTAAACAACTAATCATGCCGTAATTAATCATTACTTTGAACAATCATCTATAGCCAGCTGCTGCCCTTTAACCGGTCGATTTTGGGGAAGGGTCTTACGTCATTCTCTTGTACCTTAGCATCTGACTCGGTCATGTTACGTCGGCTAGAACGAATTCCCTTTTGACGTTCAGAGATGAAATGAAAATAATCATCTAACTATCTCTAGCCCTTTCTACTTTAATTAAGTTGACTTTGATACAATTCCTTTAACCAAAGATTCTAAGAGTTTTCAAAATTCGACACATCACACTAATCTATCCTCGTTCTCAACTGAATTACCAACGTCAAATGAATGCAAACATGCATTCTACGTAATGCCTAATCTATACTCGTTCTCGACTGAATTACCAACGTCAAATGAATGCAAACATGCATTCTACGTAATGCCTAATCTATACTCGTTCTCGACTGAATTACCAACGTCAAATGAATGCAAACATGCATTCTACGTAATGCCTTTAATGCAAGCACTTTTTGCTCATTATTAGTTTACAGCAAAGATTTTGTGGTCGATTTAATGGTCAAATCATTTACAAGGCACTCGAATATTCTTAATATACGACAATCAATAATAATTATTTGAACAAATGGATGACGCGTTTATAATAATTTAATAATGCTCTTATCCAAACCCATTCCCACATATCTTATAGCGTAAGTCATTCTATTTTATTTATCAGATTTCTTTTATATTATACAGTCACTCACAGTTTTAAATCGAGCAAAAATATTTGAAAACTACATTAATTAAAAAAGAACATTGTAGATGTGAGAAGAAAGATACATGGAAGTTTAGATTACGTATTAAGTCGATGACATTATAATGGATGTTAGCAAACGTCCGTCATAAATTAGAACAATAGTTTAAACTTTTTGTCGAAACACATAGCGAGTGTCAGCATCAGGTATCTTGTCACGTTTCCAGCGATTAAAAGGTGAAAATATTTACGTTTTTAAATATATAACAAATTTGGTGATACAATTCTGCCATAGGTAAAATATTTCAAACAATACTAACTGAAACAAAACTGTATCACTATCCGAGAGAGAGAGAGAGAGAGAGAGAGAGAGAGAGAGAGAGAGAGAGAGAGAGAGAGAGAGAGAGAGAGAGAGAGAGAGAGAGAGAGAGAGAGAGAGAGAGATATCATTGGTATTTTCGTCTATGAACCATGTTCTGTAGTTATCTCCCTAAAAAGGACTTTTGATGGCCCAGTATAAAAAGAGCAATTTGTTTTGTGTAAGCGACGATTCTCTTGTACCATAGATCGTGTAAAATTTCAGATCACAAGGGAAAATCTACTTTTCTTTTAGTTCTAAACAAATTTGGAATTTTTGTACCACTTAAAAACCTTTCGCGTGACCTAACATACTACCACCGTCGGTATTTACCTATAAGTCGAGTTCAACTGTGCCGGCTTATCTGGGTATGTGCAGTTAATTACGAGTAATCAATAAAACAAATAACTTAGACTTTGATGTGCGGGCGCATTATTCTAAGGCAGATCAGGAACTATGTTGATCGCCGTTTGACTTGACTTATAACTGAGTAAAGACGGAAGTGGAAGCAAACTTATTTTTGGATTATGTTTCCATCGATGATGTTCCATGTGAGACTATCTTGGACGTTTTTTAAAAAATTATTCCTTGTCTTTTAAGGATTTTACCCATTTTAAGGTTTGTTTGTTTTGGTATACCTAAAAACTTATTCGGCAACGTATGTTCTTGATAGTGATAATATGCAGTTAAAACACACACACACACACACGCACGCGCGCACGCACACACATAAGTACACACACACACACACACACACACACACATATATATATTTATATATATATATATATATATATATATATATATATATATATATATATATATATATACATATATATATATATACATATATATACATATATATACATATACATATATATACATATATATACATATATATATATATATATATATATATATATATATATATATATATATCTGTATATGTATCTCTCTCTCTCTCTCTCTCTCTCTCTCTCTATATATATATATATATATATATATATATATATATATATATATATATATATATATATATATATATATATATATATATCCTCGTCGCTCATGGTGCAGATGTTTGGATCACCAAACATACCAAACTTTTATTACTCAACGTACGAACTGCCGTATGTAGTGACTTATAAGACGGAGTCAAACTGTAAACAACAAAAGTCCTGTCGAATGAAATTGTTATAGGAGTCACGGTACTAATTCAACTCCCATAGTAAACATATGGAATCACCATCATATTTGAGATACTATAACCTAATATTTCTGGGTACTGATGATCAGACCTATGTTTCTCCATACACAAATATCCTTGGTGCAAGCTCCTGTGTGGAGAACACCATATGAGCCGCGGCATTTTTTTTTTATCTACATGTGCATGAAGCACATGTTATTAATTTTGCACCAAGCGAATCAAGTGCTACATTCATTATTGATTAATCCTAAGTCAAGTCTTTAAAAATACTAAAACTGCATCAATAGAAATTTGTCTATATTTTTTTTAAATTGAACATAGGATAATCTTTCAAAATATATTTTACTAAAATTTTACTTTTTATTATTAACCAATTATGGACAACCAAACCCGTATATGCTTTATTAATTCTCCCCCCCCCCATTTCTAGACTGGTTCACAGTTCTTCCCTATAATTAGTATAATATATCCTATTGAGCCTCCTTTCCCCACTTAGGATAAAATTTGTCTGAAATGACTATTATGGAGTTGTGGTTGCCACTACCTACCGATAATTAGTTGAACCCTTTCCCAAAACCAATACTGATCTTTAGAAAGACTCGCCCCTGTTGATAAGGTAAGATCACACCTATGGCAGTATAGGTGATGGCACAGGTGGGGCACAAAAAAATGAATTGTTTCACAAGAACCAAATATATATGCAAAAAAAGGTAACACAATATAAATAAAATCGTTCAGGTAACTAGTATCTATTTGCTATCTGTAAACAGATCCAGTTTGTTTGTACAATTTACAAACAAAGCAAGGAAAGAAAACTACTCAAAATCAGACCGGTGAGGATCAAGTGAATGAATATTACATCATGGCCGTATTCGTCCCCTGCAGGTAGATGCAAGTGAAGTAAATCTCTCGCCCACCTACAAGTCCCAGGTTTTACAACTTCAAAGAATTTTCAATACCGTTTGTTTACTAATCCCCCTAAACGTGAAATATCTTTACTTTTATTCAATTTACCGTACTGATTTTGGCTTTCTTCCTTAATCCAGTGAAAAGGTCGTTCTTTATTGCGTTTGTCCACAATAAAATCCTATCTATAAAACCTATAAAACCTCGTCCACAGTTCAAAGGAAATTAATCCTGGGGTGGCAGATTTACTTTAAGCTTCCCAATAATTTTTCACCTATGTTTACTGTATGGATTCAGATTGTGTAAAGTTAGTTAATGACATTGTGTAAGCAAGCGTCCTTTTACCTACGGCAAATCCCTCTGTGAAATTGTCTAGGTTATATTTAATGAGTGAGAGAGGGCAATTATTACATTATTAAATCTTCTTAGCAATATATATAGATATCAAAAACAATACGGGATAGGTCTCTTAATTCTGCTTGGAATTAAATCTCTTTTGAAGGAAGATGTTGACTCGTATGTTTTTGTTTTGACATATTTTACTGTCGCAAAAAGATATAATGGGACTGGGCACAAATTCTAACATCCTCAATTAGCCCTCTACCTACCTAAAACAAGTATTAAAACACATTTAGCATGACAACATAATGAAAATAATTGGCTGGAGAGAAGAAGAAGAAGGGTGGGGGCAGTATCACGGTTTACGTAAGTTATTGAAATCGTCCAGAAGCGGTGATATATTTGCATACATATTACACAATTCTATATTTTTCATTTGCATCGCTTTTTCCCAAAAGCAGAAAATCTAAGCTAAAGTTGAATATAACACTAAATTTCCTATCCATTCATCTGGTTGTCAACTTGTCAACTCTTCTGCTTGGCAATTGTACTTGGGGCAGGATAGGATAAAGCGCATGGTGACTTCGATTCCTGAACAAAAAGGAGTGTCAGCAAGTTGAACACGGTAAAGACAGCTTTTAATGAACTTACATGAGTCGTAATCTCGTATGTTCTAGTGGTCGATTAATAAAACTTGCTAGATACAATTTTTGGACATTTTGTTTTCTTCTTCAAAACAGTGTAAGATATACTACACTGAATATGCACGTTGATATTGTTCCACAAATATAATGTTGAAGGTATACAAGATGATGTTGTAGAATTTAGCCTCAAATTCAAAATGACCGTATTGTTTGAAAATCGAAGGTTATAATTTGTTTGTTAGGGCACAGTGGTGGAAATAATTCTAAGATATAGTCTAGAGTTTTGCTCATTTTAATGTTGTAGACTTTAGTAAAGTTTTTTTTTTCTAGATTGTAGACTTTCCAACCCTGTTTTAAAACAGAGTTCGACACACAAATTATGTGATAATATTGACACCACAGACTGGGATAATATTTGCGCCACAAATTATTTAATCATTTTTTGCATTACAAACTATGTAATAATATTTGCATAAAAGATTTCTACAAAATGTTATGATTGAAAAAAAATTGAATTAAGTAGATACATTAATCATCGTTAACTTGTACCTCCAATCGGCCCAAATGTACCGTGTTTGGATTTACAACAAAGCAGATTGTAACAAATTGAAATCGCTGATAACAGAAACTAACTGGGCAGATCTATTGCTAACACCAATCAATATTGATGTGGTAACTGACAAAATTCACTACCAAACTATTAGAATTCTTACTAATGTGTATTCATTGTAAAATTGTAACAATTCGCATAACTAATAAACCTTGGTTTGACTGCCAATTAAGAAAAACGATAAAGACCAGAGATAAAGCATACGTTATTACATAATTTGTGGTATAAATATTGTTTCATATATTAGTACCTAATTTGGTACAAATGACATTACTTAGTTTGTCAAGTTGATTTATATTTGTATTATTTTAGATACTATCTTTAATAATCAAATTGCTAAAACTAGTCTCAATAAGTATGTCACACAAATTTGTGGGAAAACAGAAATAAAGATGGTATGTTAATATTCTATCTGGCAGCGGTATATGTAAGCATATACGGTAATGTACGCCTTTCCATTACGACATGTATTTTCGTACGGCAGTAACAAAAATATTGGGTCTTAAGGTCAATACGGGGTATCGGGCAGACGAGGTAGGGTGGGGGTGTGAGTACCATACCACTACGAGTTACAATCTACTTGCAACACTGAGTTTACTGCACATGAATGTTGTCGTTTTCAGAAATGGAGGAAACTGTTAAAGACATGCCATAAAACAACCTTTTAACATCACAAAGAAATCTTTGCTCACTTAGCACGTGGCCAGACATTAAATTGTTGCCGAGAAAAGGAAAGAGTCTTTTTAACAAAACATTTGACTGCTTATCGCAGAAGACTCGACTGTTATTACTGAAACGAGTTTAATAAAGAATTTAGCCATAATGAAACGAATGGCGTTATTAGATGGTAACAGCATGCGATCACCTGGTAATTCAACTTTTGTTTACGCTTTATGATACCCTCCTGTTTGTAATAAGTTTTGTCCAGGTAAAATATTTTGCTTCATTACAGACGTAAACCTTCGATCAAAGCCCTTTTACGAACTAAATGTTGAAACATAAAGACTCTATTAATGCAAAGACCTCACATATTTAACAAATAAATGTCGATGACTTAACCCTTCAAATGGTTGAACATAATGCTGGAATCTGGAAAACCGTTATGAAATATTAATATTAGTTTACCATATTATAATTCTTGTTTTATTTATAAAATAGTCAATGATAATGAACTTACATGTGTCGTAATCTCGTATGTTCTAGTTGCCAATTAATAAAACTTGCTAGATATAATTTTTGGACATTTTGTTTTCTTCAAAGCGGTGTAAGATATACCACGCTGAGTATCCACGTTGATATTGTTCCACAAATATACTGTTGAAGGTATACAAGATGATGTTGTAGAATTTAGCCTCAAATTCAAAATGACCGTATTGTTTGAACATCGAAGGTTATAATTTGTTTGTTAGGGCACAGTGGTGGAAATAATTCTAAGATATAGTCTGGAGTATTGCTCATTTTAATGTTGTAGACTTTAGAAAATTATGTCTTTTTTTTCTAGATTGTAGACTTTCCAACCCTGTTTCAAAACAGAGTTCTACAAACAAATTATGTGATAATATTGACACCACAGACTGGGATAATATTTGCGCCACAAAATATTTAATCATTTTTGCATTACAAACTATGTAATAATATTTGCATAAAAGATTTCTACAAAATGTAATGATTAAAATACATAATGAATTAGTAGATGCATTAACCGTCGTTAAATTTTACCTCCAATCTGCCTACATGCACCGTGTTTGGATTTACAACAAAGCATATTGCAACGAATTGAAAGCGCTGATAACAGAAACTAACTGGGCAGATCTATTGCTAACACCAATCAATATTGGTGTGGTAACTGACAAAATTCACTTCCAAACTATTAGAATTCTTACTAATGTGTATTCATTGTAAAATTGTAACAATTCGCCCAACCAAAAAACCGTGGTTTGACTGCCAATTAAGAAAAACGATAAAGTAAAGAGATAAAGCATGCGTTATTACATAATTTGTGGTGTAAATATTGTTTCATATCTTAGTACATAATTTGGTTCGAATGTTATTACTTAGTTTGTCAAGTTGATTTATATTTGTATTATTTTAGATACTATTTTTAAAAATCAAATTGCTTATCAGATATGAAATAATGACGAAGGTAAAAATTAAAATAAAACTAGTCTCAATAAGTACATCACACAAATTTGTGGGAAAACAAAAATAGAGGTGGTATGTTAATATTCTATCTGGCAGCGGTATATGTAAGCATATATGGTAATGTACGCCTTTCCATTACGACCGGTATTTTCGGTGCGGCAGTACAGAAACAATTGGGTCTTAGGGTCAATACGGGGTATCGGGCAGACGAGGAGGGGGGGGTGAGTACCATACCACTACGAGTTACAATCTACTTGCAATACTGAGTTTACTGCACATGAATGTTGTCATTTTCAGAAGTGGAGGAAACTGTTAAAGACAGGCCATAAAACAAACATCACAAAGAAATCTTTGCTCACTTAGCACGTGGCCAGACATTAAATTGTTGCAGAGAAAAGGAAGGAGTCTTTTTAACAAAACATTTGACTGCTTATCGCAGAAGGCGCGACTGTTATTACTGAAACGAGTTTAATAAAGAATTTAGCCATAATGAAACGAATGGCGATATTAGATGGTAACAGCATGCGATCACCTGGTAATTCACCTTTATTTTACGCTTTATGATACCCTCCTGTTTGTAATAAGTTTTGTCCAGGTAAAATTATTTGCTTCATTACAGACGTAAACCTTCTATCAAAGCCCTTTTACGAACTAAATGTTGAAACATAAAGACTCTATTAATGCAGAGACTTCACATATTTAACAATACATGTTGATGACTTAACCCTTCAAATGGTTGAACATAATGCTGGAATCTGGAAAACCGTTATGAAATATTTATATTAGTTTACCATATTATAATTCATGTTTTATTCATAAGGTAGTCAATGATAATGTTTACATTTTATTTTTTATTATTTAATATGCTTCTTGCTAAATATAGTTTAATATGTAAATTATTGTTAGTAAGGAATGGAAAATAAGCAGCTGTAACGTTAGAGAGAAAAGTGTTCACTACGGTATTATATTAAGAAATCAAACAGGTTTTGAAAATATTGCGCTTCTTTCATTGCTCTGTTTTTATATCATCAATTGAAAATGGCGAAATAATTGGATTACGAGTGTGTTCAGTGACCAGGAAGATAACTTCTGGTTTTCCAGCTGTAGTAATGGGTTTATGCGTATCGGTTTTAGCTGCTTCTAATACATTGTTTTTAAACACATTCAACCAAATTCAATAGGTACAAACTGTGTATTGTACATACTCTAGTATATGTTAAGTCAAACTGCAAAACGAATTCCAACAAAAAACAAAGCCCCTAATTTGCCGTAGCATAATGCGTCTGCAGATCAGTCTGTGCTTTTAGTTCTACTGATTACTCTGAACAAAATGTTGTGCTTGTCCGGATCTGCCGGCACATTATGAGCAGTTCATCTCGTTTTATAAGCGAATACATACGGAATGTATGTATGTATGTATGTATGTATGTATGTATGTATGTATGTATGTATGTATGTATGTATGTATGTATGTATGTATGTATGTATGTATGTATGTATGTGGATTGATGGATAGATGAATGGATGGATGTAATCTACAGGAAAAGCCTTAACTAAAGAAAAACAAACACAAAAGACAAAAACAAACAAAGAAACAAAAAAACACACGGCACTATCGGCGATATTAGTAGAGAAGGAAATAGTCTTTTGTTGCATGTCTTAATAAATATCTAATTTGTTGTGAAGACTGAGAAACAAAAACAATATTCGTTGATGTCTGCACCAAAGGTATATAACATTGCTCTTCTTTTAATAGAAACAAGTAATTATTCAATGCAAAGGCTGACGATACAAAGAGGCCATCAATCCTTTCACATATTATAGGAATCAACATAACTTATATAAACGCTAACAGTATTGGTTACTCATATATTAATTAACACTTTATATAATTATTTGTTGTTTTTTTTAGCGACACAAAGGATGTAAAACTCCTGTCCAAAGAATTCCATAAGACCATACATTTGTCCTTCGATGGGATGATGTCTTATTCAATTATGAACCAGGGGCCCCGAGTGGCCGAGTGGTCTAAGGCGCTGTCCGTTACGGATCACTGCCATCTGCGTGAGTTCGAGTCTAGGATTCGGCAAATGTGGATATGTGAGAAAGCTTGCCAGCAGCTTCTCGTGGGTCGCTGGTTCTTTCCGGTGATTTCCCGGTTTCTTCCTCTACCATTCATACTGGCCGCCATGAATAGCCTATCGTGTGCTGAAAAATGGCGTTAAGCCCAACAACAACAACAACAACAACAACAACAATTATGAACCTCAATACTTGCTAAGAACGGGGTGTCAAAGAACCAGCGTCTGAATGGGACAGTTAACAGCTGGCTTACCGCCCTAGTGTTGTAAATCGCGTGAATCGAGTCGCGTCTCCTGTGGATGACACAGTAGGAGTTTAGGTATTGTGCCATGTAAATCATTAGTCTAAAATTTGCTAAAAGTCACATAAAAATCCAAACCTGGAAGATGGGGCATATTTGCAAATTTATTTGGATTTAAAAGACCGTTGGTTGATTTAATAATACTTACATTATTAAATTCAATCATTAGATGCCAACTTTCATAGTCAAAACAAATTTATTTTGTGATAGTCTTGTAACATTTGCATGTTTAATATACTTTTCAATCCTCTTTTTGGAGAATCTTGATATCGATACACTTTGAACAGAAACCTTTTACGCTCTCTTGTGTACTCTTAATGAAGACAGAAGCCGCGGTGGCTCAGTGTTTTGTTTAGCTTTCCAACCGAAGGGGTGCGTGTTCGAATCCAACTATCATGTTAGCTACGTCATTATTAAGACAGTTTACTCACAAGCAATAAATAGACCATCTTCGTTGTTGTGCAGTAAAACACAAAAATCAATTAGTGTCTTGGATTCAGTGGAAGTTATATCTGATCAAAACTATTATAAATAGATTGGAGTATATTCAGCATTTTCTGTGACGTCGAGAAAAGAAACCGCTGATACAATTAGACGCCACTGAGAACCGTATTGGGACA
The DNA here is from genome assembly GCA_016746295.1 of Potamilus streckersoni. Taxonomy (NCBI): domain Eukaryota; kingdom Metazoa; phylum Mollusca; class Bivalvia; order Unionida; family Unionidae; genus Potamilus; species Potamilus streckersoni. The sequence goes on from JAEAOA010000631.1 coordinate 2,116,081, forward strand.
ACGTCTGTTCGCATGTCACAATATGGAGACAAAAGAAGACCGAGTCACAATGGGAACATTGTCCATCTATTCTATTCGCGGCATATGTGGTATATATATATATATATATATATATATATATATATATATATATATATATATATATATATATATATATATATATATATATATATATATAACGTAAATTGTCGAGCGATGTTATGATTGCATATTTAAAATGCAAATGCTTATTTTATAGACCAGTAGTAATGGGGTGGGGCAGAGTAGTTTCAAAGGACTTTATATCAGGTTTAAAAAAAGGGTTATTGGTTGGCCACTATAGTCTCTAAGGGAACTAAACATTGGTGGCGTCACGACACTGGACAATGGGAGAAATTGGCAACAGTGTTACACGTTTCTGACCTCAATATGCGCTATGGTAGGTAGGTAGGTAGGTAGGTAGGTAGGTAGGTAGGCAGGTAGGTAAAATGAATTGATAGGGACAAAAGGAGATTTATAGGGACATACAATATCCCAATACCATCCAAAACTCCATATAAATACAATCCATTACACCATTATTCCATCCAACACTCCATATAGATACCATCCATTACACCATTATTCCATCCAATATCCCAATACCATCCAACACTCTATATAAATAGTCTCCAATACAACATTATTCCATCCAATACCCCAATACAATCCAACTCTCCGTATAGATACAATCATTTACACAATTATTCCATCCAATATCCCAATACCATCCAACACTCCATATAGATACAATCCATTACACCATTATTCCATCCAATATCCCAATACCATCCAACACTCCATATAGATACAATCCATTACACCATTATTCCATCCAGTACCCAATAACATCCAACACTCCATATAAATACAATCCATTACACCATTATTTCATACAATATCCCAATACCATCCAAAACTCCATATAAATTCAATCCATTACACCATTATTCCATCCAATATCCCAATACCATCCAACACTCCATGTAGATACAATCCATTACACCATTATTCTATCCAATATCCCAATATCATCCAACTCTCCATATAAATACAATCCATTACACCATTATTCCATCCAGTATCCCAATACCATCCAACACTCCATATAAATACAATCAATTACACCATTATTCCATCCAACACTCCATGTAGATATAATCTATTACACCATTATTCCATCAAATATCCCAATACCATCCAACACTCCATAGAAATAAACTCCATTACACCATTATTCCATCCAATATCCCAATACCATCCAACACTCCATATAAATACAATCCATTACACCATTATTCCATCCAATATCCCAATACCAGACAACACTCCATATAACACTCCATATAAACAATCAATCCATTACACCATTATTCCATCCAATATCCCAATACCATCCAACACTCGATACAAATACAATCCATTACACCATTATTCCATCCAATATCCCAATACCATCCAACACTCCATATAAATGCAATCCATTACACCATTATTCCATCCAATATCTCAATACCATCCACCACTCCATATAGATACAATCCATTACACCATTATTCCATCCAATATCACATTACCATCCAACACTCCAAATAGATACAATCCGATACACCATTATTCCATCCAATATCCCAATACCATCCAACACTCCATACAAATACAATCCATTACACCATTTTTCCATCCAATATCCCAATACCATCCAACACTCCATATAAATACAATCCATTACACCATTATTCCATCCAATATCCCAATACCATCCAAGACTCCATATAGATACAATCCATTACCCCATTATTCCATCCAATATCCCAATGCCATCCAACACTCCATATAGATACAATCCATTACACCATTATTCCATCCAATATCCCAATTCCATCCAACACTCCATGTAGATACAATCCATTACACCATTATTCCGTCCAATATTCCAATACCATCCAACACTCCATATAGATACAATCCATTACTCCATTATTCCATCCAATATCCCAATAGCATCCAACACTCCATATAGATACAATCCGTTAAACCATTATTCCATCCAATATCCCAAGGCCATCCAACACTCCATACAAATACAATCAATTACACCATTGTTCCATCCAATATCCCAATACCATCCAACACTCCATAAAAATACAATCCATTACACCATTATTCCATCCAATATCCCGATACCATCCAACACTCCATATAGATACAACACATTACACCATTATTCCATCCAATATCCCAATACCATCCAACACTCCATATAGATACAATCCATTACACCATTATTCTATCCAATATCCCAATATCATCCAACTCTCCATATAAATACAATTCATTACACCATTATTCTATCCAATATCCCAAGACCATCCAACACTCCATATAAATATAATCCATTACACCATTATTCCATCCAATATCCCAATAGCTTCGAACACTCCTTATAGATACAATCCGTTACACCATTATTCCATCCAATATCCCAATACCATCCAACACTCCATATAAATACAATCCATTACACCATTATTCCATCCAATATCCCAATACCATCCAACACTCCATATAGATACAATCCATTACACCATTATTCCATCCAATATCCCAATACCATCCAACGCTCCATATAAATACAATCCATTACACCATTATTCCATCCAATATCCCAATACCATCCAACACTCCATATAGATACAATCCATTACACCATTATTCCATCCAATATCCCAATACCATCCAACACTCCATATAAATACAATCCATTACACCATTATTCCATCCAATATCCCAATACCATCCAACACTCCATATAGATACAATCCATTACACCATTATTCCATCCAGTATCCCAATACCATCCAACACTCCATATAAATACAATCCATTACACCATTATTTCATCCAATATCCCAATACCATCCAAAACTCCATATAAATACAATCCATTACACCATTATTCCATCCAGTATCCCAATACCATCCAACACTCCATATAAATACAATCCATTACACCATTATTCCATCCAATATCCCAATACCTTCCAACACTCCTTATAGATACAATCCATTACACCATTAGCAGCAGAGGGGGGTGAACCCACCAATTTATTTTCGTCCTCCATCCCCTCCACCCAATATAGTCCGCCACTAAGGCTGCATTTGTCATTCTTAGACCATAAAAAGCTTTTTGATATATATAGACCATGTCATAAATGCAAACAAAATCGGGGGTCATACCCTATAAAGTGCAAAAAATCAGGGGTGACCCCATGGTCGGTGGTGGGGTAGACCCATCTCGGACATGTGTTTAGCCGAAAATTTTATCCAACCCGACACGATACCTTGTCCTAGGATCATGCAAATTTATCGTAATAAACCCATGAGGAGTTTGCTGAGCATGACTAAATAAATTTTTAAATTTGTTAAAATCCATGTCAGAACACCTTGTTTGCCACATATTCCGCAACGTATGTGTATCTACGCCGTTAAACACACAAAGAAAATTGCAATTGTCTCGAATAACTTTAGGGATTTGGGTATATCGCTGAGTTAAATAAAACATGTCAGCGTGTTTATGTCGCCCCCGGGAGAATAACAAAGCTGGACCTTTTTGGTTATCCAACATGACATCATCAAATACTATCATGTTGTTCAAAGACACATCTAGATCATCAACGTGAGGACATTCTGTCACATCATAAATAAACTCTACTGGATTATATTCTAAGTTCTCCGATGCTGCAAAATTAAAATCTTTCAGCACTGTATAACAATCTTGATCATCTGCGCTAGGTGCTATTATATATAATTTGTCCCAGTTGGTGTACTTCATTATTAACGTAAGTAGCAACTGCGATTTACCAGACCCTGACGGCCCTATAATAATACCCCGAATTGAGTTTGGTAACATCACATGATGTTTAATCGGCGGTTTTCCGTTCTTCGCTGAAAAGTCAAGAACTTCCATTTGATTATATCATAATAATATTATGGATCTATATTGTGTAAAGTGTAAGAAACGTACTGAAACAAACGATATAACGACGGTTATGACCAAAAATAATAGACATGCTGCGTCTGGCACGTGTATAACATGTGGCACAAAAAATTCAGATTTATAAAAAAAAGTGGAGGCGATATCACCGCAAGACTCTCTAAACTCCCCGGACTCCCCTGGGCCAAATATCCCGAAGAAAAACATCTCCCCGGATATAGTTACTGTGGACCGGGTACAAGGTTAGACATTAGACTCGACGAAAATAATTAACCAAATCTTGGTGAATTTCCTGTTAACGCTATCGATGAAGCATGTCGAATACATGATATTGCGTATAAAAGTAATGATCTACGGCAAAGACATCTCGCTGATGTTAATCTAGTTCATGCGTTAAACTCAATAAAGAATAAAAATCTCAGAGAAAACGTTGCCTCATGGATTATTAAGTCCGCGATGAAAGGTAAATTGTTAATTGGAGCAAGTGTTTAAATAATGGACGAAAAGCGAATGAAGAAAATTTACTATTCTCCGCAAGGATATTGGAAGGGAATATCGGCCATAGATAAATTATCTATCGCGGCCAGAGTTTCACATGATACCGCGAAATCATGGTTGTCAAAACAGGCTATATGGCAGATTTACTTACCTCGACCGAAATCTATCAAATATGGATCATTTGATGTTTACGTTCCAAATGAAGTGCATCAAGCCGATATTTTATATTTACCGCACGATGACGGTTACAAATACGCATTAACAGTAGCTGATATAGCTACGAGACACAAGGATGCAGAGCCGCTATCAAAAAAAAGTCTGCAGAAGTAGCGCAAGCATTTACCAAGATCTACAATCGTGGCCCTCTCACATGGCCAACTTTACTTCAAGTTGATCCTGGAAATGAATTTCGCGGAGAAGTTACCTCAACGATGACAAAAAAAAATGTTACTATCCGGCGTGGACATAAAGCAATCCATCGTGATCAAGCTATTGTTGAACGATTTAATATAACTCTTGCTGATAAATTATTTAGTTACCAATACGCGCAAGAGTTCATTCAACAAAATAGATCAACAGAATGGGTTAAAAGACTTCCAGCCGTGATAAAAACAATCAACGATGAAACTCAAGTAAAAAGAACTCCTAAAAATATTGCAGAACCAGAAGAAAGAATTCCAAGAGATTCCACAGTGAGATATCTATATGAACCAGGTGAATTAGAAGGTGGTGTTAGACGATCTACTGATCCTATATGGAGCACTTCGACGCATAAAATATACGGAACTCATTCCTCGATATACAGACCGACATACTACACGCTAGATTATGACGCACCACAAAGAAATTTTACTCGAGAACAACTGTTAGTTATTCCAGATGATACACAACTTCCGCCAAAAAATTTAAAGTAATTCAACTCGCCTGAGCTGATTTATTCGGCGAACTCTACTAACAGCCAAATACACTAAATTGTCCCACTCGATAAAGTCGCCAATAACCCAGACAATTGCATCCGTGATAGTTAGTCCTTGAGTCGAATGTATCGTAGACGCATATCCTAACCGCCATGGTGAATTTTCCATATTTAATGCATCTTCGACATCGGATAACTTCACTTCGACGATGTCATTCAAAACTAATTTTTTTTTGTTTCTGAATATCGTCATTTCCAGGAATATTAACTAAAATATTTTGCAACCGGGTATCCTTTGGACGGTACTGTAACGAAACAAATTCATCAGGAAATTTATTTTTATGAATCTCAAATAGTCTCAAAATGATGTTATCTCTGGTATTTTTTCTACTAGCTATAACCAAGTCGCACGGCTTCCATCTATCTAAAAATTCATCAAATGTGTTGCCGAGTATTACTCTACGAAATACCGCAGCCTGATTTTCATTACTCGTGCACCTTATTAATGACTTTAATCTGGTTAACTTTTCATCGAGTGATCGACGATCTATATTCATTTCCTCGTAATGATCAACTCGATGCTTTAGCCAACAATGTGGAGATATTCCGCCAAACGGTGGTGGCTGACCATGGTCACCGCAAAGTATAATTACCACGTTTTTTGTTTTTAACCAATCTAAAAACATCTTTATGACAGATATCGGCATAGTACAAACTTCATCAATCATGATCACAGGGTGAAGTTTTTTATTTCCCATTCGTTCGGGTGACCAATCTCCATCGCTGTATCTAAGATAATTATGATAAGTATCCGAGTTAAATTCTTTTTCTTTCTCTGCAAGTATAATTAGATCATTTTTAACACAACGAAAATGCTCCATAACTCGAGTTGTTACACCACAGCCACTAGGTCCATTTAGATACATAATTCTATGCCTGCCTATAGCATCATGAACACTTGGAGCGGTTGAATATTCGTCAATAGAATCGCTAGCGATTCCACCATGATATTCTGGTTTATATGGGTAATCATTTGATTCATTATAATTATATAACTCTTCATTTTTAATCCGCCAAGTCCCCCACGTGTAACCATCTCCGAGGTATTTATCTACAGCACCTTGATGCTCTTTGTGGTAATAAAGTGAATCAGTCGCAACTCTAACTGCGATGTCTGGAGATCTATTGACCATGCTTAACAAATTAATTGCCATATACGCGAGCATATATGATCGTAAATGAACGCATTGTGGCATCTCATCACTGACATATTCTACAATAGTCCCAAAATCTTCTCCATATGATAATTTAATATCGGTTTGATGACGTAATATTCCTTTAGATACAGCATCGTCGATGACAAATTTTAGTTCACCAGGATCTAATATTAATTTGACCGTCCTTCTTCGCCTAACATCGTCAAAATCATATTCTCCTTGCGTGACCTTCCCGATTATAATCCTGTTGATTCTTTTACTCTCAATAATAGCATTATGGCGAGAAATAAACTGATGTTCGTCATCCCAATCTTTGTACTTGTCGGGAGTCGGTAGCCAAATATCGGTTTGCTTCTCACTGAATATTACCTCAGATACTATCAAATCAGTCATAATTCCAACATCTAATGCCCATCGTATCACTACAATTGGCGCCCATTTCTTTTCACATAGATGTTTTCCAAACCATAAATAACTTACTTGATGTAGTCCATCAACGAGTTTAAATCGTATCACCTTAGCAAATCCAGTCAGATCATAATCAGGCAAAGGTCCGTTGACGGATCTCCTTATCATGTTACAGCCTGGAATACCGAATCGAGAAAAATACTTACCATATTCTCCTCCGCCAAGAAAACTTCCCGGATAACACGCGATCATATCAACGGACCTTATATCATGAGAAGTGCTAGCACTTCCAAGCTCGTACTTGGTATTCCATAACCCGCCATAAGAGAATTCAATACAGCTGTCTCTTACGTCATTAATAAACTTTTTTCTTGTTGGCTTCCAAGAATTTCTTTCCTTAGTTATTTGATATGCGACTGACGCAACTGAAAAATTTATCTGAGTTAACTTTTCAATTGCAAGATCATCTGAAACATATTGACTGGCTAATTCTTTCATTCTTTCTTGTAACTCTTCCTTCCGATAAATTATTCCATCAGATGTAACAAATTGATCGTACTCCCCATCACCATTTTTAAATACCCACACGTTGACAGGAACATCTTGCATATTTTCCTTAATCCAATAAAACATACTGCCGGTATAATACCTGACAGTTTTCTTCGAAGGAAAATCACCTTCATTTATCCCCCACGCATAAAAAAATTATGATCTATAATTTCGATTGGTTTACCAGCTTTTTTATAACAACCTGAATTACAAAATTCTCTATCCGGTAACATTTTAACCACAATCGGTAATTTCAACTTCTTCTCCAATTCGATTATATCTTTTTGGTTGCTCCGCCGTTTACAACACGATTATTCCACGCGTTAATGATCTTCATTCGCCGTTCGGTTAACCCATTACCTCGTTTAGAATTCTGAAAATGTTTGATAACCTGTTCCGCCACGCAATTTAACGTTGATGATAATCTCATTCCGCCAACTTCACTCTCAGCAGGCGTTGGCACTAAATATATACCATATATCGTGACATTGTACGGATACGCTACATTGTAATACCGACTGTCAATACCGACTAACGCCCCAGGTTTTGTCTTTTTATCCAACACGAACAATCTTTTATTTCCATCGGTTACTCTATTTCGGTGATGAAATATTCTCCAGGATTTGTCAGGAAGATTTTCAAGTTCAATATCGAGCAACAGCGCAAACACTTCATCGACGTTACGTCTCTCGCGTTGCCGTCGTGATGGAACTTTATAAAATGTTAAATACGAGGAATCTATTGTATATCTTTTTGGCGATAAATCTGTGCCAAAATCTATCCGAGATAATATTTCCCGAGCTCGTTCCACAGTCAGTTTGCCATCGTCGTGATTTGTCAAGTACGTAGAATAAACATAAGAGGCACCATTTTCTCTATACATTTTTTTTGCTTCTCTGATTCCGTTAATTATCTGAGATCTATGCTTGTGCGGTTTTATTGGTCCGTCTAGATCAAATACTCGCCGAGTTTTATCAACCTCTACAACATCGAATTTCGATAAAAATTTTTCCATATATTTATTAGAGGGTTCTACTATCAAATTCTTAGGATTTTTAATTCCTTCGATTGAATCACATTATAATTATGTTTATGTTCCATAATATATATATATATATATATATATATATATATATATATATATATATATATATATAATATATAATATATTCAATTAAAAATTAAATTAATTATATATATAACAATGTCAAATCGATGTTCATGGGTTTGGAAACGACGAGAAGAAGTATGTAATCGGCCTTGTGTTGGAAAATATTGTGCAACTCATAATCAGCAGATTAAAAAAGATCCGCCTGACTGGATAAAATGCATTAGATGTAACGTTAGCGTCAGAGGAAAAACAAAAATATGCGCGGACTGTGGAGGAAAGCGTTTTCGAACATTTGTCAAGTACTACAAAGACCGGTATGGAATAACATTCGACGAAAATGATTTTATTACCGGAAATTACAAAAAGCAATTAAATATGTAATTATATCTGTAATTATATAATGAATCAAAACAAGTTCATTTCTCACTACATTTACTCGAATTACGAAGCTTCACCGGATAATATTATTCGGCATCGAGTACATATAAAAATCTAGGTAAAAAAATAACACAGGATATATAAAGGTAACTGTTAGTCATAACGGAAAACAAAAATCCTATTTCGCATCTAGATTTATATACGAGTGTCATAACGGACCAATTCCCAAAGGCTTATATATTGATCATATTAACAGAAATCGCCTCGATAACAGATTGGAAAATCTTCTTGTTACTCCGAGAGAAAATAACTTAAATAGCGCACCAAAAATTAAATATCAACTTCGCCGACCTGTCATAGGAGTATCAGATGGAAAGACTTTAGAAGAATCAGAGAAATACTTCCCTTCGATAAGTTCAGCTAGTAAATATTACAATATTCATGATCAATCTATAAGATATGCCGCTGACGATATTACCAACTCGGCGTATTCGAAGCGGTTTAAATGTTGGGTTTCTTTTGTATACCAATAAAAACGCTAGCGTTTCCAAAAAAGTACTAGCACTTCTATTGTTAAATTTTTCAAATTTTTATTGTTGTTATTCTTTTTATGTTTGAAAATATATAACAATTAGAGATATAATTTTTTTGCATATTATATAATGACTAACCTTGACGCGATACATGAAAAAAAATCTCCGAGAAATCCGAGAGAAAAATGAGAAAAATCTCCGAGAAATCCGAGAGAAAAATGAGAAAAATCTCAAAGAAATCCGAGAGAAAAATTACAGAAATCTCGTAGAAGTTCAAGATGCAAACACTTACCATGTAATACATATGTATAAGCCGTTGAAAATTAAACTTTACGACGAGGATGAATTTTATGGCAAGCACAAACTCGGCGGCGATTACGAATGCTACAGCGAAGACGACGATGATGGATATCGAGAGGATCCATATGAATCACCACCAGTGATAACGATGGACAAACGTCCCAACAGCGACGACGATAAATATATCGAATATCTCGAATATTCCGATGATGGACAAATAGTTCGAGTACGGTGGTGTTATCTAATGTTCCAGCCGCAAGAATATTACGAACTTTTCGAGTGTTTAAGTAAATTTAATTAAATGTAAAAATCCCCGTATATAAAATAATGAACGACGAAAATATTGCTCAGCTGTGTAACGAAATTGATAAAATTGCTCAATATGTGCCTGCTGGCAATATTCTTAATTCGAAATGGCTCACCGACGAATACAAATCCGTAGTTGATGCACGATACCATGGGAAACCGTCTCATCGGAACGAATGGCGAATAATTAAGCTACTCTTTAATGCTATATCTGCGGCGGTGATAGCAAAAAAAGATAAAATTGAATTATTTGTTCCGGTATGTAAAATTATTAAATCCATCGAAGACGCCATCAAAGAAATATTCGATGAGGAAAAATCTAATAAACTTGCTCTCGACGAAATTGAAAAACTTATTTAAAAAATGATAGCATTTTCAGAATCACTAGTGATTCCCAACAGATGTTCAGTAAGTATTTGCTCGACTGATTTTTGTTTGTCGGGTTCAATCTTTGGAATGGGAAACGCCGGCGTTTCTACTAGCGATTCTTTTTTTGCTCGTTGGTAGAATCGTTAACGATTCCAACGCTAGAAATGCTAGCATCGAAAGTGTTAACACTTTCAATTTCAGATTTTAATTCACGAGAATCGTTAACGATTTTAATGATGTCTTTGTTAGATGTTTTAATAAAAGTTAAATTGTCGATTTCTTTCCGTTGCTCGTCAATTTCAGACTTTAGATCATCTATGATAGCTTCATTTTCATCGCGATTTTTTTTTAGTTCAGCAATGAGATTTTCATAATCTGGAGTGTTATCCAATTCGTCGTTGTATTGAGCCTCAAGACGGATCTTTTCTTGCAGCACGTTCGTCAACTGATTGAGCAATTTCTGCCTTCGTTCGAGTTCTTTTTTCATGGTGACAGCGGTCTCACTTATTTTATCGTGTTTGTCTCGCAGCGTTTTACACATTTCACGCTTTTTTAATCTCGTCGTTGATGATATTCATTTTTTTGGTTAAATTTTGACCCGCTTGAGTAACCGCTAACCCTGCTGGAAATTTTTTATCGTCGGATGCTTCAGTCCATATTTTATATAGTCGATTTAGACCAATTTTGTATTTTTTCGCTATTTCGGATACTTTATATTTCCCGCGTAGATTAAAAATTTGTTCTTGCTGTTCCGGCGACAAATATTGTGCTCGGTTGGGCATATTTGTAAATTTATATATAAATTTAATGTATATTTTTCACAAAATAATTATGATAAAGTTCATTGATGAGTAATTTTGATAAAATATTACACTCGGATGTAATAAAAAAAATAGCGAGTAACAATAATATCCATTTTTGGCGTTTTTTATAATACAATAATTGTGGAGAAATTTTAAATAATTCTCTATAAATTTCATTTGTTATTACTTTTCATGTGGAATCGTTAACAATTTTCAGATATTATGTTTGGACATAATTATCCATCATAAATACTCATCCATGTATCTTACGATTAAGGTTCTACGATCTTACAAACAGACTTATAACTAATGTCTCACCACGTAAGTCAATCAATTCGCCATCTTGATTGGTAAGTCGAAATTTCATCTCTCTGACTAAATCGTTATGACAGCCCATATATACTGGATTAGGTGGGTCATCAATGATTAAATATCCAGGACTGACCGATGGTGCAGTAGAATAAAGTAAGTCAGCGGGATGAGCCCGGTTTGATTGTTCCGTATTGATCTGATAACTTCCTTGGACGGCACTACATGTTAGATTTATCGCGATCACGTTGGACATATTTACGTTGTTAGGAGCTTCGTGTCTGCCATCACCGTTGGGAGAATTATTATGAGTGAGGTAGATTGGTTTTGGTTGCCTATCTTTCCATGACTGGTGAATTTTATTAAATCCTTCGTCGATGGCGAGGATGAGTTTTTGTTTTAGTTCTGGTGCATTGTATCCCGGTAGTTTAAATGTTGGAATGTCTTCGACGCGGATATTAAATTTTTTTTGCAAATTCTACTCTAGTCCCCCCCTTTTAGCGCTGAGAATCCTTTGAATAATTTTTAAATTATATTTATCCATGTCATCAATAATTTTGTTACATGTTTTTATTACATCAACAAATTCATCCATTGTGAGAAGGCCGGATTTAAAGGGGTTGTAATAATATTGAAAAATCATTATTCATTTATGTAAAATCATTGATGATGCTAGGTTCGTAGATTGTAACATCATAATCAGCAGGATTATCTGGATCATCAAAGTTAGGACGCAGTATAATAGGTGTACTAGCATAGCTTTGTATAGGATTTTTAAGTGATATTTCATCTGTGATATAATCAGATTTTATAGGTTCTGGTGTGGGAACTAGCATCGGAAGTGCTAGCACGAGAATCGCTGACGATTCTAGGTGGATTTTCAGGCCCACCTGGTACGGTTCTTATTGAATTGTTATATATATCAACGGAATATCCCTTAGCGATTTCAATTATCGTTGACAACGTTGGTTGATTGACTTGAATATTTATTTGTGGGATTTCTTCAGTTTTTTTTTGTCAGCGGAAACCGCTGGTGATCCCACAATAGATTTTATTCTACGGTTAAATTCCTCATTGATGGCCTCAATTTCATACGAACCAGTAGGTATACTGACTACATTCCAATCTGGAGTACCATCATCGCGATTTTTATACGCAAATACTAAAGAATTATTAGACGGCTGATTACCAAACCGTGTAGATCTAATATTAGGCCAGCTATTATATACTCGTAATTTAGCTAACGCGATCTCGTAGACGGGAATCGGAGACGGAAAATTGACGACAAATTCAGGTCTTTTTGACGATATTGAGATCATACTAGTTTGTCTCGGAGATGTATTATCGGATATTTGCTTGAGAAGCTGAATTTCTGACATATTTATTTAATCTATTTTGGATTTTCAATTGTAGAAACGCAAGCGTTTCCAGAATCATTAACAATGAGATTGCTAGCAATCTTCGCCATCGTGGAATTATACAACTCTGTTATCGTAGCAAATTCATCAGCGGTGATGACAGAATCGTCGAAAGATGCTGAAAGTAACGATGATACACGCGAGTAAGCATTTTCCACGATAGTATATTTTATTGTGTAGTCAGCGAGTTTAGTCTGCGCGCACGATGACAGTTTTTTAGTAATTGCCGTGGAAATTCCGGCAACAGTTGTTATCGCAGAAATAACTATCGGTACAACAACCGGTGCTATCATGGTCACCGACGATAATATAATACCAGCGCCGGCTAACAGTCCAGAAACTGAATAAACTGTAACGTCGACGACGGTAATTCTACGTTGGTATTTTTTTTATTTTTACTTGATATTCATCGGCGAGTGTTTTAAGTTTCGCTGAATATTCTTTGACGGTATCGTATCTGAAATTGTTGGCGTTGAGATCGTTAACGATCTGAGATTCAGTAGATTTATTCATTATTGTAAATATTTTACTTTTTCAAATGCTAGCTACCTAGATACTCTATTACATATCGAATTTTAAACATATTTACGGTATTATCGGTTGGAGTAAATGTGAGTCTAGTAACATCTATTTCCAAGTTATTATTTGAGTAATACATTACCGTGTTAATTCCACTACATAATTCAGTATTATTGTTAAATCCTCTTAAATGAACTTGTTTATTGGATACAATTGAAAATCGATAATAACCTATGGGAAAACCACCAATGATGACGTTGAATGGATCAATCAAGTCATTTACGTCACCTCTAATCCAGTCAAATTCACCACGCTTTACAACATAAACAATTTGCTTAACATGTTCCACTTGATGTGTAATTTTTATTTTATCCGTTTTTTCGACAATACTCGGTAAAGTTATTTTAATATCAACAGGTTTTATATTATTTTTATCAAAAATTTTTTCAATGACATTATCGGTTATATTAAAATTTCTTTGTAATGTTTCATATTTAACTATATGATTATCATATTCAGTTCTAAACAAAGAGATACCATCAACTGCATCTTTAATACGCGATAGTGGCATATCGGTCAACTGTCGTGGACTACCGTATAAACCATTAAAAAGTTCATCAAATTCTTCTAGTTTTTTAGTGGTTTTGTTATAGTAACACCCTATGATAATTTTCCGTTTTTAAATAACGCTATTGAATCATTAGCGGCGGTGGGATTTTTTACTAATACATCATGTAGGAAAACATTACTAGTTTTTAATTTACCATGATCATTTTCAAATACGGCTATCTCACTAGGGTCAACATTTGTTATGTTTAACGTGCTGGTGATTTCATCCTTGACTAGTTTAGTTATTTCTTTGATGTCAACTTTTGATTTTTCTTTTTTTTTCTCCTGTTCTATATGATCGTCCCCAAATATCAACCATTATTGTAAAATCTTTTTTAATTTTCAAATCGCTAATGAGTTTTTCCGCTGGTATATTCATGAACGACTACATGTGGAGATTTACCAGGATTTATAGATATTTCTGAAAGAACATTTAATACTTCACGGCCACATATTGGCGGATCGGTTAATTTTTGAGTCGGCAACGTAGAATAATAAAGTTGAACTGGAATTTTAGATATGTATTTTAAGAATTCCTTTGGTGGAGCTAACCCATATGAATCAAAATAAATGATACTTCGCGGATCAATTGCGTAGGCAACCCAATGCGTTCCATTTCCTTTATTATCATCAAGATTAATAATTCCAGTTTCTGTGGCCAACGGTGATGCCGGTAATTTAGCCCGCATGAAAACTCCTCTGAAATTTTTTTATTTTTAATTTTTTTGTTGCTTCAATGAGATCAAAATTAGACATCGGTGAAAAGTCACTAGTATTTAGTACATTGGAGGTCTTCCTAGTCTTAGACCTCTTCCCTTTTTTGTATCCTTGTCCGATAGCTTTTTTCAAACCTATTCCGGCGGCAGTACCAACAGCACCTAGCGCGGCAGCTTTAGCAATTGCAGGAACGGCAGCCGTAATTAATGGAATAAGAGGTGCGAGAAATGGTAATATTCCTCCGTGCTTAATCATGTCGTTAACGGCAGCTTTTGAAAAATCAAGTCGAACTCCACGACCACTAGTTAATGCAGCATTATAATGTTTCATTTGAATTGCCGTCAAAGATAATTTATGAGATCCGCCAGCCATTTGAGCCGGTTTTAGCGTTATTGAAATTCCACATTCCTTGGCGGACTTTGATTTTAGTTTTTTAATCTGACCATCGGTCAACTGAACAGTAACAGTACTATATGTCATCTTATTTGTAGATATATTGTATTTTCAATTAAAAACATTAGTGTTTTCAAGTTTAATCAAAGATTTTCTACTGGTGCGTCAACTAATCTCATCTGACCACCAACTCCTTCGATAAGCATAGATTTATCATTAAGAATAACTGCGAAAGCTCTATAACCACCACCAGGTTATCTTACTAGCGCGCTGAAGGTTATGTCGACGACTGATTCTTTTGTCAAATCGAGATGTTCCAGTGAAAAGTAATAGATGGGATACAATGTCTGGAAATCGTACTGAGAGATTTGTAGTCCAGTATCGACATTTTGATCGCGACCCATAAAAGACAACAGTTGATGATATACCCTCGCGACATTATTTTCATCGTTATTAGATCTCAATTTTATAGGTTCAGATGGCTCTTGTTGGCCGTTTATTCTCAATGAAACTTCAGTTACATCTAACCGATCAAATATCATATGAGAGCGAGTTTGTTGGACGGCAGTTCGCGTTCGATCTCTACTTTGCAGTGCTATAAATATATGTCTTGGTGCTGAAATTCCTCATTTTCCTGGCAGATTCCAAGTAAATTCAGTCTGATTACTTTCAAAACTGTCCGTGGCGGTATTTAACCAACTTATCAAACTACTTGCGTCAGTTTCCATCCAACTTAACAGGCGTTGATTAACGGCGAGAGATGGGGTTAGCACTGGCATCCATAAAATTAGTTTAGATAAAACGACCATACCGTCATCGGCAACTCGAGTAGTATCATCAGTGTTGTCGGCGGGAATTCTCCAAATAGCACTGTTATCATCACTCCGCCGGGTTAGTACAACAGTATGTTTAGCGCCGTATATAACTTTTCTAACATTTCTGCAAAATCCAAATATGTGATGGAGAGGAATAGCGCATGAAAATCTTCTTCTTGTACCTTTTAACATTCCATTTCGAATTGCACATCCTAAATTGTTACTGGAATTGGATGGGAGAACATCAAAAGCTGCCCCCGGTCTTACATATCCAGCGCCAGGATCTGCTTGTGATGCATCACGCGCCAATTTTATAGACGAATATTGAGCTGTATCAGCATGATCATTATTATCTTTAGCGAACATCATGGATGGTCCGGCAGATCTTGTGTAATCATCGGAATACCTAGCAAGTCCAAGAATTGTCGTAGCAATATCAACATTATTATTTATCGATTCTATATCATTTCCGTCAATTACATATTTTGCACCTTCAAACAATGCCATAATTCCATTATTAACAAATCCAACTTTAGTCCCTGCCGGATACGGATTTCCATTTTTTAGCAAAATTTCTCCCTCAACTTCAATATATGCCTCGCACGGCAAAAAGTATCTACTTTTATCCTGAACTTGTAGGTCAATTCTCCCCTTGGCGTTTGGCTCAATTGCCCTGTAAGCAAAATATTGGTAATTTCCAACAGAATCATCCTTAGGTACTGGAGCATCCATGTCAAATGCAACATCAATAATTTTCTTAAACGACATTTTTATACTCTAGTGGGTTTTATTTTCAATTATAATGTTATCGCCGCATTCTTCGAAGTCCACTTCCCGATATGACATTCGAGAGATTACCATTTGATAACTCTGGAGTTGCTAACAACTCTGGTGAGTTCATTATCAACGACGCTACTTTTTCTTGTGCGGCATTATTTATAGCTTTACTTAACTTTGCTGGCATATTTTCCGTCGAGGGAAGTTGAATCTTTTGTTTTTTTTCGTAATAACGTCCTCATCAACGATAATGCTTTATCTTTCACGAAGGAAAATGTTTTACCTGATAGATCTCCGACAGTTCCAAAGGTTTTATCTCCAATTACCCCGATAGCTTTCATACCAACTTGTTTAGCAAAAGGAGCAACTTTCGGAGCCATTCTTGTAAAAAAAACCAGTAGAGTATCTCCTAACCCTTCGCCGTAGAATGCTTTATAAACTGGAAGGCGAGAGTTAACCACAAATACTTGTGTTGGTTTATCATGATTGTAATGTATAATCATTCTTTATTGTAAAATCATTAGACTTCTAATTGTGGAAACTCTAGTGTTTCAGTCAATCACTGTAATATCCTGTATAACGGCTGTTTTCCATTAAGTCATCAATAAATTCTCTATACGTGTGGAGGTCAATTATCCTACTTTGGAATAATCGCTGAGCTATATCAGCAGCTTCATTAATTATTTCAACGGAATTGTTTCCGGCTAGTTTTCCTCCCATGAGAACTTCTAGCCGGGAGACATCTCTGACGATGCTAGCCGGACATATCTGCGAGTCATGGTAAGTGGTTGGTGCTATTCCTTCCCCAAAAATTTCTGGATCCTCTAAAACTACTGGTTGTTGTTTTTTTGGTCTTCCTCTGCATCTCTTTTTTTCTTCTTTCGTTTGTTCCCTTAATTTTGCTTTTAAATTTTCGTGGTGTAAACGTTCTGCACCTACATTTTTTAAATATGCTACATACAACAAATTAGAATCATCAATTTGAGAAATTCCATTTTTTACCCTATATATTGCATTGACCCATTCTTTTATATTATTTGCGTATTTTTCTTCACCTTTATTTAAATATTTTCTTCTATCATAAAATGATTCTACCGCAAATTTATGAAGATCATTTATGTTAGTATTTTCAATCTCCGATAGTGCATATTCAGTAAATCGCGCACGCTGTTCTTCAATCATTTCATCTTTACTATTTTTCTTTTATCTTTATCAATCGGTTTAACATCTTTGGATATTTCTTTGAGTACATCCGTTATTGGTTTTTCGTCGGTAGGTCGAAACTGGTCATCCTTATCACCGTACAACCTAGTTTTCATACCTGTAGTAATCGGCGCAAACATTTCCTGACGCCCAGCAAATAAATCAGTTTTTGCTTGTTGGCGATCTTGTAGTTTTTTCTTTAGGCGTTCATGGACGGGTAAAAATTTATTAATCGCTTCGAGCTTTTCTCGGGCAAATTTAGTCGATGGCGCTTCTCTGACTTCCATAATATAAAATCATGGTATCTATTAATTGCAAAATTTTCGGCTAAACACATGTCCGAGATGGGTCTACCCCACCACCGACCATGGGGTCACCCCTGATTTTTTGCACTTTTTAGGGTATGACCCCCGATTTTTTTGCATTTTTCGACATGGTCTATATATATCAAATAGCTTTTTATGGTCTTAGAATGACAAATGCAGCCTTGGTGGCGGACTATATTGAGTGGAGGGGTTGGAGGACGAAAATAAATTGGTGGGTTCACACCCCTCTGCTGCTCCATTATTCCATCCAATATCCCAATACTATCCAACACTCCATATAAATACAATCCATTACACCATTATTCCATCCAATATCCCAATACCATCCAACACTCCATACAAATACAATCCATTACACCATTATTCCATCCAATATCCCAATACCATCCAACACTCCATATAAATACAATCCATTACACCAATTTTCCATCCAATATCCCAATACCATCCAACACTCCATATAAATACAATCCATTACACCATTATTCCATCCAATATCCTAATACCATCCAACACTCCATATAAATACAATCCATTACACCATTATTTCATCCAATATCCCAATACCATCCAAAACTCCATATAAATACAATCCATTACACCATTATTCCATCCAATATCCCAATACCATCCAACACTCAATATAGATACAATCCATTACACCATTATTCCATCCAATATCCCAATACCATCCAAAACTCCATATAAATACAATCCATTACACCATTATTCCATCCAATATCCCAATACCTTCCAACACTCCATATAAATACAATCCATTACACCATTATTCCATCCAATATCCCAATAGCAAACAACACTCCATATAACACTCCATATAAATACATTCCATTACACCATTATTCCATCCAATATCCCAATGCCATCCAACACTCCATATAAATACAATTCATTACATAACCTATACCATCCATCATCCCACACACTATACCCAGAAACGCCCCGTGTTAGCTTAGAGTGTAAAAGAAAGAGGTGAAAGCAAACAAAACATACCTTCACAAGTCGTATTTACCATCCTACATTACATAAAATGCTATCCATTACACCATCTGCACCATCTATCACCCCGCACATTATCCGAAAATATCATGTATTACACTAGAGTGCAAGAAAAACAAATTAAATTTCACAAAATATACTATCTCTTACACCATATTAAATTTCATCCATCACAGAATTATACTATGCCACAAATCATGCTATCAAAAATCATTTGTGTTCACTTTGAATGTAAGAGATGAATACTCAGTGAACATACTATCATTGAAGCTAGACAGGCCCCAAAAAGGTTAAATTCCCCTTGAGGATAGACTGGCTAACCATGTTATGTCTATATCGATATGTACATATTGAAATCCTGTTTGAACTATAGTAAATAGTAAAATCACCATGTTTTCCTTGCATAAAGTCTCTCTCTCTCTCTCTCTCTCTCTCTCTCTCTCTCTCTCTCTCTCTCTCTCTCTCTCTCTATATATATATATATATATATATATATATATATATATGCATGCATGCATGCATACATACATACACACATGCATACATACATACATACATACATACATACATACATACATACATACATACATACATACATACATACATACATACATACATACATACATACATACATACATACATACATACATACATACATACATACATACATACATACGCACGCACGCACGCGCGCACACTCACACATACATACATACATACATACATACATACATACATACATACATACATACATACATACATACATACATACATACATACATACATACATACATACATACATACATACATACATACATACATACATACATACATACATACATGCATACATACATTTATACATACATGTATGCATGATACATACATAAATACACACATACATACATACATATATACATACATACATACATACATGCATGCATGCATGCATGCATGCATGCATGCATACATACATGCATACATACATACATACATACATACATACATACATACATACATACATACATACATACATACATACATACATACATACATACATACATACATACATACATACATACATACATACATACATACATACATACATACATATTCAAAACAAATATAGAACAGAAATGTCCCTATCTAAATCCAAATATGTCTGAACATTGAAAGCTATATAATCATTCTCTACTATAATTGTAGATGAAATAAAAATAAGTTATTTTTTGTACGAATGAAGCATTCTCTCAGAGTAATAAATGTGTAAAATTAATAATCCGAAACACTAAAGGAGACATCAATGTTAATAATATATTAGACTTTACCTCCATTTGAGAATGACCAAAAATGGGTATAATTTACTGTTTCAAAGATTTATGTTCTTTATGACAAGTGATCAATTCACCCCGGATTTCATTATAAATAATTAACGACCAGTGATTGATTCACCCCGGATTAGATATCTGACAGCAGATGTTCTACCAAATTAGAATTGATTAATCATGAACAATGATGAGCTGGAGTAACAAAAATGATTCACTAACGCTGATTCACATAATTTATTGATATTTCTGCCTGTCGGAAAGCATCATCCCTACAATTTTTGTCCCCCGTGTTTCGTTCGTACCATTCTTTTTCTCTTGTATTTTCTTATGCTCTTACATTCTTGTTATAGATATTTGATCGCATGTCCTAGGGCCGGGCCAGAAATCTGGATTATATAATAATAAATTTTGACCCTATATTTGAATGATTTTATGTTTTATCATTTATCTTTTTAGTTTGTATAACATTAGAGAATTGAAACAAATTGCCATATTATTTAATACCGTGGCAGTGTATGTGTACGGAGAGAGAGAGAGAGAGAGAGAGAGAGAGAGAGAGAGAGAGAGAGAGAGAGAGAGAGAGAGAGAGAGAGAGAGAGAGAGAGAGAGAGAGAACTTCAGCAATAATTGGGAAGTTATTTAAAGTTTGTTTTAACTACTTGCCAGCTAAAAGTTTGTTGACTAGGCAGGTAATTAATTCTTAGTGTAATCAAACGTTCGTTACCAACGGCATATCATTTCATGAAGCTGTCTTTGACACGAGAAAAGAAGTGTGATAGACATGACTTTGAACTACTGCTTACCACCTGATATGCTATGTGGGGAAAAATGTCCACCCTTTTTTGGTTGACATTTAATTGTTTTTAATCCACCTTAGCTTATTAAATTCCATTATCTTAACCACAACAGTTTAATTCAGCTCTAGAACACAAATATTGAAAGTACAGCGATGTGAGGATGTACAAGTCTATGGGAATAAAACCCGTGCTGTACACGTAAGGCCTCCAAACAGAAAAACGCAAAGATGGATGAAAAAATATTCATATATTCTCTTAACCCTAATGTGGCGTGTTCAGCAGCAATAACTATTGACCCTGATCTACCTAGCATAATGTGTATGGAGATTAGGGTGTATGATGTTTGTTCTACTGATTACACTCAGCAACTGCATAGATCCGGATCTACCGACGTATTATGCGACGACAAAGTTTGGTTTATGTTGTTTGCATTGGATACGAGTCATACACGTGTATAATACGGTACATGTTTGTCAGCCCGTGATAGTAAAACGTTACTGCACGGAAACGTTAGAATTTGCAGGTGCTCCGTTTAGGTAATATGTCGGGAAAGATCGAATACAATCTGAGAGGCTTCGTTTGACATCCTAATTAAAGAAAGATCAACTTTCCTGAGAATATTGCCTAACTCTAGGATTTATTTAAGTAATTTTGCTTAGCAATGAACGCATTTTGGATGGACCAAACAGTCGAGCCGTATTTACTTTCCTGATTTTTATCCAGTTACCGTCAGCTCTCTGAACAGACCTGTAGAATGTGTAACAACATGAGTTTACTCTTTTTGGGCTCTAAGATAAAATAGACATATAGGCGACTTCCAACTATCCCTGGTATCAGTGTCTGTCAAAAAAAAAAAAAGGGAAAAGGGGCCAGTCTGTTACTTTCATATCCTCTTCAAACTGTCTTCTACATGTTTATAATCATCAGCAAGCGCCACAATGAACCGCTCAGGAGAGAGTATTTGTGTTCCTAAAAGGGTTTCTTGTCTGAATTGACTAGCTAACAAAGTGGAATGGGGGTAGGGGAAGATAATAAGTGTACACTTACCAAATGACCATTATCATATTTATGCAAATAAAGCAAATTTGTCTTTATTTACATAATTGCCTGCGTATGTCACAATGGTTAGCTAAAGTAAAGAAATTTAAAGTGTAGAAATTTGGTTAATAAATACATTCAATTATAGGAAAACGGCTGACAACGTGCAATCATTTGCCAGTTCACTTTTCTTTTACGTTCTACTCATGACAGCCTTTCCGTTTTATGGAGTTTCTTCAAAACAAAATTTCTTTGATAATTATAGCTGTTACCGACCAACCATACCACTTTTGTGAAATCAATATTGTTTCTTAAACAAATGACTTCAGGAATGGAGCGATATCACAGATCAAACTAACACGGGTTGATGACACATAATCCTTCAAAAGGCTTGAAAACCATGCTGACACCTGGACAATCATTACATAAATACGTGTAGTAGGGACATTTGATATGATTCAACTTTTTGCCAATTTTCTGGTCTTGTACATAGCCATATTGGATAGAATCCACTTGTCAAGAAAGGTTCTGCTTCTGTAGTCTAAAAAACAATACAAGCAGAATCTCTACAGCAAGCTTACCCCATGGCCTTATGGACATTAATCATTTGGCTTTACAGGTCTAGTTCCATGCTTTATATAGTGAGAACATGTATTTGTGATTATGCAAATTAATTAAATGATTATTTACAAGACTTATAACTAGTGCCAGATTTTAAAAATGTTGATAATATTAGAGACAACATAATAGATTAAGTTTTTCTAACTAGCAAGAATAACTTCCATATTGTTTTAAAAGACATATATTTTATACTTGAATTCTGACAATCTTTGCCAACCCTTCCCTATAAACTTCATTTATTTAAGATTTATATTTTGAGGGAGAGGTTGAAAGTGAGTGTGAGTCTGATCAGATATATTATAATCATGTATATGTTTTCAAAAAAAAAATTCTGGATAACTCGTTAGTGAGATATTAAATGTTTAGCTGAATGTAGGAAACACAGATTATGTGTACCAGAAACAGTCAAGCCAGTTATAAAAATATGACAGCAGTATGTCATCCGTGAAGTCCGCTAGGACTAATATATACAATGAGCTTTTGATTTCAAGATGGTCTTGGTCAGGAAAAACCGAAACAAAAATTGAAAACATTGTTTTAAGGAACCGAAACCCTGAAAGATGCGAAACATTGCTTAACCCATGAAAAGAGTAAATATTTATATTAACAGGCTGAAACACTGTGATTCAACAAATGTTATCCTTGCATGCTGTAACAATCTTGACCTTCTCCTTGTACGGGCTTATTCAAAGTTATTATTCAATTTGTTCTCTCCAGTAAATGCTTACGGTATGGTTACCGTTCATTATGAAAAGTAAACATATCAGTCGTCACTATAACAGACAAACAAAAACATGAATACCCATGGTTTTTGTACAGGAATACCAAAGCTTTGTATACATGAATTCCAACGGTTTGTGTACATAAATACCCATTGTTTGTGTACATGAATACACATTATTGTTCGTACAACATGAATACAAATGGTTTATGTACATGAATACATAATTTTTTTTGTGTACAACATGAACAGCCATGGCTTGTGTACAAGAATACCCATGGTTTGTGTATATCAATACACATTATTTTGTGTACAATATGAATACCCATGGTTTGTGTACATGAATACCCACGGTTTATTTAAATGAACACACATGGTTTGTGTACATGAATACCCATGGTTCGTGCACCTGTATACACGTTATTTTGTGTACAACATGAATACCATGGTATGTATACATGAATGCCCATGTTTTGTGTACATGAATACCCTTCTTTTGTGTACATGAATACACATGGTTTGTGTAGATGAATACACATTATTTTGTGTACAACATGAATACCCATGGTTTGTGTACATCAATACCCACTGTTTGTGTACAAGAACACAACATGGTTTGTGTACAGGAATACCCATGGTTTGTGTACATGAATACACATTATTTTGTGCACAGCATGAATATCCATGTTTTGTGACCATGAATACCCTTGCTTGGTGTACATGAATATCCATGGTTTTTGTACATGAATACACAATTATTTTGAGTACAACATGAATAGCAATGGCTTGTGTACATGAATACCCATGGTTTGTGAACATAAATACATAAGTTTTGTGTACATGAATACCCACGGTTTGTGTACATGAATACATATTATTTTGTATAACACATGAATACTATGGTATGTGTACATGAATTCCCATGTTTAGTGTACATGAATATCTTTGTTTTGTTACATGAATATCCATGGTTTGTGTACATGAATACACAATTATTTTGTGTACAACATGAATAGCAATGGCTTGTGTACATGAATACCCATGGTTTGTGTACATAAATACACAAGTTTTGTGTACATGAATACCCACGGTTTGTGTAAATGAATACATATTATTTTGTATAACACCTGAATACCATGGTATGTGTCCATGAATTCCCATGTTTAGTGTACATGAATATCTTTGTTTAGTTACATGAATACATATGGTTTGTGTACATGAATACCTATGGTTTGTGTACATAAATACACATTATTTTGTGTACATGATTTATGTATATGAATACACAGTTTTGTGTACATGAATACCCATGGGTTGTGTACACTAATACCCACGTTTTATGTACATGAACAACCATGGTTTGTGTACATGAATACTCTTGTTTTGTGTACATAATTACCCACGGTTCGTGTACATGAATACCCATGGTTTATGTACATGAATACCCATGGTTAATGTACATCAATAACTTTGATTTGTGTAAATGAATACCCATGTTGTGTGTACATGAATACACATTGTTTGTGTACATGAATATCCATGGTTTGTGTACATGAATACACATGGTTTGTGTACATTAATTACCCATGGTTTGTGTACATGAATGAACATGGTTTGTGTACATGAATACCCACGGTTTACGTGCAGGAATACACATTATTTTGTGTACAACATGAACATCCATGTTTTGAGATCATGAATACCCTTGCTTGATGTACATAAATACCCATGTTTTGTGTACATAAATAAACAATTATATTGTGTGCAACATGAATAGCAATGGCTTGTGTATATGAATACCCATGGTTTGTGTACATAAATACCCTTGGGTTGTGTATATGAATACCCATTATTTTGTGTACATGAATACCCATGGGTTGTGCACATGAATACACATGGGTTGTGTAGACTAATACCCACGGTTTGTGTACATGAATAACCGTGGTTTGTGTACATGAATACCCTTGCTTTGTGTACAAGAATACTCACGATTTGTATATATATGTATACCCATATTTGTTGTACATACATACCCACGGTTCGAATACATGAATACCCATGGTTTGTGTACATGAATACCCATGGTTTGTGTATATGATTACCCTTGTTTTGTGTATATGAATACCCTCGGTTTGTGTACATGAATATATATGTTTTGTGTTCATGAATACCACCGGTTTGTGTACACTAATTCCCATAGTTTGTGTTCATGAATACACATCATTAGGTTTTGTACATGAATACCCTACGATTTGTGTACATGAATAACCATGTTATTTTGTACATGAATACCCATTGTTTGTGTACATGAATACCCACGGTTTGTGTACATGAATACCTTTCTTTGTGTACATGAATACCCACGGTTTGTATACATGAATACCTTTGTTTTGTGGACATAAATAAACTTGGTTTGTGTACAGCATGAATACCCATTATTTTGTGTACATGAATACCCATGGGTTGTGCACATGAATACACATGGGTTGTGTAGACTAATACCCACGGTTTGTGTACATGAATAACCATGGTTTGTGTACATGAATACCCTTGCTTTGTGTACAAGAATACTCACGATTTGTGTATATGTATACCCATATTTGTTGTACATACATACCCACGGTTCGAATACATGAATACCCATGGTTTGTGTACATGAATACCATTGTTTTGTGTATATGAATGCCCTCGGTTTGTGTACATGAATATATATGTTTTGTGTTCATGAATACCACCGGTTTGTGTACACTAATTCCCATAGTTTGTGTTCATGAATACACATCATTAGTTTTTGTACATGAATACCCTACGATTTGTGTACATGAATAACCATGTTATTTTGTACATGAATACCCATTGTTTGTGTACATGAATACCCACGGTTTGTGTACATGAATACCTTTCTTTGTGTACATGAATACCCACGGTTTGTGTACATGAATACCTTTCTTTGTGTACATGAATACCCACGGTTTGTATACATGAATACCTTTGTTTTGTGAACATAAATACACTTGGTTTGAGTACAGCATGAATACCCATGATTTGTGTACATGAACACACATTTTGTTGTGTGCATCATGAAAACCCATGGTTTGTGTACATAAATACTCATGGTTTGTGTACATGAATACCCATGGTTTGTGTGCATGCATACACTTTTTTGTGTACATGAATACCCATTGTTTGTGTACATGAATACACATTATTTTGTATGCAACATGAATATCCATGGTTTGTGTACATGAATACTCATGGATTGTGTACATGGATACCCACGGTTTGTGTACATGAATATTCATATCTTCCCTATATAAACGTAGCGTAATATTGACGGTATCGTAATGAAAACTCTTTTTATTGTCATTGCATACATTGGGGGTGTATAATATTGCATTGTAAAATATAGTTTACGCTTTATAACGACATGGATAAAAGTTTCTAGCAAGAATAACTTCTTGATCTTACTTTATATAAACACTGATGGAAGTGATATGGATGATAAAGATACATGAAATGTATTTCATAAATTATAGTGAAATTAGAGACAATTTTGTGATTTTTATTTTCTGATTCTGTGATGGCTGATCACATGAAAACAAAACCAATAATGCGATCAGGATGTAACAACTTAACTTTGAAACCGTGTTTAATCTTACGTTTTGGTGCATATTCCAAACGGAGCACTATAATCTTTGACTCTCCCGTGAGAATCGAACAAAATTCTTCGTACAAACATTCTTTTTTTTCTTCCATTGATTTTGTAAATCTTACTACTCTATGTGGTGTTTCTTGTTCAAAGAACCCCAATCTATTCCAGTCATTGTAGAAAAGGTGCTAAAGAAGCTCTAGTTAACCCTTCGATGTCGTTAGGTCAATAACAGTGCTCTACGGTTTGCAGACGCAAGAGTAACGAGGGAAGCACTTCTGCATAAAACTAATTGCCCTTCATCTTCAGGTTGCCCTTAATACAATTTGTATATTTAAGTTCCCAATTAAAAAAAAGAACCAACGAAGAGCTTAAATAAAACCGATGTAGTAAATTTACACGAAGCGAAGACTCTCTTCAAACATTGAATGATATTCAGTTAGACTGTAACGGATTTTATTTAAATCTCTCTCTTGATCGATCAATCAATCGATCGATCGATCGATCAATAGAGAGAGAGAATACAAATTTATTAGTTGCTTATTTAGTTCCTCTCATATAGAAACAGACATGTTGCTCTCTCTTTGAGAGAGAGAGAGAGAGAGAGAGAGAGAGAGAGAGAGAGAGAGAGAGAGAGAGAGAGAGAGAGAGAGAGAGAGAGAGAGAGAGAGAGAGAGAGAGAGAGAGAGAGAGATCTTGTGTCTAACAGTACGAGTCAAGCAGTGCTGGATGTCAGGATGATTTTGATTGTAGCCAATTTAGCCGGACTATAAATGAGATAATGTATTGCTTATATTATTTTTAACGTACCGCTTATTAATCAACATCTCTGTTTCTACAGGAGATGAACTAAATAAGCCCAACTAATTAATTTTTATGGTACCAATTTTGGGATTACTTTCTACAGTTAGGTGAGGTAAAATATCATACGTAGCACTCAAATGGAATTAATGGTTGCTCGAATTCCATGCGTGAGATTTAAATATACAGTAATACCTGATTAATGAAAAGGTGCAATTAGGCAAATTGGATTAGAAATTTGTCGTATTGTCCACAATAAGACATTGCTAAATCAAATAAGTAAATTCAACAAGAATTTAATGCTCTCTAAGCTTGGATTTATAATTTTACCCAGCTGTATCCTACCAAAAAGTAAGTTTTGCACGCAACTGGATCTGAAATTATTCACCGATCTTGATTAGTTATTAATATAAACAAACAAAAAATCCATACATCAAATAAAAATACCGTTTCTCTAAAACTATAACGGTTGTTCAGTCTTCATTATTGAAGTCAAGTGTCTCCTTTGGCGTCGTTGTACTTCTAGTAACAAGAAATTATTATGGCGTCTATGACGACGGAGATAAAAATAATAAAGTGACGCTGATAATAATTAAGCTGATGAAGATAAAGTATCTCCTAGAGTCAAAGATAACGCATTTGTTATTTCTTGATGCATCATCTAGTACACGCAGGCCTATTCCTCTGCTAATTGGTGTGTATTTAAAGACCAGAACTTATCCCAATTTATCTCTGATATTTAGGAATCACACTCGAACTCCAGATTACTAAAGCTTTCAATTAATATTTTTTTTAAATATGATTTATTTCCTCATAACAAGTTCCAGCTGTGATATTTGTGTTTACAGAAGTTTCATACAAAATCAAAAAGACACGCAACATTTATATTAGAACAAGACTGTGTGTATATGTGATATATATATATATATATATATATATATATATATATATATATATATATATATATATATATATATATATATATATATATATATATATATATATATATATATATATATATATATATATATATATATATATATATATATATATATATATGCTTGGTCTGTTTGAAGATTTGTCCATCCAAGTACTGTAGTAGCATACTGCACTGAAAACTTCTATACTTTTTTTTTTCTCGCCAGAGATCCCTAAGTCTATAAGCTTAGCATAGTTCACCAACTTTGCACCATATCTACCGGGTAAAGAATACGAAGCAAACTTAAGATCCTGCAATCCTAGGATGATTACGTCACAAAAGACTTCTTCTAACGCCAGCAGGATTATCCCCAATCCAAAGTGAATGCTACTCAACTCCACTTATACCGTAATTGAAATATAGCTAACGAGGAAAAGGTTGGATAAAAAAAAATCGAAATTGTGCTTTGTTAAATTGGCTTTTGCTAAATCGGATGAATTTCTAAATTAAATTGCGAAGCGGACGCTTTAACCGTCATCAATGGGCGGCTATTTGTACAGGTGTGTACGTGGATTAGATACGACAAAATGTGTGTGTTGTGTGTGTGTGTGTGTGTGTGTGTGTATGATTTAGATTTTTAACGTAGCATTAACAATTTTTGTCGTATCGCTACGATACGTACATACGTAAGTACAGCAATGGGCAATAATTGACAATTTAATCAAGGTATAACAAAGAGTATGGGATGTAAAGACTTTCTTCTAAAACGAAAGAATGGTGCTCACGTCAAATTTTATATTTTCCGACAAGATAATATGTATTTAGTATACATGCAATATATATTTCCCGACAAGATAATATGTATTTAGTATACATGCAATATATATCTCCCTACAAGATAATATGTATTTAGTATACATGCAATATATATTTCTCTACAAGATAATATATATTTAGTATACATGCAATATATATTTCCCGACAAGATAATATGTATTTAGTATACATGCAATATATATTTCCCGACAAGATAATATGTATTTAGTATACATGCAATGTATATTTCCCGACAAGATAATATGTATTTAGTATACAGCAATATATATCTCCCTACAAGATAATATGTATTTAGTATACATGCAATATATATTTCTCTACAAGATAATATATATTTAGTATACATGCAATATATATTTCCCGACAAGATAATATGTATTTAGTATGCATGCAATATATATTTCCCGACAAGATAATATGTATTTAGTATACATGCAATATATATTTCCCGACAAGATAATATGTATTTAGTATACATACAATATATATTTCCCTACAAGATAATATGTATTTAGTATACATGCAATATATATTTCACGACAAGATAATATGTATTTAGTATACACGCAATATATATTTCCCTACAAGATGATATGTATTTAGTAAACATGCAATGTATGAGGTCAACTTTTAAAACTAGGTAATCGGTGTTCTTACCTTGTTGTAATGGTGTGGATCTCACAGGAAGGCATATAATCATCTCATATTTGATGATTCTAGCCTGTATAAAGCGTCTCGAATAAATTTAAACACAATTTAACCAAAACATATGAAATAAGTATGTACTAGGGTCAATTGCAATCTATAATTGCGTTAAAACTGTAGTACTTGTCAAGAAACACCCCCCCCGTCAACAAATTTCGTGATTCTGTGTAATAGTAATGTATATGTAATAGGTGCAGACGAATCTGTGGTCATGAGTTAAACGCAAGCTCTAACCTAAGCTAATAATATATAAACCTTGGGGAAGGGAGGTGTTCCATTCTTGTAAGGGTGTGGTTGTCATAGAGTGGCAAAGAAACATCTACTTCGATTAAATTTATGGTGAATAGAGATTCAGAAAAAGTTAAAAGCACAATTTAACCAAAACCCTTTATAGCATGAAATATGGGCCGCAGTGATCTTTATTTCTAATGACGTTTTGATTTTTGTCAAGATGCATCCTCGTCACTAAGTTTCGTGATTCCGGGTATAAAAATTTGTGTACATTGTGATTCCGGGTATAACAATTTGTGTACATTGTGATTCCTGGTATAACAATTTGTGTACATGGTGATTCCGGGTATAACAATTTGTATACATTGTGCAAAAGAAAAAAAAAAAAAAAAAAACCAAACCAAACCTTGATCATTAGCTGAACGTTAAAACCTAACACAAATCAGTAAAATGTAAAATATAGGTCATAGTAAGCTTTTGTTGCAAAGATGTGGTTCTAATAGAGAAACGAAACCAAAGTCAGTGAATCATGTTAATAATAACAATTTTGTGATGATGGTGCAGTACTAAAGGTTCATTATCTAACCAAGTTTATTGATTCTAGTAAATGCAAGGCACAGAACAGGAGCTAAACGAAAAAGCCTGAATATGAATGTCTGTACGAACCCCTCGTTTTTGCGGTTCTTTGCCTCTGTTAATATTAGATCTAAGGATCAACGGTTAATGTTTCTAGGAAATTCCATCTGCAAAGAATACTACTCAATTCACACCATTATTACATAAGAATATGAAGTGTCCGTCACTTCTTTGTCATCTTGGTTCAAAGGTTAGCAAGAGGACTATACAAGCAAAGCAATTCCTGCAAAAGAATGGACTATTTCCCTTTACTTTGAACGAAACCCTTTTTTAACAAAAAAACTTTATATTGGCACAATAAATTCGCATTTACAAACACAATTTGTATGAAGTTTATATGAACCATGTTCTCACACACAATTCAAATCCAACTGCAATGAACATCGGTCATCACATAATGCGCAGGCGTATCAGGGTATATGATGCTTGTTCTGCTGATTATTTCTAACAAACTGAAAAGATCCGTATTCGTCGGCGCATACTGCTAATAGGTCAGTTGATGTCGTCTGTGCATTCTGCACTTATACTAGTAAAGACGGTAAGAAATTCCATACAGCTGTTTGTATGAAAAGAAAGGTATTTAACCAATTGGAGGAATTGAATATAAATATTACTGATTGCTGTTTTT
The DNA here is from genome assembly GCA_016746295.1 of Potamilus streckersoni. NCBI lineage: Eukaryota > Metazoa > Mollusca > Bivalvia > Unionida > Unionidae > Potamilus > Potamilus streckersoni. Next base: position 2,148,498 of record JAEAOA010000631.1, read on the forward strand.
CAATTTATGAATGTCATGGCCAATTTGCTCGCAAAAGTGTTACATTCCAAAGTTGATCGTCATCGCCAGTATGACAGAAGACGGTAGAAAATATGCAGATTTTTCGCTAGAGGGCGAAGTTGACATAACATGCTGGTAAAATATGATTCGCATCATTCTTTATAAAGTCCTTTGGTACTTAATATATTTGTATATGTGATCTCATTTAAACAGACTTTCGCTTGGTCTGAGAGATCGAAGCTGAGGATGAATTTGGTCAAGATCTGCACGTAAGGTGTCAATGATTATTTTTATTTTGTTTATTTATATTTTCCCTTCAGCACTGGTTATACATATGTGCTACACGTAAACAGTTACAATCGAGTTTAGAGATGGTAGAAAGTAGTACTTATTGTTGACAAATCAAACCAGGTGTGACTTGCATGTACTCGTTGAATTTGTATCTCCATGTAGTGATTTGCAAAATGTTCGTACAGAAGTAAACATATATTACCTATACATATTTTCGTTATCTAATCAGTCGAAAATGAAACCAGAAATACGACAGTTGTGCATTTATATGGTTTTAGTTTTTTTTTTATCGCTAATCTCAAACTAATCTGTCAATCAACCAGAGACTTAGCCAGACTTGTGGTATGCCTTGTTTGGAGCGTTACAGTCGTTCGCATCGATCTTTTACAAGACATGTATAGTGAAGATCTCGCGGAGCCACGCGAGAGGTCTGGTGTAACGAGACCAGTAGAGGCGGATATTTGACTATAATTTGTTTTGGAGATTAAGAAGGATTACCTATCATATTTTGACTATTCAAACTGAAGATTTTCACTAAATTTTCACTACAGTATATGTAAACATTTATAGCTTTAAATTCCTCTTTCAGAGACTGCTTTACTTTGTTATCTAAGTCTTCATTGGGTTATTCTTCAATGCTCTAAGTTATTAGGCCTTGTTATAGATGACAGCTTTAGGAGTTCATCTACCTTATGAATAAATAATAATTTATTCCCTGGAGAGCAACACAAGTGGTTTATGACAGAAACATTCAGTGAAATTCATTCAGAATTGGAATAGTATAGTACAAATTGTGGTTCAACGTGAAATTACCGACATTTGTGTGAAGACTTCATCTGACGTCATTGTCCTCCATCCTGGAAACAACTTGACTTTCAAACAAGATTCGGTTAGAACAATTTATTAATAGGACTCGTATATATTCACAATTCTATGATACATGTTTGGATTTATTTTATGTTTTCAGCTTTTCAACGTGTTTTCTAGTGAAATAAAATTGTCTCTGTTAAGACTTACAAAACTTATTGTCTCCGCTATTTTCTTTTGTTACTCTGAATGAGCTGATACGTTACAGTTGACTGACTCAACAGATACGAAACAGTTGACTGACTCAACAGATAAGAAACAGTTGACTGACTCAACAGATACAAAATAGTTGACTGACTCAACAGATACGAAACAGTTGACTGACTCAACAGATAAGAAACAGTTGACTAACTCAACAGACGAATATTAAACAGATCAAGAAGACAGAAAAATAGAAGTTCATCAGGTACAAAGGATCTATGAAAGATGGATTAAGCAAATTCACGCGAGAGAATGATGAAAACAATAAACTACGAAATTTCGATACTTAATAACCTATTTCTTGCTTTGCTAACATGACATTTGCAGCCACTTTTAAACAATATTTCACACATATGAATTGGTTTTTTTTATGACTTTCAAAGCAACCATTCAATCTACATAGCACCCATTGCTGTAAAAATTGCATTAAAATGTATCTTAGTAATAAAACAAATCTCATTAAATTTGGTCACCATGACCTCATTTTCAGAATTTTAAATTATGCATAAAAAGCGTGTCTGTGGTCAACTTAAAACACCTTTTAACCTGTTACAACTAAACGCACATGTCATATAGAAAATTAGTCTTTTCACAAAGCAAAACAGGGTTACCGTGACCAATAATCTACGGTTAGATGGCTACTCTCATACATCCTGACTGGTGTTAAAGATGTTACTGTTATCTTGTCAGCTCCTGCTCAAGAACGACTCAGGATTTAAGAATAAAAAATGAAATTAGACAGGGAAGGTATTGTCAGTGTAGTTGCTCCATTAATGTTTGATCACATTAAATTTGCAAAAACTCGAAACAAATCTGAACTACACAAGCGACTGGCATAACCAATTAGATTAAGCCCATTTGCTAACATAGCTCCCGTAAGTTTTAATGTACGGAGTAGTATGATGTTAGATATCAATACAGCATTGTTAATTTTGATCATAAATGTATCAAACGAAAGAAAGCAACCTAATTATTATTACATTTCATGGCCTAGATCTTTGTACATTTCTCTATTTCAGGTTCTACCCTGTATTTATATTTCTGAAATGCCTTATACCATGCAAGGAATGAAACGTTGAACAATGTTATGTAACCTTATACATTTTTTTCAGTTTCTATAATAAATGTTTCAACTTCTATCAGGTTTTTAGTAGTCTCAGAAACTTATTACGCATGGGTAGAAGGAAAATGGCGTATTATTTTATGAAAACTGATGTGTTTTATTTTACGTTTAGAAAAGGTTTCTAAGCATTCATCATCCTAGCGTACCACTAGTGGTCGAGGAGCATTCATAGGATCCGATGGCTCATTGGATCCTGTTGTAGACTTCTTCGTTGTTTACACGGTCAATGTATGAGATACTCAAGATCTTGCGGTAGCATCTCATTTCTAAGGATTCAATCTTTCTTTGTAAATCTGACGTGAGCGTCCATGTTTCACTCGCATACAGAAAGATGCATATTACAATCGAGCAAATCAGCCTTATTTTGGCAACAAAAACAACGCTGGTATCCTTCCATATTGTAATCAACCTTGCTAATTCAAATCAGCCATATTTTGGCAACAAAAACAACGCTGGTATCCTTCCATATTGTAATCAACCTTGCTAATTCAAACCAGCCATATTTTGGCAACAAAAACAATGCTGGTATCCTTCCATATTGTAATCAACCTTGCTAATTCAAATCAGCCATATTTTGGCAACAAAAACAACGCTGGTATCCTTCCATATTGTAATCAACCTTGCTAATTCAAATCAGCCATATTTTGGCAACAAAAACAACGCTGGTATCCTTCCATATTGTAATCAACCTTGCTAATTCAAATCAGCCATATTTTGGCAACAAAAACAACGCTGGTATCCTTCCATATTGTAATCAACCTTGCTAATTCAAATCAGCCTTATTTTGGCAACAAAAACAACGCTGGTATCCTTCCATATTGTAATCAACCTTGCTAATTCAAATCAGCCTTATTTTGGCAACAAAAACAACGCTGGTATCCTTCCATATTGTAATCAACCTTGCTAATTCAAATCAGCCATATTTTGGCAACAAAAACAACGCTGGAATCCTTCCATATTGTAATCAACCTTGCTAATTCAAATCAGCCTTATTTTGGCAACAAAAACAACGCTGGTATCCTTCCATATTGTAATCAACCTTGCTAATTCAAATCAGCCATATTTTGGCAACAAAAACAATGCTGGTATCCTTCCATATTGTAATCAACCTTGCTAATTCAAATCAGCCATATTTTGGCAACAAAAACAATGCTGGTATCCTTCCATATTGTAATCAACCTTGCTAATTCAAATCAGCCATATTTTGGCAACAAAAACAATGCTGGTATCCTTCCATATTGTAATCTACCTTGCTAATTCAAATCAGCTATATTTTTGCAACAAAAACAATGCTGGTATCCTTCCATATTGTAATCAACCTTGCTAATTCAAACCAGCCATATTTTGGCAACAAAAACAATGCTGGTATCCTTCCATATTGTAATCAACCTTGCTAATTCAAATCAGCCATATTTTGGCAACAAAAACAACGCTGGTATCCTTCCATATTGTAATCAACCTTGCTAATTCAAATCAGCCATATTTTGGCAACAAAAACAACGCTGGTATCCTTCCATATTGTAATCAACCTTGCTAATTCAAATCAGCCATATTTTGGCAACAAAAACAACGCTGGTATCCTTCCATATTGTAATCAACCTTGCTAATTCAAATCAGCCATATTTTGGCAACAAAAACAACGCTGGTATCCTTCCATATTGTAATCAACCTTGCTAATTCAAATCAGCCATATTTTGGCAACAAAAACAACGCTGGTATCCTTCCATATTTTAATCAACCTTGCTAATTCAAATCAGCCATATTTTGGCAACAAAAACAATGCTGGTATCCTTCCATATTGTAATCAACCTTGCTAATTCAAATCAGCCATATTTTGGCAACAAAAACAACGCTGGTATCCTTCCATATTGTAATCAACCTTGCTAATTCAAATCAGCCATATTTTTGCAACAAACACAATGCTGGTATCCTTCCATATTGTAATCAACCTTGCTAATTCAAATCAGCCATATTTTGGCAACAAAAACAACGCTGGTATCCTTCCATATTGTAATCAACCTTGCTAATTCAAATCAGCCATATTTTGGCAACAAAAACAATGCTGGTATCCTTCCATATTGTAATCAACCTTGCTAATTCTGCTGTTGTCTGGGCAAGCCTGCAAAGTTGTTTCTAGCATTACTTATAGCAATTAACGTAAAATTCTAAAAGATTTTATGCTATTTATTGTACTATAGATTTCATACTTGCATATTACACTTAGCATAACCTGATAAACGTATCAAATTGTATTTGAGTGCGTATATATATATATATATATATATATATATATATATATATATATATATATATATATATATATGTGTGTGTGTGTGTGTGTGTGTCTGTGTGTGTGTCTGTGTGTGTGTTTGTGTGTTAACCCTGATTGCATCCTTGCCATCGATACAACAGATAGGAGGCAAATCCTTTTATTATTATATTATCATTTTGGAGAGAGAGAGAGAGAGAGAGAGAGAGAGAGAGAGAGAGAGAGAGAGAGAGAGAGAGAGAGAGAGAGAGAGAGAGAGAGAGAGAGAGAGAGAGAGAGAGGAGAGAGACGTATTGACTACATAAACATCATCAAAAGATAGTTACTTATTTTACTTATTTTCATAGAATGAATGTGTATACATCAACACGCCTTAATTTCATTATTTTTTCGACATTTCCAACCAACATTAAAAAGTAAAATTTATCAATTTCCTTAAATTTTTAATTGTCAGTTTATTTTTTTTAATAAGCAATGGGATGTTACCAGGGAGTGATATGTGAAAGAGGATTGAATGTGTTTCTTTTTATAAATATATGGATTTAAATTTTACTCTAAATCTGACTTTGTTCATAGTTAACATAAATGTAAACATAATTAATGTATTCTTATGTAGCAACGTATTTTTGACAGCTGCAAAACTATTAAAAGTTTTGGTCTTCAAGCGTATGAGTAATATGAGAAATTCAAGAAAGATTTTAAAATGGCATTTTAATGTCTCATCCTCTAGGAATAGTTTCTAAACAGTTGACAGTTACCCAATATATCTTATATCCTAATTAGTACGCAATAATCCTTGCATACTCTTAATTCAAATGGATCTAAACAGGGATTCTATATGCAGTGCTATAAAATACTGAATAATTCAATTCTATTTGTACTTATACTAGATATGAAGTAATTCAATGCTATTTTCTATCTCAATGAACGAGTGTAAGCACATTGTAATGCAACGGTTTCCAGTTCTATGGTTCTACTAATGAATTTTCATCGCAATTGCCATGCTTCCTTTCGTGATAGGTTAGAATATCGGAACGTTGGCAGGCAAAATATGATCAGTGGTAATTTGTTTGATATGCTTACCTATATTTTCACAGGTTTCTCAAAGGTATACCCACCATATTTATAAAGAAGGATACACGAATATGTTTTGAAAACAAAACCAGTAAAATTAAAGTGTAGCGACAAACAGTCGTAAATACAATAATATATTTAGTATTGATATATATGTTTAAAGCATATCAATTCTTTTTTGCATATTGCATACACTTTTATACAATGTTTTGGCTACACCATACATTGATTACGGTTTAATTTATTTACCTTATGAAGATGACATGTTTATATACAGGTGGAATGTAATATTAGCAAGCGTTCTACAAAGCCTGTCTACTGAAAAATGAAGAACAAAATTTAAATTCTAAGTTATTTCCTATTGCATTTAATGAGATTCACATTCCAAAACGTTGCCAAAACAAGGAAAAAGGAGCCCGTTCTCTTCATACGGAATCAGTCGGTAGCATATATCATTGAATCCAAGGAGAATCTCGATTGTATTGCTTTGGGAACAATATACTACTACTACTACTACTACTACTACTACTACTACTGCTACTACTACTATTACTACTACTACTGCTACTACTACTGCTGCTACTATTAAAACTACTACTGCTACTAATACTAATACTATTACTACTACTACTACTACTACTACTACTACTACTACTACTACTACTACTACTAATAATAATAATAATAATAATAATAATAATAATAATAATAATAATAATAATAATAATAATCCTTTTCTTTGTATTTACAGCCATTATGATAACCAAAAATAATTTTTTGAGAAGCAGAACTGTGATGTACATTATTGTTAATTTATACTGAACTAGAGTTTGCATTTGTACAAACAACAAGCATGCTTGATTTTCGCATTGCTTTGTTTATTAAAATCATACAATAGATGACATGGAATAAGGCGAAATAATTGGTAGGCTATCTATTATCTGATATTTGTTGTTTGAAATGGTTGTTTCTTCATTTGTTGTTCGAAATGATTGTTTCTTTAATATTTATTGTTTGAAATGATTGGTCCTTTGATAGTTGTTGTTTGAAATGATTGGTTCTTTGATATTTATTATTTGAAGTGATTGGTCCTTTGATATTTATTGTTTGAAATTATTGTTCCTTTGATATTTGTTGTTTGAAATGATTGGTCCTTAATTTAAATATAAGTACTATAACTTCTACAATATTTTGCTGTCGAAAGTAAGCCATTTAGGGACTTAGCTTATTCCTACGATGGCTTGCTTATCAATTATTTTTATTAGTTATACTTTCATTTATTTTCGAATTTTTATCGTATAGTTTTCTGAAAAATGAAGACGTTGTCTTTTTTGTACATGATCATATGTGAATGAATATTGAAAGAGTGGATCGACGTTAGTCTGATGATATGTTTGACGTCAGTTTGATGATGCGTTTGGTACAAAATAGCTGTCCAGAAACCGTTGTAATCATTTTAATCATCTGAAACGGATGTGCATACTGATATTATATGCATCATCATTGGCAGCTCAGTCATGGAAGACCATCTGAGTAACGCCCTTGGAGTGTTGTCTAGTGTAGGCATCGTCTGTTATGGCTGTACAGGCTAAGTGCGAGTGATAATCACTATTACAGTTGGAGCAGACGTACAGGGACGTTTGGGTTGCTTAGTTTTGCTGCTGCACGCTTCTTTCTCTCGCGTTTCGCTGCGGCCTGCTGGTCTCTCTTCCAATTAGCCATCGTTATGCCCTTGTTAACTGTATTTCTCCTGATGCCACGATCCTTGGCTTCTACTTCCCACCTTACTGGTGGGAATACTGCATGCCTTCATGTCCTTATTGCACATATCCCTAAATCGGAGTAACGGCCTGCCGATTCTTCTGGTGCCAGTGGCCAACTGGCCATATAGGATTTCCTTTGGCAGCCTACCATCCTCCATCGGTCGGATATATCCCAGCCATCGAAGGCGGAGTTTGCTCAGCAGGGAGTATATACTTGGGATAGTTGTACGTTGAAGGATCACGTTGTGTGGAATGTGGTCTTGCAAGACAATTTTCAGGATGCATTGTAGGAATCGTATTTGGAAGGAGTTTAGTTGACGCTGTTGCCTCATATAGGTGCTGAACATAAGTGGGTGCTCAGAACGCAGGTTTGGCAGACTTGAATCTTGGTGTGCACTGTCAACGCACTGTTTTCCCACACCCTCTTTGTTAGTCGGGCCATGATGGTGTTTGTCTTTCCAAGCCTTCTGTCCAGCTCAACATCAAGTGAAAGAGTGTTGCTGATGGTAGATCACAAGTAAATAAAGTTGTTGACTACTTCCAGGGTGGTGCTGTCGATTTTGATGGAAGGGGCAGTGGTGAACCTTGAGCACTGACATTTGTCTTTTTTAAGCTGATGGTGAGCCCGAACTTTTCACAGGCATCAGAGAAACGGTCTCCCAGTCTTTAGAGCGCATCCTCAGTCAGCAAGAGCATCTCCCTGATGAGTACATGTCTCACTTTGGTCTTCAAGCGCCGTCGTGCCAGGTTGAACAGCCTCGCGTCGAAATTGGCGTGTAGATAAAAGTCAACAGTGGACGTGCTGAAGGCGTGGGACAACAGCAGGGAGAAGAAGATGCCAACACGCATCCCTGATTCACACCGCTATTTATGGGGACTTGTTGGAGGGAGAAGTTCATGTCTGTTGTCGACTTTCCTGAAGCCGCACTGAGTCCGTCACTAGCTGAAGCCTGTTGAGGAGGATGCGGGCAAACACTTTGCCAACGATGCTGAGAAGTTGTATTCCTCTGTAATTGTTACAGTCACTGCGGTCTCCCTTGTTTTTTTTAGAGGGTCACAATGGTAGAGTTGCGCATGTCTTGGAGGGGGGACTGTTCATTCCTCCTAGCAGAGGCAGAGAAGGTCATGCAGTGGCTGTAGCAATATCAGTTTCCCATGTTTGATGGCTTTTGGCGGGATGCTATTGCTACCTGGTGCTTTGTCATTTGGGAGGGAGTCAATCGCTTTGTTGAGTTCCTCTAAGGTAGGCATTTTGTCTAGCTCCTCCATTGTGAGCAGTTCCTGTACGCTGTTTAACGCCATATCGGTGACTGACGTTTCTTGGAGTATAGCTCTGAGTAGTGATCCACCCATATGGTCATCTGCTACTCACGGTCTGTGATCTTCTCACCCGTCAGAGATTTCAGGGGTGCAACACATTTCACTCCATGACTTAGGGCCTTCTTGATGTCACTGTGTGTGACAAATTGGCGGCGTGCAAAACACACCAACCTCTTTCACTACGGTGCGTTGCTAGGGAATGACCTCCGTGGTGTAATTTACCCAGTGTGGATAGATAGAAAGAAGAATGCAGATCACTGAACAAGTATATTGAAGAAATAACAAAATGAGCCCCATTTCAATGAACAAATATAAAATTTAATCAGTTTATCAACAGAATTTAAAATGAAAAGAAATCAATGACTTGGTTAGAAAAGAAGGAAAATGGTACTAACATGTACTCAAATAAAAAGACAATACAAATTTCTTTGAATGTAAAAATACTTTCAACCTTAAATTACTATCTTCATTGCCAATGAGATGTGACCTTTGAGAGCAACGATGAGAGACTTCATCACCTATTTTATGCGGACATCAAGACTTCCGTTCGTCCCTGCTCTGCCGATATTTGTCTAGCTGTTTGGTCTTGGACTCTTGTCCGTCGAACTCTGACTTAACAATCGTCTCTTGACTTAGATTTCTGCGTAGAACTTGTTCTGGTCCTGTGATTGTTCAGGGATTTCTCATGTGAATTCAGGAAAGCTGTTTCCTTTTGCCGTTTTCTTTATTGGTTTCCACGAACCTCACGTATAGTCCGTCTCCTAACTAAGACAACTATCTGGCCCCTTACTCAATAATGAAAACATCATACTTTTCACGAATTCACAATGTAGAGTTTGCCTACTCGATAATACAAAACTACCGCTTTACTGCCAAATCACGAGATAACGTCTTACACGATCCCGGAATCGTTTAACTTTCCTCGCGAAAGATTAAAGACTGCTGCATTTTCCTAAAGTAAAACCTTTAATTTCTTACAGAGTAACGCCCACAAATCCATATTAACCAATCGGAATAGACTGTATCTTAAACCTGTTCCGTAGAATTTTTGGATTTACAAGACAACTAAACAACTAATCATGCCGTAATTAACATTACTTTGAACAAACATATATAGCCTTCTCCTGCCTTTAACCGGTCGATTTTGGGGAAGGGTCTTATGTTATTCTCTTGTACCATAGCATCTGACTCGGTCATGTTACGTCGGCTAGAACGAATTTCCTTTTGACGTTCAGAGATGAAATGAAAATAATCATCTAACTATCTCTAGCCCTTTCTACTTTAATTAAGTTGACTTTGATACAATTCCTTTAACCAAAGCTTCTAAGAGTTTTTAAAATTCGACACATCACATAGGCCTCCTTTAAGAGTAAAATCTGGGATTTTGCTCATCGAATTTTGAAGTTACATTTTAAGTTAATGTTTACATGTCCTGAAGTGACCCCTTCACCTCAGACTCAAGAAACCGACTCATGCAATCTACCCCCACATTTGAGTTTCCACGAATGTAGCATAGCTGGACTTGATATTGTTGTAAAAACAATGACCACCTCATTAAACGCCCATTAGTCAATTTAGCCTGTGCAAGATACGCTACGGTTTCTAGAATAAACTTTCGCCCGTACAGATAACGCTGAAATTTATGAATCCCAAAGACAATCGCTAGGCATTCCTTCTCAGTGACTGAATAATCACGCTCAGCGGTATTAAGTTTCCTACTCGCGTATGCTACAGGAAATAAGTCCCCATCATGTTTCTTGCAGTAACACTGCACCAAGTCCTCTGTTAGAAGCGTCTGTACGTAACACAAAGTCCTTTGTCACGTCTGGTAGCTTAACAATGGCGTCTGACGTCAGTCTATCTTTCAACGTTTGAAAGGCCCTCTCACAAGTGTCTGTCCAAACAACTTTAGTCGGAGATTTCTTTCTCGTCAAGTCGGTCAACGGGCTAGCAATAGCACTGAAATTGGCAACATATTTCCGATAATAACCTGCAAGACCTAGAAACGAACGGACTTCCGTCTTTGTAGTTGGACGTGTGGCATTCCGAAGCTGCTCAACCTTCGTACTGTCTGGGGTTAATGTATCTTCACTAAAGGTGTGTCCTAGATACGTCAATTTACGAAATCCAATATGACATTTGGAGGGTCGGGCAGTGAGCCCTGCCTGTTTGAGTCGTTCCAAAACCTTTCTCAACAGAATTACGTGTTCCTCCCAAGTAACAGTCGCTAACAATAAATCGTCCATAAAATTAGAGACTCCTCTCCCTCTTAGAGGTTCTAAAAGTTTCCTCATCATTCGGGTGAAGACACTGGGTGCGTTCTGGACCCCGAACGGCATAACTACCCATTGGTATGTTCCATCTGGTGTTGCGAAAGCAAGTTTCGGACGGTCTTCTTTGCGTACAGGAATATGCCAATAACCTTTCGACAGGTCTATTTTCGAGAAGTATTTCGCATTCGTCACTCCTGCGAATATATTTTCAGGATTTGGTAACATTTCTATTTGAAATTCTGTGATCCTATTCAACTTCCTGTAATCAATACAGAACCGGTGATCGCCATCCTTTTTCTTTACCAAACCAACCGGTGAACTATACGCCGATTCCGCTGGTTCAATGACCCCCTAATTGCAGCATAGTTCGAATTTCTTTCCTCACGGTTTCTAACTTCACATGTGGAAGTGGACAGGGTCTCAGTTTTACTGGTGTTTCATCTAATAGCTTCAGACTGAACTCCTCCAAATCCGTCATACATGGTTTCTCCGTCAGAGTGTCTTCGTAATCGTGAAGTATCTCCTCCACCTCGCCACGTTGGTCTGACGTTAACGTTACGTCAAGGACGACGTCTACGTAAGTTTCGTTCCCCGTCCACGGACAACTAGGAAGTACTTCCGCCACTCCTCCATTGTCGTCGAGTTCTTCCGTCACAACTGTAGCAACCACGAACTCAGTAGGTGACTCTCTTTATCGGTAGCGTTTAAGTAGGTTAACGTGGTACAGCTTCTCTTTATCGCCCACCCTGATGCGATAATTCTGTCCACCCTTTTTCTCCGTTACAACGAACGGTCCTCTCCAAGACACTTGGAGTTTGTTATGTTTTAATGGCAACAACAACAACACCTTGTCGCCTACCTCAAACTTACGTTATTTCGCCTTCTTGTTGTAGTACTTGGCCTGACGTCCCCTTGCATCACAGAGATTTTTCTGGGCCAAGTTATAAACTTCCTCCAGTTTATTACGGAGGTCAACAACGTACTGATATGTTGTTCTTACCTCTTCGGATGCTTTCTCATCCGTCCACAACTGCTTCAATACAGCCATGGGTCCTCTCACTGTCCTCCCATAAACTAGCTCGAACGGCAAAAATCCAAGACTAGCTTGGGGTACTTCGCGGTACGCAAAAAGCATCGCGGGAAGGTATCGATCCCAATCCCTAGGTCGATGTTTGCATAACTGTTTTAGAGCTTGTTTAAATGTCCCATTGAAACTCTCCACAAGACCGTTACACTGTGGGTGATAAGGGGTAGTAGTCAGGTGCCTGACAGAAAGTAACCGGTTTACTTCCTCCATTACCTGGCTAACAAACTGCGTCCCTTGGTCAGTTAATATTTCGTCTGGTACACCAATTCTAGACCAGACCCCTGACATCGTTTCAGCTACCGTAACTGAATCGATGTTCCTCGGCTTGCAGTCTAGCTAACTCAAGTTCTTTTTCTCTTTCCCTCTCGGCCTCTCTTTCCTTCTCGGCTGCCTCTCTTTCCTTCTCTCTTTCGGCTGCTTCTCTTTCCTTCTCTCTTTCGGCTGCATGCTGTTCTTTGTACTCTTTGAGACTACGCTCTACAAATTCCGCTAAATGTGTCCCTTCATAACCTAATTCTTCGGATCCAAGAACTTTAAATTCTTGCGCAAGTTGCCGTAAAGTTGCCATTCTTGTCTATCTATCTTGTCGCTAACTCACCTAGAGTAGTATCACTAACCTGTTTTCTGCCTTCAAGGAAACAACTTCCCTATGAATATAACGAATATTCTATCTCAGTAAAGTCTTACCTACAGACTTATTTAAAAATCACACAAGTAATTTAAACGGCTTTCGGGCAGTACCAAACTATAAATTCTCCCTAAATTCGTATCGTCTGCAACACATGTACAAATTACCTCTGGGGATACTTCCTTAATGATATCTTCTCGCAAGAGTACTAAGGCAAAATATTTCTGGGTTACTTAGATACGGACAACCAACCACGCTTCAGCAATTTCAGGTACGGAATCTTAATTTCTTACAATGTCATGCAACATTTAAGAAATTCACAAATCATGCATAATTTCAAACATACAAATAGGTGTTGACTCAATTCACACACATGGTTTCTTATTTTAAAATATATACGAATCTATCACTGATATGCTGTTGTATTTCTTTCAATATATGCTCAGATCTGCTTTCTTCCACTGTTCAAATATCCCGGAACGAGGCTCACACTTATGTGACAAATTGGCGGCGTGCAAAACACACCAACCTCTTTCACTATGGTTCGTTGCTAGGGAATGACCTCTGCGGTGTACTTTACCCAGTGTGGATAGATAGAAAGAAGAATGCAGATCACTGAACAAGTATATTGAAGAAATAACAAAACGAGCCCCCTTTCAATTAACAAATTTAAAATTTAATCAATTTATCAACAGAATTTAAAATGAAAAGAAATCAATGACTTGGTTAGAAAAGAAGGATAAATGGTACTAACATGTACTCAAATAAAAAGACAATACAAATTTCTTTAAATGTAAAATTACTTTCAACGTTAAATTACTATCTTCATCGCCAATGAGATGTGACCTTTGAGTGCAACGATGAGAGACTTCATCACCTATTTTATGCGGACATCAAGACTTCCGTTCGTCCATGCTCTGCCTATCTTTGTCTAGCTGTTTGGTCTTGGACTCTTGTCCGTCGAAATCTGACGTTACAATCGTCTCTCTACTTAGATATCTGCGTAGAACTTGTTCTGGTCCTGTGATTGTTCAGGGATTTCTCATGTGAATTCAGGAAAGCTGTTTCCTTTTGCCGTTTTCTTTATTGGTTTCCACGAATCTCACGTATAGTCCGTCTCCTAACTGAGACAACTATCTGGCTCCTTACTCAATAATGAAAACGTATTTTTTCGAATTCAAAATGTAGAGTTTGCATACTCGATGAGACAAAATTCCCGCTTTACTGCCAAATCACGAGATATCGTCTTACACGATCCCGGAATCGTTTAACTTTCCTCGCGAAAGATTAAGGACTGCTGAATTTTCCTAAAGTAAAACCTTTAATTTCTTACAGAGTAACGCCCACAAATCCATATTAACCAATCGGAATAGACTGTATCTTAAACCTGTTCCGTAGAATTTTTGGAGTTACAAGACAACTAAACAACTAATCATGCCGTAATTAACATTACTTTGAACAAACATCTATAGCCATCTCCTGCTTTTAACCGGTCGATTTTGGGGAAGGGTCTTATGTCATTCTCTTGTACCATAGCATCTGACTCGGTCATGTTACGTCGGCTAGAACGAATTTCCTTTTGACGTTCAGAGATGAAATGAAAATAATCATCTAACTATCTCTAGCCCTTTCTACTTTAATTAAGTTGACTTTGATACAATTCCTTTAACCAAAGCTTCTAAGAGTTTTTAAAATTCGACACATCACATAGGCCTCCTTTAAGAGTAAAATCTGGGATTTTGCTCATCGAATTTTGAAGTTACAGTTTAAGTTAATGTTTACATGTCCTGAAGTGACCCCTTCACCTCAGACTCAAGAAACCGACTCATGCAATCTGCCCCCACATTTGAGTTTCCACCAATGTAGCATAGCTGGACTTGATATTGTTGTAAAAACAATGACCACCTCATTAAACGCCCATTAGTCAATTTAGCCTGTGCCAGGTACGCTACGGTTTCTAGAATAAACTTTCGCCCGTACAGATAACGCTGAAATTTATGAATCCCAAAGACAATCGCTAGGCATTCCTTCTCAGTGACTGAATAATCACGCTCAGCGGTATTAAGTTTCCTACTCGCGTATGCTACAGGAAATAAGTCCCCATCATGTTTCTTGCAGTAACACTGCACCAAGTCCTCTGTTAGAAGCGTCTGTACGTAACACAAAGTCCTTTGTCACGTCTGGTAGCTTAACAATGGCGTCTGACGTCAGTCTATCTTTCAACGTTTGAAAGGCCCTCTCACAAGCGTCTGTCCAAACAACTTTAGTCGGAGATTTCTTTCTCGTCAAGTCGGTCAACGGGCTAGCAATAGCACTGAAATTGGCAACATATTTCCGATAATAACCTGCAAGACCTAGAAACGAACGGACTTCCGTCTTTGTAGTTGGACGTGTGACATTCCGAAGCTGCTCAACCTTCGTACTGTCTGGGGTTAATGTATCTTCACTAAGGGTGTGTCCTAGATACGTCAATTTACGAAATCCAATATGACATTTGGAGGGTCGGGCAGAGAGCCCTGCCTGTTTGAGTCGTTCCAAAACCTTTCTCAACAGAATTACGTGTTCCTCCCAAGTAGCAGTCGCTAACAATAAATCGTCCATAAAATTAGAGACTCCGCTACCTCTTAGAGGTTCTAAAAGTTTCCTCATCATTCGGGTGAAGACACTGGGTGCGTTCTGGACCCCGAACGGCATAACTACCCATTGGTATGTTCCATCTGGTGTTGCGAAAGCAAATTTCGGACGGTCTTCTTTGCGTACAGGAATATGCCAATAACCTTTCGACAGGTCTATTTTCGAGAAATATTTCGCATTCGTCACTCCTGCGAATATATTTTCAGGATTTGGTAACATTTCTACTTGAAATACTGTGATCCTATTCAACTTCCTGTAATCAATACATAACCGGTGATCGCCATCCTTTTTCTGTACCAAACCAACCGGTGAACTATACGCCGATTCCGCTGGTTCAATGACCCCCTAATTGCAGTATAGTTCGAATTTCTTTCCTCACGGTTTCTAACTTCACATGTGGAAGTGGACAGGGTCTCATTTTTACTGGTGTTTCATCTAATAGCTTCAGACTGAACTCCTCCAAATCCGTCATACATGGTTTCTCCGTCAGAGTGTCTTCGTAATCGTGAAGTATCTCCTCCACCTCGCCACGTTGGTCTGACGTTAACGTTACGTCAAGGACGACGTCTACGTAAGTTTCGTTCCCCGTCCACGGACAACTAGGAAGTACTTCCGCCACTCCTCCATTGTCGTCGATCTCTTCCGTCACAACTGTAGCAACCACGAACTCAGTAGGTGACTCTCTTTATCGGTAGCGTTTAAGTAGGTTAACGTGGTACAGCTTCTCTTTATCGCCCACCCTGATGCGATAATTCTGTCCACCCTTTTTCTTCGTTACAACGAACGGTTCTCTCCAAGACACTTGGAGTTTGTTATGTTCTAATGGCAACAACAACAACACCTTATCGCCTACCTCAAACTTACGCTATTTCGCCTTCTTGTTGTAGTACTTGGCCTGACGTCCCCTTGCATCACAGAGATTTTTCTGGGCCAAGTTATAAACTTCCTCCAGTTTATTACGGAGGTCAACAACGTACTGATATGTTGTTCTTACCTCTTCGGATGCTTTCTCATCCGTCCACAACTGCTTCAATACAGCCATGGGTCCTCTCACTGTCCTCCCATAAACTAGCTCGAACGGCGAAAATACAAGACTAGCTTGGGGTACTTCGCGGTACGCAAAAAGCATCGCGGGAAGGTATCGATCCCAATCCCTAGGTCGATGTTTGCATAACTGTTTTAGAGCGTGTTTAAATGTCCCATTGAAACTCTCTACAAGACCGTTACACTGTGTGTGATAAGGGGTAGTAGTCAGGTGCCTGACAGAAAGTAACCGGTTTACTTCCTCCATCACCTGGCTAACAAACTGCGTCCCTTGGTCAGTTAATATTTCGTCTGGTACACCAATTCTAGACCAGACCCCTGACATCGTTTCAGCTACCGTAACTGAATCGATGTTCCTCGGCTTGCAGTCTAGCTAACTCAAGTTCTTTTTCTCTTTCCCTCTCGGCCTCTCTTTCCTTCTCGGCTGCCTCTCTTTCCTTCTCTCTTTCGGCTGCTTCTCTTTCCTTCTCTCTTTCGGCTGCATGCTGTTCTTTGTACTCTTTGAGACTACGCTCTACAAATTCCGCTAAATGTGTCCCTTCATAACCTAATTCTTCGGATCCAAGAACTTTGAATTCTCGCGCAAGTTGCCGTAAAGTTGCCATTCTTGTCTATCTGTCTTGTCGCTAACTCACCTAGAGTAGTATCACTAACCTGTTTTCTGCCTTCAAGAAAACAACTTCCCTATGAATATCAACGAATATTCTATCTCAGTAAAGTCTTACCTACAGACTTACTTAAAAATCACACGAGTAATTTAAACGGCTTTCGGGCAGTACCAAACTATAAATTCTCCCTAAATTCGTATCGTCTGCAACACATGTGCAAATTACCTCTGGGGATACTTCCTTAATGATCTCTTCTCGCAAGAGTACTAAGGC
The DNA here is from genome assembly GCA_016746295.1 of Potamilus streckersoni. NCBI lineage: Eukaryota > Metazoa > Mollusca > Bivalvia > Unionida > Unionidae > Potamilus > Potamilus streckersoni. The sequence goes on from JAEAOA010000631.1 coordinate 2,165,953, forward strand.
GAAATATTTCTGGGTTACTTAGATACGGACAACCAACCACGCTTCAGCAATTTCAGGTACGGAATCTTAATTTCTTACAATGTCATGCAACATTTAAGAAATTCACAAATCATGCATAATTTCAAACATAAAAATAGGTGTTGACTCAATTCACACACATGGTTTCTTATTTTAAAATATATACGAATCTATCACTGATAAGCTGTTGTATTTCTTTCAATATATGCTCAGATCTGCTTTTTTCCACTGTTCAAATATCCCGGAACGAGGCTCACACTTATGTGACAAATTGGTGGCGTGCAAAACACACCAACCTCTTTCACTACGGTTCGTTGCTAGGGAATGACCTCCGCGGTGTACTTTACCCAGTGTGGATAGATAGAAAGAAGAATGCAGATCACTGAACAAGTATATTGAAGAAATAACAAAACGAGCCCCCTTTCAATGAACAAATATAAAATTTAATCAGTTTATCAACAGAATTTAAAATGAAAAGAAATCAATGACTTGGTTAGAAAAGAAGGATAAATAGGACTAACATGTACTCAAATAAAAAGACAATACAAATTTCTTTAAATGTAAAATTACTTTCAACGTTAAATTACTATCTTCATCGCCAATGAGATGTGACCTTTGAATGCAACGATGAGAGACTTCATCACCTATTTTATGCGGACATCAAGACTTCCGTTCGTCCCTGCTCTGCCGATCTTTGTCTAGCTGTTTGGTCTTGGACTCTTGTCCGTCGAACTCTGACTTAACAATCGTCTCTCTACTTAGATTTCTGCGTAGAACTTGTTCTGGTCATGTGATTGTTCAGGGATTTCTCATGTGAATTCAGGAAAGCTGTTTCCTTTTGCCGTTTTCTTTATTGGTTTCCACAAATCTCACGTATAGTCCGTCTCCTAACTGAGACAACTATCTGGCTCCTTACTCAATAATGAAAACGTATTTTTTCGAATTCAAACTGTAGAGTTTGCATACTCGATGAGACAAAACTCCCGCTTTACTGCCAAATCACGAGATAACGTCTTAGACGATTCCGGAATCGTTTAACTTTCCTTGCGAAAGATTAAAGACTGCTGAATTTTCCTAAAGTAAAACCTTTAATTTCTTACAGAGTAACGCCCACAAATCCATATTGACTAATCGGAATAGACTGTATCCTAAACCTGTTCCGTAGAACTTTTGGATTTACAAAACAACTAAACAACTAATCATGCCGTAATTAACGTTACTTTGAATAATCATCTATAGCCATCTCCTGCCTTTAACCGATCGATTTTGGGGAAGGGTCTTATGTCATTCTCTTGTACCATAGCATCTGACTCGGTCATGTTACGTCGGCTAGAACGAATTCCCTTTTGACGTTCAGAGATGAAATGAAAATAATCATCTATCTCTAGCCCTTTCTACTTTAATTAAATTGACTTTGATACAATTCCTTTAACCAAAGCTTCTAAGAGTTTTCAAAATTCGACACATCACACTGTGCATGCCTTGGATGTTTCCTGACTCGGCACTGCGCTGGATTCCTTTACACAATTGCTGACAGTAATCGTTTGCTGACTGATTAGCGGTGCTTCGTGCTCTTCTGAGAGCGGTAAGTGTATGTTTATTAGGGCATTTTTGTAAGCTATGAAAGCTTCTCGTTTGTTCTCGATTACTGGTTGTATCCTTGAAAGGTGTGCGTTGAACCAGTCCAGGCTGGGCCGTTTCGTCTTGATAAACGTCGACATGGCTGTGTTATAGATGGTTTCCTTCATGGCGTTCCAATTAGTATTGGCATCGTGCTCCGGCAGGTCCTGGAGAGCGTGATCCACGGCGTACACATACTACTCCACCTTGGTGTGGATAAACATATACGCAGTGTTGATGCGAGGGCGACTTTTTGGCTTGGAGCGGTGTTATCTTTCTTGACTGTAGGCGTACCCTACTGCACACAAGGGCATGGTCCGAGTCGCAGTCTCCACTATGGTAACTTCTGGTGGAGAGGATGTTATTCAGGGCAGATTGTCTGGTGATTACTAAGCCGAATTGGTGCCAGCGATAAGACCTGGGATGTTTCCATGACACTTTGTACTTTATGTTGTGTCTTACACTTGTAGAATGTGCTTGTAACGCACAGGTCGTGATAGGTGCACAGCTCTAGCAGTCTTTGACCATTTTCGTTGATCTTTCCAGTGCCATGATGTCCGAGGCAGGTAGGTCATGAGTCATGGTCTGCTCCAACTCTAGCATTAAATTCTCCTAGGAGGAATAGCAACTCGTCCTGAGGACATCCTTTGATCTGTTCGTCCAGCTGCCCATAGAATGATACTTTATATCTTCTGGAGACGTGAGGGTGGAGTCATAGACACTGAGGATGTTCAGCAGTGGCAAGGCGGATGGACAAGATACGTTCAGTGTCCCCTGAGAAAGGCTCAACCGAGGTCAGGAAGGTGTTTTTGATGACAAAACGAACTCTATGCTGGTAGGGCACCTCAAATTCTCGTCCCTTCCAGATGAAGGTGTAGTTTTCCTCTCAGATGGAGCCGCTAGAGGCATATCTAGTTTCCTGTAGGGAAGCTATGCTGATATTTAGCCTGGTGAGCTCTCGGTCAAAAATGGACGTCTTCCTAGTGTCTTCCACCTCCCTAAGGTCATCGTAGATGCCTTTGCGCATAGTGCGCACGTTCCTACTTGCGAGTGGAAGATCTGAAGTCTTTTTTAAAGGTTTCTTGATTTGTTTGTCTGGTGCAAAGTTTCAGTCTGCTTGTCGTGCTGAAAACACACTGAGCTCCAGGCACCCACTGAAGTAGGCAGACGTTGGCGTGCCAATACCTTACTGACCGGGCGCTGCCCGGTTTAAGGCGGGCGATAGATGGCCAGTAAGACTCGATGATCCATCCCACCATCGAAGCTGACCCGTGGCCAGGTTCCGTGGTGTTTCCACACTCAAGGGCGAGGCTGGAGTGACCACTCCAGGGTGCAATCCTGGTCGTGTAGTATAGAGATCATGGGCTGACGATACGTCAGGATCCTTCTCTCGTCCTTACTGATTGGGTACAAAGGAATGCTGAGCATGACATCTGGTTCCCGTTTGGATGCAGGAGCTGCCGGAAGGAAGTCGTACTTGAAAACCAACCGCCTTGGGGGCTCCACTCCGGATTTTCTGTCTGGGTTTACTCCCGTAACCTTTCATTTTCCCAAAAATACCCACAAGGCAGCCTAGCCATCATCCAATGGCACTTCGTTGGTTTCGAATTGGAGATTTCATCTTCTAGACGAAGATGTCCGGGTTTGGAGTCATAGTTTTCCTTCTGTTAGACTGGCTGCCTGCCAAGGCTAACGAGCCCAGTATGCCCACCCAGTTATACCGCCGGGCACGCGGTCGCGTCACACAATAGGCTATGTAAAAACAGGGAGTCCCACGTGAAGGTGCTGCTGTGGACACAATAGTGTATGAGAGGCCGTACGCAAGTACGTTTTGCCCAGCAAAGTCAGACAGTGTCCCTCAGCGATTACTACACCTGGAAAGTAGAGGTTATGAGAAACGCTTCACTTTCCTTTATCGAGCTGGGTGTTGGGCACAGACCTCGCACTCTACCCCAATCTATATGAATAGATAGATAGGCGTAGCGAGTTTGTGGCAAACCACCGCACGTGCCGTGGACACCACTTAAAGAGGGGCGCAATATCGGTGCGTAGAACAAAGGTTTTATTTTATACTTTCAAAGCCTTGATAGGGGCGCAATTTTAGTTCTTACCGTGGGCGCTTATGTCCTAGCTACACCTCTGGATAAATAGATAGTTGGGTAGGTGAGTGAACTTATTTTTATGAATATCAAATCACTACAATGAAAGGAAGGTCGATAAACTTTAAAATTGCGTTCAATCAAAGATTCTTTCCTTAGTATGCATATCCATATTTTAAAGGGAAGACCACATGAACAAACAATAGACATTACAAAGCAAATAAACAAAATAGTATGTTTATCTGTTCTAATTGCTATTAATAGAAATGAGATTAACGTGCCCTATTTTTGTTTCCCCACAAAAAAGTTTTTGATTGAGAATATAATCACTCTAAAAAAGTAAACAGGTAGTGAAAGAAATTGAGCAATTATAGGACACTGTAAGTGATGTCATGACAATTTGAATGAAGCAATTAGAATTTGTATCCTATACAGGGTAAGATGGATAACCGGGTTGGCCTAAAGATGCATTTGATAAATGTGATTGGGACAAAATCAATTGTAAATTCATGCGTCATTAATCTCTGTTCTGGAATGCGTGAGATGAAAACTTAAACTGGAATAATACCTAAAACGCCAATTATTTTTTTCATACAGTATAAGTTTTAGATGGGGGTAAGAAGCTGTTTCTCTTCAGAAGAAGGCATTGTTAAATTTATCATGTGAAATTCCATACAGTATGAGATTTAGATGGGGGTAAGAAGCTGTTTCTCTTCAAAAGGAGGCATTGTTAAATCTATCATATGTAATTCCCTACAGTATAATATTTAGATGTTGGTAAGAAACTGTTTCTCTTCGGAATATTTTTGAAGAAAAAAAATTAGGAGAACGGGACATTGTTAAATCTGTCATGTGAAATTCCACAAGTAACCTTGAAAATACTAGCGTGATCATAATTCAGTATTTGACTAATAAACACATCTGAGAAGTTTTATTTTGTTCTAATGAAATAGTTTATGCCATTACAAATTTACAAGCAGTTCGATATAATAAGCCATACAATCAACTTTTCGAGTAATATTCCTGTCCCCACAATGTAGAATTTCCTACGTCATTCGTTTCCGATGTATTAACCAAATCTACACCTTGGTAGATCGTTCAGATTTTTCATTGAATTAGGACTATAAATTTCATTTGATGCGGCGGCAAGCTGCCGCAACAAGTCAAAACATAATTGGTCAAATTTTAACACTGTTCCTACAAGATAGAAACAAATGGAGCACACAACTAGAATGGACTTAAAAATAAGCAATTTTCCACTGCCGGTCTGTGTTTGTACAAATACATCCTTTCACCTCAAATTCACCTTTAATGGCTTCTCTTTGGTGTATAGTCATAGTTTTGATGTTAAATTTACAAAGTATCATTTTGCAGTCAACTGTCTCTACCTGTTGGAACCTACGTACAATGCATCGCTGTTGCACGCTATTTGTTAGGCGACATTTGCATACTAAGGAAGACAACTCATGAACTACAATAAATGTCACTAGGACAAAGCTCTGAAATATCTGGTCGATTTTCCAGTGAGTAGATAGGGCTAATACATATGACCCTTGGGTAGCTAAGATGATCCTTTCTGTCCTCCCTGTGGTAATATATGATATATACTATGCTTCACCAGATAATTGAACTGCTTCAGTTTGGCCCACTTTATTCTGGCGGTCTTCAGCTCTTCCTCAGCAGACCTGCGTCAGGTCTTTATTAGTCTGACAACCTTTCTCTTGCATTGAGGGTTTTATTCCAGGACGTGCTTAGTGATGTTGTTTGTTAGCTTTCCCTCATTGGAGATTTCTTTGCGTATATGTAACTGGTCGGTGGTTTCCAACAACAAGTCCGTGTTATGGATCGTCTATGGTCAATGGATGTCGAGGAGGCAGTAGGGGCAGCTAGCTGTTCACAAAGGACTACAGTTTGTTGGACGTTGTCTTAGTTACACTCCAAGCTTCCACGCCTTAGAACAGGTCGGACTTCAATCCTGTGTTCACATTCAGCGTTTGTTCTTTTCAGAGGTGGATGACGAGCTCCGCGCCTCTTTCAATGGGTAATCCTGCATACATACAAATGTTTTTTTACAGTTAGTCAAAGTGTGGTTTGGACAATGAAGGCGTATTGGCAGCAAGGATGAAGCCGTTGAGTCAGCTAAGACGGTATTGGGCATATTGGGGATGACCAAACGTTATAGTGCTCAGTTTCCCGCACAACACACCTCAGCTTTATCAACTGTCGAGAACATTGGAAGCAGAAAATTAGTTGATTAAGAGTAGACCATTTTATTCTAAGCACTTAGAGAATTTCTCATCATTCAAGTAAAGTTACCTCTTTTTGCAACAATATGATTTATTAGAACAACTTTTTGCATATGTGATAATACAACAATCCGTCGAAATTGACTCTGATATTACATACGTTTCCAACCGTTGTTCTTTTATCAGTAAAGATATGTACTATATCCTTATTCTAAGAGTAAACTTATGAAGACAAGATGTGCGATAGGTGGCAGGTAGCTTCATGTGTTTCATCCTGATTTAAAGTGTACAGGAAAGTTATCAAAGATGTAGATGAGTTTTCACCAGTCATTCACGGTATATTTTTAGAATGATAAATTGAAACTTCCGAACTTGATGGGGATTGGGATGTTATATGCAGATATGTAGCATTCATTTATTTACTACTACTACTACTACTACTACTACTACTACTACTACAATCACCACTACCACAACCACAAATACAACCACCACCAATAATAATAATAATAATAATAATAATAATAACAATAATAATAATAATAATAATAATAATAATAATAATAATAACAACAACAACAAAACAAAACTCTCTTTTATGTCTTGGTTCAAACAATTGTCAAACACACCATGACATTTCTAATAATCAATGGGATTACAATTGTTTATCCACTCACCCCCGGTCCCCAAACAAATTTTACTGCTGTTCTTTGACAAGGGTTATTTACGGTAACTGTTAAAAGTTGGTAACTGTGACATTTATATATAAAAATGAACTGTTTTAAATCTACCACTATTTGTGGTTTCTTGAAAATGTTCAAAATTTTACCTATTTGGTCTGTTCCGTACATAGAGAAATATGAACATGAGCAGTCGTATAATAAAGTCTTTTGATTGCTCCATTACCATGAATTAAAATTAAGACATGTTAGTTTAGTAACTTTAAAATCAAACGTTGGTGGTCGTTAGGTGGAATCGGTACACAGTACTTTCAGTTCAAAACCCACGAATGTAGTTCTTATCTATTTTTAGAACATTTTTTGCTCTCACATTATGTTGGTGATAGAAGAGTTTTATTGATGCATTTTTGGTAGGGTGTTAAAGGTAATTGTTTAATCTTTAGAATGTGAGCTTATGGTGTGGTTGTCTGTGTGTATTGACGCGGCAGTGCACAGTGAGTGACAAGGCCTTGGTGATGAACCGGAAGTGAAATCAGTGTTCCATTGCATGGTGTTTTGTTTACAATTCAGCCTCTCAAAAAAATGCAGGTCAACCCTTGACAAGAACTTAAACGTGAAGTCATCTTTAAAGTTATATTAGATTAATATATGATTTGTATTGATTGTCACACAGGGGAGAGTTCAGTACTGACAAACGAATGTAGAGAATATATAGTCAAATTAATTGTGTTCTATGGCCTGTCAGGGCATTACTGAGTAAACTTTAAATTGATATAATTTTTTCATTAATAATGATAAACACATGAAATGTTCACACATTGTGTATATTGACTTTAAAAATTAGAAAATATAATTAGAATTTTATAAAAAAAATAAAAAATTTAAATAATTTTTTTTAAAATTTAAATTAATTTTTTGGGGCCATAAATTCACAGGGAAGGTAAAAATTGGAGATGACAATTATTATTTGCAGAAATGTATTCCTACTCCATATAAAAGTTAAAATGGAAGATTTTTTTTGAAAGCCTGTCTAGGAAAATTTCTTTAAATTCAGTGCCAGCACACAATAATAATTGTTTAATATGGACAGGAACTGTAACAGCCAATAAATTATATGGTCTATTGTCATATAGGGATCCAGAAACAAATGCTTGGAAGAAAAAACATGTCCACAGACTGGCATTAATGATAAAATTGAGAAGTCTGAATATTCCAAAGGAGCTTGATGCATCACATTTATGCCACAACAGTTTGTGCGTCAATTTTTTATATTTTTATCTTGTAATTTCTTTATTTGTTTCTTCATATTCAGAGAAAACTGTTTCGACCTCTCGATAGGTCTCATCAGGTGGTAGTAAGTAACACAATGCTTATAACATGCATTGTGTTACCTACGGATTTCCCCACTACAGTTTTCCCTTCTGTACCATGTGTTTTTCAGGGTGTCTTTGAGTACTGTCATTTTGCACATGGCATTAAGATATTCTTTTCTATTTGCAGTGTCCATTGCCTCCTGCTAAGCATTTGCATAGGAGTGATCGCCCTTGGTGTCTAGCAGTCCTTTGGAGTAGTCAGACTTCCTATTTCCTGGCTATGTCCTGTACCTCAGATGGGCCTGTATCATTCTTCCTCGTCTGGCTAGAATACGTTGCCTAGTTTGTGGACGCTTTTGATATAACTTATGGTAAGTGCAGTCTTTATCCATTATCTTCAGTGATCTCAGAGTCCTTGCTAAAAGTTTCCCTCCCAAGTGTGTCACTTTTGTTTTCAGTGATGATTCCAGGCTGTTATTGAGTCTGTATATTGTTGAATGCACTCTTGCCTCAAAGTTTCTAGAATAGTTCACATTTTTAGGTAATGAAACACTGATTGACCTGTTCACAGCCTCACATTTCTGTGTGTTTGTGTTCAGTCGCAGTCTTTCTACAACATCACAGGATAGTTTCATTTTTAGAACTTCTAGCAGGATATTCTTATCATCTTCTGTCATGTTAAGATGAGTCACTTGATGAGGGCCCAGGTATGCTGATCGCATCCACCAGCTGTTAGTATTTCCTCCCTCACAGACCTTTGAATGATACCGACATTTTGAGCAGTCCCCTGAATAACAGCGCAGAGTGGCTTCCAGTAGTTGACATATAATTTTTGTAACATCACCGCTATTGTCCTCCATCAGTTGTTTGAATATCAAACTGCAGCGTGCTTTAATGTCTTGGCTGAAAATTTTCTGTTTCAGCTTTTTGCCTTCTCTTGTTCTTATTCCTGAAAACATGTCTTCACTAAATACAGCAGAATTACAGCGTTTGAACTGTAAACGACCCAAATGGATGGTGTCTGACTGTCTTTCTACTTTCCACATTGGATGTAAAATGTTGAAAGCAGCTTGGAAGCCTGCCACAGCCTGTGCATCTCCATCTGTTGTTGCATGTCTAATGAGAATCTCTCGCAGCACAAACTTGTTCCCTATTTCTCTTGTCATTTCAAGCTCTGAATGTGGTGCAACTGGTGACAGATTTGCTTTGCAGTCAACATGACCTTCTGGGCATTGCTCATCATAACCTTTCCCCTTCAGCCATGCTCCAGTCCAACAGGGTTTGTTTTCTACTGCAGTCCCCACAATGTATTGCTTCTCTGTAAGAGTTTCACAGGCAATTCCAACAGCCTGTGATGAACTTTGACCAGGTTTTTTTTCATGTCCAAATGTATATGCATTGTATCTTGCGTCAAAAGCAACATTTATTTGCTCCGAATGCTGAACACCACGCATGACATTCACCTGTCTGACCAGTTTCAGCTTGTCTATCATGTCCATTTCATTGAGTTCCACAGTTGCTTTACCTATAGTGTTGGAGACCATTTGCATAGATGTTCTGCTCAGTGGTGGAATGTCAGTGGCTGCAAGCAAGTATCTAGCCCTGGTGTTGCCCATTGGTGTATCTTGTAGTCCCTATTGAAACATCATATTTACAGCAGCAGGATTTGGCCCAGGTTTATTTGTTTTTATCTCATCATACAATTTGCACTCTGGTGACTTAAAACTGCAGTTTTTACACATCATAGTATGCTTCCAAGCAAGTCCCCATTGTCTTTCATTTGCAATTTGAAACTCTGGTCTGCCACACATGTTAACTTGATTACCATGGCGATGAATGATGTCATTCCACATCTCAACATTTTTGTTTTCATGCAGATGATACGTGTCCCATCATGTTCATTCAATTCTGTCTCTTTCAGGTCCAGTTTTGCTTTGTATGATGGTCTGAGAATGTTTGTAGACCCAGGTGTGCCATTACAGTCTAGTGCCTGAACTGACTGGATATCCCCATTTGTCGGCTTTGTCTTTGCCATGAGAGAGAACTTGACTGCATCCATTCTTCTGGTCACTGGAACAGATGCAGCACTGAAAGTTGGTAGAGTATCATCAGTCAGATATATGACTCCTTTATTATGTGGAATATATCCAGGTTTAAAAAAGTTGTCTTCCTTTTCTTATAGCCTTTCATGGTTTCTGTGACAATAACTGCATGGAAATTTAATACAAGATGTATCATCTCTCTGTCACTTATATACCTAGTACAATGCATGCTAGCTTAGTTTCAGAGAGCTACACTAACTCTTCAATCCTATTGGAAGCCTAACATATGAGGGATCCTCCCCTTCATGGGTGGAAATGATGTCATGTACTTGGTCAGTACAGGGAATATCTTGTTTATTAAAATGTTACCTTTGATCAACAGGCCCTGGTTGAATTGCATAATAGCAGACAAGAAAAACCATTGATGTTCATGATAAAGGAATGGAGTTACTTTGTCACAGAATAAAATTTGTCAACATCAGATTTTACATTTTCATTAAAATTGAAGTTAAATTTAAATCTTTATATAGAAATATGTATAATTTTTTAAAATTAAATTTTCTAGGAAAGTTTAACTGTCAATTTTAATTTTTAGTACTTTCCAGATTGGTGTTAGGATTAAAAGCTAATTACAGTTTATTTGAAGTGTTTATCTTGATTAGTAAAATCACAGTTAAACTTTAAGTTTAGTACATTTTTGACATTCGGCCATTTGGAATTGGCTTTTGCTTGTGTTACAGTGGTGGCAGATAAAAACCTGTAGCTGTCCTATTCCTGGATGAATTTCATTAAAACTTTGCAGCAGTATTTAAGAGACATTATTTTGATTACAAATGGATGTTTTGTCCATATAAAAAAAATTGTCTGACCCTTTCAGGAATCGGTACACAGTTAGTACTTCCAGTTCAGTACCCACGAATGTAGTTCTTATTTATTTTTAGAACATTTTTTGCTCTCACATTATGTTGGTGATAGAAGAGTTTTATTGATGCATTTTTGGTAGGGTTTTAAAGGTAATTGTTTAATCTTTAGAATGTGAGCTTATGGTGTGGTTGTCTGTGTGTATTGCCGCGGCAGTGCACAGTGCAGTGAGTGACAAGGCCTTGGTGATGAACCGGAAGTGAAATCTGTGTTCCATTGCATGGTGTTTTGTTTACAATTTAGCCTCTCAAAAAAAAATGCAGGTCAACCCTTGACAAGAACTTAAGGGTGAAGTCATCTTTGAAGGTATTTTAGATTAATATATTGTCACACAGGGGAGAGTTCAGTACTGACAAACGAATATAGAGAATATATAGTCAAATTAATTGTGTTCTATGGCCATGTGAGTGATCACCTCTCCCACACGTTAGCGTTCCGGAAGTTACCTTTCCAATAGCATGCGATAAATGGTAGGCATATTTCTGTGTCTAAAAATAGCGATGCTATCTCGATGCGTACACACATTAACACGATAGTTATTTACTTCTGCTAAGACTGTTTCGTAGGTTCATTTTAAATGGAGGAAATAATTGTAGCAACTAAGATAAAATCGTTCCAAAAAAAAAAGAATAACAAATATGTACAATTCTTTCATTCTTCCCGTGTAGCAAGCATTGTTTTGTTTTAAAAAAAAAAAGATAAATAAATAGTGAATATCTTAAAATAATGACAAACAAATAGTGAAGGATGTATTTTACAATAATGTCAAATAAACAGTGATTGATGTTTCTTATAATAATGACAAACAAATAGTGAAGGATGGAATTTACAATAATGTCAAATAAATAGTGAAGGATGTATTTTACAATAATGTCAAATAAATATTGTAGGATGTATCGTACAATAATGTCAAATAAATAAAGAAGGATGTATCTTAAAATAATGTCAAATAAAGAGTGAAGGATGTTTCTTACAATAATGTCAAACAAATAGTGAATGATGTATCTTACAATAATGTCAAATAAATAGTGTTGGAAGTTTCTTACAATAATGTCTAATAAATAGTGAAGGATGTATCGTACAATAATGTCAAATAAATAGTGAAGGATGTATCTCATAATAATGTCAAATAAATAGTGAAGGATGTATCTTACAATAATGTGAAATAAATAGTGAAGGATGTATCTTACAATAATGTCAAAAATAGTGTAGGATGTATCATACAATTATGTCAAATAAATATTGAAGGATGTATCGTACAATGTTGAATAAATAATGAAGGCTGTATTTTATAATAATGTAAAATATAATGATAGATGTAGCTTTCAATAATGTCAAATAAATAGTGAATGACGCATCTTACAATAATTCATATAAATAACGAAGGATTTATTTGTGTCAAATAAATAGTGATGGATGTGTCTTACAATAATGTCCGATAAATAGTGATGGATGTGTCTTACAATAATGTCCGATAAATAGTAATGGATGTATCTTACAATAGTGTCAGATAAATAGTAATGGATGTATCTTACAATAATATCAAATAAATAGTAATGGATGTATCTTACAATAATGTCAAATAAATAGTGATGGATATGTCTTACAATAATGTCAAATAAATAGTAATGGATACATGCTATAATAATGTCAAATAAATAGTGAAAGATGTATCTTACACTAATGTAACTGTTTGTTATGACGGTATTGGTGACTTAATTCTATTTTATTTTTTATTTGTTACTCATTGTAAGTAAAGAGAATCAGCAGTGTTCACATTTGTATCTGTTGATCACTATTTGCGTGATGACGTGACTAAATTTAACACCTTGTGTCTATCAAGCCTATCTGCTCTAAATCTGATAGCTAAATAAATTTATACGTCTCCTAATTTTTTCTTTCTATCTTTACTTCTTTTGAAGCGTTCTTCAAGAAATACACGAAAAAGACTGAGAGGGTTGTACCAAAGTGTACGCGGATTTGGAAGGGGGTGATGTGGGTGGGTGGGGGAGAGGTGAATGTATGTTTTAGGTTCAAACAAATGCTGAAGTAATGTGTGATGTACCTGGAAAATAAATTTAAGCTACGGTATCTTGCTCGCTTATAAGTCAAGTCAAACTGCTACAACAAAGATCCTGGTCCGCTGTAGTATAATGTGTCTGCAGATCAGAGTCTATATTGGTTGTTCTACTGATAACAAACTGCACAAACCCAGATCTGCGGCGCATCAGGCGACAGCAGATCTTTGTGTAGTTTGTAGTAGGACTCGTCTGATAAACGAGTAGATGGAATAGTTACTATTTAATGCCCAGCAAAAATAACTCTGTACTTCCTAAATAATTTTACAGTAGTGTCGGAGATACCTGAAAGGTTTCGCCCTTGCGAAGTACTTCTCGTCAATACAGAGACACGCCGTCAATAAGCTAAGTTGTGGACAAAGCGAACGGTTGAGCTTTTGATGACCATTGAATAGTGCAATCACCTATACTGTTAAAGGTCTAATATTCAACTATATCGGCTGTCTTTTCCTTTGGGGAACAATACTGAATTCCAATCAAAAAGTTTTGACTGGCTGCTAACAGATGTAATGACAATTAAAAAAAAATAATAGAAAAAGATACACTCCTTAAAAGACAGTTAAAAATAAAATTAGAAAAAGATACGCTCCTTAAAAGTATCGTGGACAGCCAGTAAACTGAAATTATTTTGGATCCAAATAATCCAAATAATACTTTTCCCATCAAGGCGAAAATTGGCTAGGAGATATATATTGTCTTACTCTAAGTACGTGTTTGTTAAAATAAACTTTCTCATTTATCACAATGGTTTACATATCTTAGATAGGAGCCTACGACCAACACAGTACTGTAAATTCGGTTGCAAAATGTCGACTGGGGAGAACCATACACTTTGATAACCGTATCACATTCAGTATCGACTGCATTTCGTGTGACCTTTGACCTTTTCTCTAAACTATTGAAGAAAATGTAACGATTCTGCTAATACGTAGAACAAAAAAAATCACAGAATTTTTTACTTGCAGTGGGTGGACACAGGGTTACAGATGCTAGAAGGTATCACGCGGGAAATATCATAATATCCGGATGACGTATGAATGACTACGTTGGTTTTGACTAGCGATTGGCGTTAGCTTTAGCCTGACTAAGATGTCCTTTAGGTTTTTTGGTCTCCGGTAAGCTACTACAGGTTTGTTCGGAAGTATTAGGTTTAGTATGTCTGACGATTGCACGATTGGCCAGTGGTTTGCGATGATTTTACCGTGCAATCGTCAGACATACTAAACTATATATATATATATATATATATATATATATATATATATATATATATATATATATATATATATATATATATATATATATATATGATTTCCAGGGGATCACGTGACCCCCTTGAACCATGCTGTGGACGCTCATGTAACAGTAGATTGTAAGAGCTGTGTGGAGTGTGCATTATTTCATTATCTTGTATCTTGTGCTACGAACTCTTGAAGAGACTAACCTTTTTAAGTAATACAAAAAAAAAATACGTTTAGTCAGTTGCGATAATAGTAAACAATTTCCATGAAAGAGGAATCTCGGTCTAACATGTTAACAGACGTTTTCCCCGCATTTCGCTGTTTTTCAGTCCTTTTGGAGATTATTGCGGAAGAACAAATGACTACAGATTCTACAGAGATCGAATGTCCTTAGCAAACGCGGACCTTATTTGGATCATTTTGACGGTGCTCCCTGGATTTACGAGCGCCCCCATCCCTGTGAGCACAGCATTTAGAACTAAACTTTTAAAACAAATTTTATATGATTTTAAACTTAACATTTTCATTCATCACTTAAAATTGCCTTCTCTGTCTCCAAACCCAACTATGAAATCTATTAGCCAGAGTCCTATGACGGAATTATCGATAGATGGAGTATATTGTGCCGTTAAATATCCTATGCAACATATATACCGTTTTTACATACTTATAAGAGTTACAGCTTGCAGATTAAGCGAGTTGGTATTGCTACATAGCGTCTGCAGCACAATTTCAGTGCATAAAAGTCAAAGAAGATTTTTAATTATGTTAGAATGCATGATTCAGGTATTTAAAATTTAGACTTTACCTCAGTTGTTACATAGATTATCGGTAAATTTTAATTGAAACTACGCGTCATGTTTGCATTTATAACAATTTCGTATTAACCGGTAACATATTATTTATTCCTAAAGATAAGAGAAATGTTAGCTACGAAATACGTCATACCAGCTTTAGCTCTATCTACAGTAATCATTAACTGTGTTTCTCTGCAATATTTCTTTTCAGATGGTAATGAATGAACAATATGATTATGTCAATATTGATATCAACATCTAAACGTTCAAAAGGGCTGGTGAAATATAAGTATCAACTTCGTCTCTCCACCGTTCAAAGCCGTGGACGGGGTAAGTTTCGCAATAGAATTAAGGGTTACTGCTCGCTCTGTTAGACGTGTTACTCTCAGTAGCGGGTTTTCTGCGAGCCGACAAGGACTCTTAAGTGAATTTTATGGTATCGTAAATGTAGCATTGTTTACGATGCCATCTTAAAGGCCTCCATTGCTAGATACGTAACCTTCGTTTACAGATACGGGATGTACAGTTATGGTGATAATTGGATAAGTTCATGTCATGTTACTGATAAATTTGAGACAGAAACGATTATAGACGTAGGGTAAATAAGTTTGTCGCCTGGTTATTTCACCTTCCATTTGTCCATAGAGGTACATTATTGGAACCGTTCCCGTTTATGTTTATTTTGCGTAATCGCATGTCATATGCCAATGTGGACAATCAAATGTTATGCATTCATTGTATGTGAACAAATGGTTATAACTCTATGGCTCAAAACCGATTTAGAAGAATCATCGTACAAAGTGGACCCAAGAACGACCTAACTGGAGCCATACATACTGCGTTAATATGCGAATTTGCAATTCTATTAAATACATTGCAGTGTGTATCCTTCAATTTGTATGTGGAGGTAAATGCACCGTATCAATAACACAGTAACGGTGTTCTTAATGAAACACTAGTAATTTTACCGTTGGTAGGGACAGTAAAAAAATCTTAAAAAATCATGCCTAAATACAGCAATTTTTTTTTTTAAAAAAAATCTACAACGTTAAAGAAAACCGAGATATGGCTAATTGATTCACTCTAGATTCTCCACATTTAATTTACTTCTTCAAACACTTTACAAGATAATCTTTGATTCAGTTTTAAACGGAACTAATATTTTTACAGGACTGAAACTCAATTATTAATGTATGGAGTAAAACTGTTAATTTAATCCATGTCAGTTTATACTGTACAATTAAAGTTTTATACCTAATTATATGTGGTTTATGTATTTCCTTTTTTTCTCACCTGCTTTATTTACTGTCCCTTTCTGTTCTGTAAACCACTTGGACCTCTGAGATATTTAAAGCATTCATATATTTATATATTTTAACACTTGTAGATAACGGTCAAGTATTAAAGTTTATTATCCTGGGTTGATTTTGTAGAATACTTGTGAAATATCTTTCGTTAGCTCTCAGCCCGTCAATTAGATTTTTATAACTCATTTCAACCCAGATGGTTCCCATAAATCCATTCTAGTATAAGGGGTTATCTATCTTATAAACCAGATCGTTAAACAGTTACTTAATCATCCACAACATTTAACGTGGGCTTTGGTAGGTCAGAAATTACTACGCACAACAGGTGATATCGGCCATCGAGCCAACTCCTCTTTTTATTGTACAAGAACTCCTAAATATCAAGAGATCCTAAAAGCCATGGATTAGTAATTTTGGTATTAACAAAAGATCGCACAGGCCATGGGTTTATACTGTTCTTATAATCAAACGATCGTACAGGTCGTGGGTTTATAGTGTTCGTATAATCAAGAGATCCTACTGCCCAGGGATTTTAAATTTTGGCATTTTAAGAGATCGTACAAGAAATGGATTTATAATGTCGTATTATCAAGAGATCGTATAAACCATGGATTCTTAATGTCGGTATTATCAAGAGATCGTATAAACCATGGATTCTTAATGTCGGTATTATCAAGAGATCGTATAAACCATGGATTCTTAATGTCGGTATTATCAAGAGAGCGTATAGGCCATGAATTTGTAATGTCCGTATTATCAAAAGATCGTACAAGCCATGTATTTGTAATGTCGATAGATCATACATGCCATAGATTTTAAATGTATTATCAAGAGATCGTACAAGCCATGGAGTTATATGTCTGTATTATTAAGACATTGTACAGGCCATGAATTTGTAATATCGGTATTAACAAGAAAGAGTACAGACCACGGATTTGTAATGTCGCTATTATCAAGAGAGCGTGCAGACCATTGAATTGTAATGTCGATATTATCGGGACAACGTACAGGCCATGGATTTTAAATGTCGTTATTATAAAGAGAGCGTACAGGCCAGGAATTTGTAATGTCGATATTATCGAGAGTGCGTACAGGCCATGAATTTGTAATGTCGTTATTTTCAAGATACTTTGCAGGTCATAGATTTGTAATGTCAGTATTATCAACACAGCATACAGGCCATGGATTTTAGATGTCGTTATTATCAAAAGATCGTACAAGCCATGGATTTGTAATGTCAATAGATCGTACAGGCCATGGATTTGTAATGTCAATACTATGAAGAGATCGTAAAAAGGCCATTGATTTATAATGTCCGTAATATCAAGAGAACGCATAGGCCATGAATTTGTAATGTCGTTTAGCAAATATTTTATAAGACACTTACGTAATTAAAAATTGTTTTTCATAGCAGATCAGATCATCAAATGTTAAGGCATAAAAATGCAAGCGACAGCTGTTAACACATTTAAAATGAAACATGCATTATAAAAGATAGCAATATAGCGGTTAGTCTACAACACTTTCAATACAATCAGTAAAGATTTCACCGATCCAAAACTAAGTGGCTATTTAATGATAAAAGGTGCAGTTTATCATAAGAAAATTACACGAAAAATGATGGCACGGTAACCACGAGAACAAATTTATTTACGGAATATACCTGCAAGAAGTCAATTCCAACTAAACTGCAAAACTGCATAGAGCCAGACATCTAGTGCTGCTTTTAGGACTAATCAATAGTAATATCAAAATAGACTGGCATACATTATGCCACGACAGGTTAGGGTTTATTTGTTTGCAGTTGGACCCGTTTGTAAACGAGAATCGGGTATATCAGTCTATATCACGTCTATCAGTGTCGCGTAATGTATGATAATAACTTGATTAGGAATAAACCCGACTGTCCTGGGCTTATTACTTCTAGAATCTGTGTGCGTGTGTGTGTGTGTATGTGTGTGTGTGTGTTTGTGTGTGATTTAGATTTTTTAACGTAACTTTAATAGTTTTGCAGTCATATCGCTACAATGTCTGCAGTGCAACAGTTTATAGTGATGCCTAGTACCGAGACATCATGCCTCAGACATGTGGCATGATGTCCTCCTATCCAGTCATATTATCCTATCATCCGACTGACGAGGACTAACACTAATCTTTTAATGCTGAGCGCAAGTGAGGCAGCTGTCAGTACCATTTTTTAAAAAGTCTTTGGTATGCCACAGCCGGGGGTTCCAACCCACGACCTCCCGCATCCAACGTGGACGATATAACCACTAGGCTACCTGAGTGATTCTTTGACCTGCAAGGCACAAAAGAAAAATAAAAGAAAATAAAATTTGCCCGTTTTGGAATAGGATAATTGTTTGGAAAATGATAATATATGTTTACTCCACGAGTACTGGCGAAAACAGAATTATGAAATTTAAGAAAATCGTAATCAATAATATTCAAATTAAGACACGCAATACAATGGTAGATAATAAGAAGGAGAAGATAGAGAAAAAGAAAGAAAGAAAGACAAAGAGGAAGGATGTGAGTAGGAAAGAAAGATATATTGACGGAGACCTGAAATGCTGCTAACTTTAATTTGCTTTATGATTGAGTTTGATTACGTCGATTGATTAACTTTTATTTTGCGTTATGATTGAGTTGGATACGTCGATTGATTAACTTTATTTTACTTTATAATTGAGTTGGATTACGTCGATTATTTAAATTTTATTTTGCTTTATGATTGACTTGGATTACGTCGATTGCTTAACTTTTATTTTGCTTCATGATTGAAATGGATTACGTCGATTGCTTAACTTTATTTTGCTTTATGATTGAGCTGGATTACGTCAATTGATAAATTTTATTTTGCTTTATGATTGAGTTGGATTACGTCGGTTGATTAACTTTTATTTTGCTTTATGATTGAGTTGGATTACGTCGATTGATTAACTTTTATTTTGCTTTATGATTGAGTTGGATTACGTCGGTTGATTTACTTTTATTTTGCATTATGATTGAGTTGGATTACGTCGATTGATTAACTTTTATTTTGCTTCATGATTGAGTTGGATTACGTCGATTGATTGACTTTTTTGCGTTATGATTGAGTTGGTTTACGTCGATTGATTAACTTTTATTTTGTTTTTGATTGTGTTGGATTACGTCGATTGATTAACTTTTATTTTGCGCCATGATCGAGTTAAATTACGTCGATAGATTAACTTTAGTTTGCTTTATTATTAGTTTGGATTACGTCGATTGATTAACTTTTTTTGCTTTATTATTAGTTTGGATTACGTCGATTGATTAACTTTTATTTTGCTTTATGATTGAATTGGATTACGTCGATTGATTAATTCTGAGTACTTAAAAGGGGCACATTTACAATGCATCAATTGCTTCTAATGTTTCAACTTTATTCTTGACGATATTTATATATCGTTTGGCTGTTTTTAAAAAGTCCGTAAAGTTGACTTAGACTTTGGAATGGTTAATCAATATAAAATCAATTCCTTCAGTTACAAAATCTTCCTCAAAGACATGCCTCAATACAAAGTTAAGAATATCAGATCTCCGCCAAAACATTCTTGGCACATATTTTAACCGTGAATCTGTCACTGATATTTAACCATCACACACAGAACCTACTTATCCATAAATCACCAGATTGTATTTAAGGGAAGGAACTTAGTATTAGGTAAAATAAATATCTTTCACTAAAATGGCTGAATAGGATTAGGTATACATTAACTGAGTACTCGCATAAAATTATTGACAATATGTATTATAGTAAGTGGATAAAGAATATCAGGAATCCCTTGGACATTGTTGCTCTTATACATGAACACAATTCCAATTGGTGTATGAAGTGATCTCGCGAGAGATCTAGAGGATCTGGTAAAGGTGGCTCTCACCAGTTATTATGTACTTTTGAGAGAGTGATGTATGTAAGGTGAAGTTGTTTGCATTTTAATCATGCATAGTGGAGAGAATGTTGGCATACCTATATACTACTTTCATGTAACGTGGCTGAAATTTCTTTGGATATTGTATTTTTGGGAAATTTTAAATGATCTTAGGACACTGCTAACTAAAATGACTGCTCCTTTGTGCTCCAAAAATCAACCTGAATTTGTCTAAAGTACACTATTCTTGGTAGCTATTAAAATGTGGAAAATGAATTTTGCCAAACTAGACAATACCAGCTTCTAAAAGTGCAATAAATGAATTACCAAATATATAAAATGTAAAAAAAGGTTATCGGCTCTATTTGTTTACAATTTTCCTCTGAAGTTCGAGAAGTGAAAATGAGCAAGTAGAGCTAGCACTTTTTTGAAAGATGCACATCTGGAGTAAGGACAAGCTGTATACTCTCTAACCCATATTACACCCATCAATCATACACCAAAATAAAGGGAATTAAAGGTTGTTTGAACAATACCTAAGATATACAAAGTCTCTTTTAAATAGCTAGTATAACTGGTGAGGAAACCCGGGGAAACTCTTTTTCTTTAAAATTCTAACCCTATGCTAAATACGAAACTGTAGAGCGCCACCTAACGTAAGGCTCTTATTCAGAAAGTGGCGATTATAATCATACAACTTTTTAAAAATTTACTCTGATTACTCTCGTATACATGGAAAGCACAACAACACAAAGAGGTTATTTATTATTGATGTAATTGACTTAAAGCGCCTAGCCCAAGGGCACATCACGGTAGCCAAACTAAGATAAAGTGATGGTAGATTTCGAACCCTCAACCGTGCAGTCGTGATTACTGTATTCTAACCATTAAGTCGCTGTGGTTCCTAACTCCATTAGTCGCCATTCACGACATGCAGGGGATGACTCCATTATTCACCCTTCTTGACATGCAAGGGGACGTCTTCGTTAGTCACCCTTCACGACATGTAGGAGGACGTCACAATTATGTAGCTCTACTTGCTCATTTTCACTTCTCGAACTTCAGAGGTAAATTGTAAAAAAAGAGCCGATAACTTTTTACGTTTTATGTATTTGGTAATTCAGTCATTGCATTTTTAGAAGCTGGTATTATCTAGTTTGGCAAAATTCATTTTCCATATTTTAATAGCTGCCAAGAATAGTGTACTTTAGACAAATTGAGGTTGATTTTTGGAGCACAAGAGAGCAGTCATTTTAGTTACCAGTGTCCTAAGATCATTTAAAATTTCCAAAAGTACAATATCCAAAGAAATTTCATCCACATTACATGAAAGTAGTATATAGGTATGCCAACATTCTCTCCACTATGCGTGTTTAAAATGCAAACAACTTCACCTTACATACACCACTCTCTCAAAAGTACATAATAACTGGTGAGCGCCACTTTAGTCACCCTTCACGACAAGCATGGGATGCCACCATTATTAACCTTTCTCGACATGCAAGGGAACGTATCCGTTAGTCGCCCTTCACGACATGTAGGAGGATGTCTTAATTAGTCACCATTCACGACATGCAAGGGGACGTCTCCGTTAGTCTCCATTCACGACATGTAGGAGGATGTCTCAATTAGTCACCCTTTACGACATGCAAGGGGATGCCCCCATTATTCGCCCTTCTCGACCTGCAAGGGGACGTTTCCGTTAGTCACCCTTCACGACATGCAAGGGGATGCTCCCATTATTCGCCCTTCTCGACATGCAGGATTATGTCTCATTTAGTCGCACTCAATTATATATATAGCAGAATATCTCCATATGTCGCCCTTCACGTCATGCGGGTGGGTGAGTTTCTCCATTAGTCGTAAAAACGCATAGATTTACATAACATTACGCGTGTCGGATGCAATTATTTGTTGCATTGTATATGTGTGTACGTGTGTATGTTTGCGCGTGTGTGATGTACGTGTATATATATATATATATATATATATATATATATATATATATATATATATATATATATATATATATATATATATATATATATATATATATATATATATATATTCTTTGTATATATGACGTACTTCAGGGGTGCTCACACTTTTTCAGCATTCGAACTACTTATAAAATGGTCAAGCCAAAATGATCTACCTAACACAAAAATGCATAACATATTTAGGCTGACGTCTATTTTTAATAATACGTGATCTACTCACACAACCTGATCACCCCTGACGTACATTGTATTTATATTTTATGTGTGTATATGATGGTATGCATTCTATTTTCTATTTTCTAAGTGCATGTGACGTACATTCTATTTTGTATCTTCTCTGTGTGTACGATGCACACTGCATTTTGTATTTTCTATGTGTATATGATGCACGCTATATTTTGCATATTACATATGTATATGATGAAAATAATGATTGCGTCTTTGCAACTGCCAATATTTCTTTCTAAATTTTATATTAGTAATATTGAAATGATGAACTTTCATATCTTCAAATTCCATGTGAATTAATATATATACATAAATATTTTTCTATTGCTTACGTGAATATTGCACATTGCGTTATTTGATTTCTAAACATCCTATCTGCTTGACAATTCCTTTGATGGCATATGTTAATGACCATAAGGGCAAAAATACATAGCATTCAGGAAGATACAGTATATCACAGTGAAAGGTGAAAGTTAGATCTCATCATAATTAAAGTTAAAATATTGTAATCAACGTCAAATGTTATATTTCTATGTAAAAAAAGACTCAAAACGCCAGTGTATATATATACACACACACACACACACACACACACAAACACAGATTCTAAACAATAAAGACTGACCACGGATTCCCAATTTGCCATATCTCACAAAAATATACTTTATTTATTTATTTATTTATTTATTTATTTATTTATTTATTTATTTATTTATTTATCCTTCTTAGGAGTCCTGAGTGGCAGAGTGGTCAAAAGCACTCACTGTAACGAATATCTGCTATTTAGCCTCTGTCTGCGTAGGTTCGAGTCTTGGATTCGGCTAATGTGAGTATGTGAGACTTGCCAGTAGCTTATCGAGAGTCGGTATTGTCTTCCATGGTTCTTCCTCCACAATTTATGCTGGTTGCCATGTATTAGCGTATCTTATGATGAGAAATGGCATTAAACCCTACAACATCAACTTATCCTTTTTATGAAATTGATTGACGATTGCTAATCGCGCCAATATATACACCAATCCATATACAAGTAGATCGCATTTCAGTGATGAGTATTCGCCACCACGTCTTTCTATCATATGTCTGTACCTAAGTCTCATCCCGTCCTTATATCATGGCTGTACATAAAGCTCATCCCGTCCTTATATCATGGCTGTACATAATGCTCATCCCGTCCTTAAATCATGTCTGTACATAAAGCTCTTCCCGTCCATCTGTCATGTCTGTACATAAGACTCATCCCGTCTTTCTATCATGTCTGTACATAAAGCTCATCCCGTCTTTCTATCATTTCTGTACATAAAGCACATCCCGTCCTTCTATCATGTCTATACATAAAGCTCATCCCGTCCTTCTATCATGTCTGCACATAAAGCTCATCCCGTCCTTATATCATGTCTGTACATAAAGCTCACCCCGTCCTTATATCATGTCTGTACATAAAGTTCATCCCGTCCTTATATCATGTATGTACATAAAACTCATCCCATCCTTATATCATGTCAGTTCATAAAGATTATCCTGTCCTTTTATCATTTCTGTACATAAAGCTTATCCCGTCCTTATATCATGTCTGTACATAAAGCTCATCCCGTCCTTATATCATGTCTGTACATAAAGCTTATCCCGTCCTTATATCATGTCTGTACATAAAGCTTATCCCGTCCTTATATCATGTCTGTACATAAAGCTTATCCCGTCCTTATATCATGTCTGTACATAAAGCTTATCCCGTCCTTATATCATGTCTATACATAAAGCTCATCCCGTCTTTCTATCATGTCTGTACATTAAGCTCATCCCGTCCTTTTATCATGTTTGTACATAAAGCTCATCCCGTTCTTCTATCATGCCTGTACATAAAGCTAATCCCGTGCTTCTATCACGTATGTATATAAATCTCATGCTAAATAACTGTCAAACTGATTTTGTAAGTTTTTTGACATGTTCAGTATGAAAGAGATATAACGTATTTAACTTTATCTCATTAAAATCCTGGAAAATGTAGTTATAATTCTCAGCCAGTCACTGTGCGTGTGTGTGTGTGTGCGTGTGTATGTGTGTGTGTGTGTAAGAGAGAGAGAGAGAGAGAGAGAGAGAGAGAGAGAGAGAGAGAGAGAGAGAAAGAAAGAGAGAGAGAGAGAAAGAGAGAGAGAGAACTTCAACTTTATGTTCAAAGAAATATTTTGCTAAATACACAAAACGTATATTAAAAAACATTGTAATTAATTCTATATGGCATTGGTACTAATGAGTACAAGAAAAATTAGTTTTGTTTTATTATTGTTTTATAACTGTGAGCACAGAATGAGAAATATATGAACAATGCCAGTTGATCATTTATTCTCCTAAACTGAATCAACAGGTATATGTTTTCGAATGTTTCTTAATACATGCTGTCACACGATGATCTGAGGTGAAGTTATTCAGTAATCAGTCCCACGGGAATTCAATAGATTGCTTGAATAGAAAGATACAATTTACAATATGTATCATTAAATACGGTTAAATATTCGTTTGCAAGGCAAGTATGAGATTATATAAATAAAATCTTACGTTCTTGACATAACAATATGTACTCATATTGAAATGCTAAGGTATAAAAATATTGAGAGAGAGAGAGAGAGAGAGAGAGAGAGAGAGAGAGAGAGAGAGAGAGAGAGAGAGAGAGAGAGAGAGAGATGGTTAAAGTCACTTGGAGGATTGGGTGATGGTATCACTTTTTTAAAAAGTCTTTTTTAAATTTTAATCCCAATAGCCTCATTTGCAATTTGGAGATTATACTGAAAAATACTAGGAAATGGAGAAGGTGAAAGATTATTACATTATGTTGTCTTATTATTCATCATCAAATTCTATGTTGCCATATGGAAACATTACCATATTGCAATTTACGTCATATTCCATGTATGTATGTATGTATGTATGTATGTATGTATGTATGTATGTATGTATGTATGTATGTATGTATGTATGTATGTATGTATGTATGTATGTATGTATGTATGTATGTATGCATGTATGTATGTATGCATGTATGTATGTATGCAAGTAAGTAAGTATGTATGTATGTATGTATGTATGTATGTATGTATGTATGTATGTATGTATGTATGTATGTATGTATGTATGTATGTATGTATGTATGTATGTATGTATGTATGTATGTATGTATGTGTGTGTGCGTGCGTGCGTGCGTGCGTGCGTGTGGATGGATGGATGGATGGATTTATATATTTATGTATGTATTTATGTATGCGTGTATGAGTGTGCATTGGGATGGGAATATGTATACGTAAGTGCATATTTTTAATATTGATTGAATAATATGTATATGCGGTAGAAGTACGAGTTTCGTTTGACCCTTCCTACCACATCTGAAATATTTTGACATTTATGTCGAGGTGTGGAATCAGAGCGAAAAGCCTATCGAAAAAGTAGGACTTCACAAGAACCAATGCCTATCGAAAAGTTGGTTAAAATAGCCGCTTAATTACGGACCTAGCAAAGCTCTGGGCGCAGGGTACTAATATTGTTTGGAAGAATGGGAACCATCCTGGAAATGGTTGTACATAAAATAGAGTATACGGGTTTGGGTGGCCAGGATTGGTTGACAATAAAAGTTTTTTTGTAGGGAAAATAATCTTTTGAGAGCTCATTCTAACTGTAATTTTAAAAAAAAATAGAGACAGTGTTTTCTTGATGAAATTTCAGTCCTTTAACTGTCTAGAGTTTGGAACACTCGTTACTGAAATTAGCACCTGACTCTTTGGTGCGGAACTGAAAGCACGTGTTTCAAACACATGTATTTCCAAAAAAATGTAGCGGCTCATATCCTATTTCTCTACACCGAAGCTGTCATCCAGGTTTTATTTATACAGTACTAATAAATATAGTTTATGAGACTCAGAAATATAAAGTCATTGAGTTTTTAATATCATGCTGTTTGCATATTCTCTATGGGAATTTAACTAGTACTTTGAGTCCTTAAGGGACCTTTCATCGAGCCATGAAATCGATAGGAAGTTGATCTGCTTTCTCATAAATTGGGATGTCTTTAAGCTGCTAACAGGCGAGACGCATCTACAGCGTAATTGAAACTTTGCTTGATACTCATCATTTGCATTGCTAGTTACAGGACTACACAAATCTCGCAACCTTTTAAGTCCACGACATCAGAAGACAAATCGTCACGTGATATCAACAATAAACCTCCTTTCCAAAGTTGTTGCATTCAATTAAATGAAATTCACGTGCTGTTTATACAAAGATATAAGGCATAACATTGTTAACATATTTATTCCGAGAACAACCAACAGAAAACCCATTCGCAGCAACTTGCATGAAGCAGAAAGCAGGTCAGCGCGGCAGTCACGTGATACCAACGGTGACACTAGCTCTGTACAAACACCTTCGAGTTTTTAGTAACAATTATATTATCCACGCTGAACCATCAGGGTGCAAATTAAGTTTCTTACTTTATTTAAATATATCTCTCAGTAAAGCATTGTCATTATGAAATACCAGCACAAAAAGTGAAAGAAAATAATTAAATTGTAAAAGATGAATTTTAAAATTCATGTGTATAATCTCTCATAAAAAAAACAAACAATTTTCCATCGAGCTCATTTATAATCAAGAGCACACGTGCACGCAAATACAGTTTCTTCCGTATACTTACTAATTTGAAAAACTTAGCGCTGGTCCAGTCATTTACGCTATTTAACATGTAATAACAAATCTAGGTATATCTGGAATTAATTTGTTATTTTATTAGTTTATTTCTTGTTTTAAAAAAATGTGCCTTAGAGATAAGTCAATAACTAAAATGTTTAGTATGATGAGAATGGAAAATAAATCGTTAAATTCTTTTAAAAAAACAAAACGTAAAATAGAAATCACTGAATACCTTAAAATAGACGTAGAACAGAAATTATTGAATACATTAAAATAGACGTAGAACAAAAATTATTGAATACCTTAACATAGACGTAGAATAGATATCATTGAATACCTTAAACCTGACGTAAAATGACTAGCAAGTAAAGTTGTCTCGTAGTCTGCAAAGAGTGAATTATTGAAGGTTCTTTCTGTCAATAGCTTTAAATTGTCGCAAACTATAATATTTTATCCAGACTCCTATTTGACAGCTGTTCCTTAGACCGAAAATGAAAATTCTGTTCTAACCTACAATTCACAGTGCTTTGGTGGCTAAGATATGAGCTTACAGTTCACGATCTTCAAATAATAAACCAACTCGCGTGTCTCCACGGGACATCATGTAACACCTTGTAGACGGATGTTGTACCGAAAAGAACAATGTATTGCCCGAACGTGTCTTGTAACCTCAAATCAATACAGGTTAATGCGCGGGACGCTTTCTATCAATTTTAATCTTTAACAAAACAGTTGTACGCGAAAACTAACAATCAATGAAAAATTATTTCCTCGCTTGAATGATTATTCTTGAATGAGAAAGTAATTTGCCATGAAACAGCCGGTACAAATACATTATTGTGGAATATGCAGGGGTTTCTCTCACCACGGCACAGCTACTCAATTGATCTCAATAGAGCACAGCGGCTCACCACTCTCCACTTTCAAAACTTTAACTTATTCAACTTAACAGAGAGACTGTGATGGATCCCAAAATGTCATTTAGGTGGCAGGGTACAGTTTCCTAATTTGGCACATGGCAAATTTCTTAACTTAAGACTATAGCTTGACTTTTACAGCAATTATTGTCTACTAATTAAAGATAAGGATATATTTGTGAACTAAATGTTTCGGGCTTGTTTTGTTCTTGAAATTGATGTCAAGCATGTACACCTTCCATAGTTACGATGCAATATGTTAATAGTGAAATACCAATAGTTGGCTAGGAAGAAGAGCTAGCCTCTCATAACAGTAAACACGTGGGTTTGGGACAAGGAGCATATCTCAAAAACGGCTTGGATGGCAACTATTTTCAACTACATCAGCCAGTTTAGTACACACTATTTTGCAGAATTGTCATCTAGGAAAAGGGCTTGTGTTTGCACTGTGAGCACCACATGGTGTCAAAAATGACCTTCGGACATGAAAATTGCAGGTATAAATTTGGGGTTGGGGTGCATAAATTTCTTCTGCTATGAACTGCCACTGACTTATCTGCTAAAGTGGATAATATTTGTATGCTTTGTTTTAATATAGGTATCTCAAAATATGGACATTCTTGATCTCACTTTTGTATTTGATTTTTTTAAAGATTTTTTTTTTACTAGGTGATTGATTGTGGCATTAAATTTGTACATAAAAACTGGCCCCACCCCTTTAGAGAGCAAATCGGTATATGGAATGAAACTCGTGGTGGGGGTCATATGGTACCAATCCCCCACACACACAACTCCTGCATTTATATAAAGAAACTAACTATAGGAAACGCATCGAATGATTTGCACTCATTTATAGGGTGAGGTGCACAACCACTCCTCCACCCCACTCCACCCCTCAAACCACCGCCCCAGTGAGACTGTAGCACAATGAGCAGTTTTCTTGTTTTTGTAGTAATAGCAGTAATAGTTTTTGCAGTTGTAGTAGTAGTAGCAGTAGTAGTAGAATCATTTGTCTTTATTGTAGTATCAGTAGTAGTTATAGTAGTACTAGTAGTTGTAAAAACAATTAGCATTTGTAATTATAGTAGTTGTAGCGACATTTGTAGTAGTTGTAATCGTTGCTATTGTTGTTGATTCCTGTACTTGATTGCACTTTTTTCTGTTGCAGTTGCAAGTGATGATGGATTAAAGAGCAAAGGAATTAATATTCATGATCTCTCTTGCTGATTTCGGATCTTCTTCCTTCTTTATATATATATATATATATATATATATATATATATATATATATATATATATATATATATATATATATATATATATATATATATATATATATATATATATATATTGTTTTCAAGGTTATACAAATAGTCAAGGTCATAAATACAGTCCAGATCAATTGTTTTATATTATTTGACAAATTGAGACCGTTCTGAGGTTGCACAAGAAATGTATCAATGACACATTAGCTTGAGTCGATGTAAAGGTTTGTAAAGACCTTAAGGAATCGCGCCGGGATGCCGTACATCCTCGCTATGCTCCAAAGTGACCCTCAATGTATGCTGTCGAAGGCACCGGTAAAATCGACAAAGGTGATACGTGCTGCTGTTGATGTTCCAGGATCTGCTCGATGGTGTTTCTCAAGTCTAATATTTGTTAATTCTAGGATCAGCCGCTACGAAAGCCAGCCTGTTCTTCTCGAAGCATTGCGTATATATCTCCCTTTATATATATATATATATATATATATATATATATATATATATATATATATATATATATATATATATATATATATATATATATATATATATATATATATATATAACCTATATGATAGTATTGTTTGTGTTAAACTATTACATTCTGCCCACTATTATCAAGATTCTACTACAGAACAGAATCCAGGGATAGCACAGTCTGTTCTGTCTGGTACATATTTATAATTCTTTGTAATAAAAAATTCATATATACCTTTATTTCTTTCATAGTAATCTGGAACGACTGTATATATATATATATATATATATATATATATATATATATATATATATATATATATATATATATATATATATGTATATATATGTATATATATATATATATATATATATATATATATATATATATATATATATATATATATATATATATATATATATATATATATATATATATATATATATATATATATATATATATATATAAGAGAATTATTTACTAGGTTGTCAGGTGAGTGTATCTGCTACGCACGAGCTCATATAACACTTACTCAGTGCCATCACTTTTTCGGTGAGGTGTGCTTAGTCGTAACGTTATATTTGCTGGTGCGTGCATGCAAGGCGATGGGTGCCATTTACTCGCGGACCTGGGTTCGAAACTCCGTAAAATACAAATTTTATTTCTCTATCCTGTATCATAGTATTGTTTGTATTAAACTATATATTACAAGAAGAGCCTTTAAGGTTTTAAATCCAGACCTCTTTACCATGCTGATTAACCTTGAGCGACACTCGGTGCAGAATCATGTTACTCAGTTTTCAGATTTTTAACCTAATTTACTAGTATTTCTAGCGTAGAAGCATTTATATAACAAGCTGGATACAAATTTAATTGCACTCCTTACTACCTGGATACAAGTTTAATATGCATTCCATATAATCTCGATATAAGTTTAATATACATTCCATACAAGCTGGATACAAGCAGATGTCGAGGAATACCAACTGCAGTCTCTTGAAAATATTAAATAAGAGAGAAGGAATAAATATGTTACACAAATTTTATTTAGAGACGTAAAAAGATTACGGTTGCTATAGATGTTTAGAGTAACATCAGCACTAAGTTTGCTCGACAGATCCGAGGAAAAGTCAAGAAATGGCAATGGTATATATTTGCCAAAAGTCCTCCAAAGACGCTCCCATCCTCACCTCACAACGATCAAAAGTAAAGATGCACAAAGAGACAACATAATTAAAGTAGTGATATACAGATAATGACATTTTGCCGGGTACCGAGTCAGTGTATCTAGCCAGGTCGGTTTTCACCGGTCGAGTTTATCTACTCCCATTTTTTGAGATTTCTTCATCCCCTTTTCTTACTCTAATTCTCGTCAATCATTGAACAAGGTGTTTCTTGTGGGTTTTGTGGATCTTTTCTAAATTTGATTACACATAAAGACTCAATGCGTGCTAGTGAACGGGGAAAAGGCCGAGTACCCGTCCATCCCTAAATAAAAGCGAAGATGTTGCAAAGATTCCAAAATATAAACAAACAATAAAGAAAAAAGCAAATAAATAAATAGAAAACCCCAAAGAAACTGTGTTCAATAAATATAAACAGCACGTTTTAAAATGGTCAAGGAACGTTTTTGGATGGTCATCGTCACCCAATGCATCCAAAAGCAAATAGGCACCTTCCAGTAGTCGACCCAGCAAACATTTAGCCTCTACGTGTACGACATGAATGTTACATCTTCAAACCCATAGCGTTCATGTGGGTTCGTAATAGTCCCTGACCAAACCCTTCAGTTACTAAGGACGTATTTCAATAGTGTCATCACTTATATCGTTTAAGGGTGTGATGGTTTTATTACAAGTTGCTGGTACTCAACAGGTTTCTTCAGAGAACAATACGGATTTGCTGAAAGTTGTAATCGGCGATTCTAATAATTGACCCAAAGACGTACTTACGAATGCAGACGAATAAATGGGCGGATTACAAAATAGAGAAGTTACGCCATATTGGCACCATTCACGTGCCATTGTATTATAAGTACAGGTGTTGATCGTAGTGTTTGTATTCTCTAGTACGGGCCCATTCACTTGCCGTGGTTTTGTCTGTAAGAGCATTTGTTGGTGTGCTTGTTTTATCAAGTTCCCTTCCAGGGGATACTTAGTAAGATTATTCAAATTTTAGCAGTAGCACAAAAAAAAATCGTCTCAATCAATTAAACAATGTTTATTGTTGTCCAGCTTTACGTTGTACACACAACTAGAATTAAGAATCGTATTCTCACAAACTGAGAAAATTATTTTCACGGGGTTACACTAAAGAAAATACTATCAGTTTTGCTTTATTTTTAATGTTCATTATAGAGTCCTTATTGCCGTTGGAGATTTAAATGTACCTATCACTTCAGAATTGTAAATGGACGATAGGAATTTAAATGAGATTAAATATTATATCTACTTTTACAAATGCCAATTAAGGATCAGACGCAATGTTCGCCATTAAATGTTAAAACTCAAAATTGGTTTAGTACCGTCAAAACCAAACATGCTATAGTTGTGTAATTTATTACCTTCCATGTTACAGCCGCTTACAACTTATAAAATTGTTAGACTATTTTGTCTTGTATGCTTAGGTGTGTAGATGAGAGAGAGAGAGAGAGAGAGAGAGAGAGAGAGAGAGAGAGAGAGAGAGAGAGAGAGAGAGAGAGAGAGAGAGAGAGAGAGAGAGAGAGAGAGAGAGAGAGAGAGAGAGAATCTAAATTACATACATCAGGAGCATATACCTTCCTTTTAATTAAATGTTCAATTTGTCAAGCAGTAGCGTGACGTCATTATTTATACAATGATTTATTGATATATGCTAACTTTGTAAAAGTCGTATGCAATAAAAGTACCTGTAGACAATTAACACGATTAGATGATGTATGCATGCATACATACATACATGCATGCATGCATGCATACATACATACATACATACATACATACATACATACATACATACATACATACATACATACATACATACATACATACATACATACATACATACATACATACATACATACATACATACATACATACATACATACATACATACATAGTTGATATATATCTTGTCATTATGTCCGATAGATGATATCAATACACTATTTGTATAAAAGCTATTTCATATAATTTTTATTAAGTTCTTAACCACGTAGACACTTACAAAAATAGCATTGTCATTTCACTCATCGTGTAGATCTTCTTAACGAAAACATAGCCGTATAAATACCGTAACAATATAGAAACTCCATAAAATATAACATTATCAATACCCTAACCGTATAAGCTCCGTAACCATATAGAAACTCCATAAAATATAACATTATCAATACCCTAACCGTATAAGCTCCGTAACCATACAGAAACTCCATTAAATACAACATTATCAATACCCTAACCGTATAAGTACCGTAACCATATAGAAACCTTTTAAAATATAACATTATCAATACCCTAACCGTATAAGTACCGTAACAATATAGAAACCTTATAAAATATAACATTCAATACCCTAACCGTATAAGTACCGTAACCATATAGATACCTTATAAAATATAACATTATCAATACCCTAACCGTATAAGTACCGTAACCATATAGAAACCTTATAAAATATAACATTATCAATACCCTAACCGTATAAGTACCGTAACCATATAGAAACCTTTTAAAATATAACATTATCAATACCCTAACCGTATAAGTACCGTAACAATATAGAAACCTTATAAAATATAACATTATCAATACCCTAACCGTATAAGTACCGTAACCATATAGAAACCTTATAAAATATAACATTATCAATACCCTAACCGTATAAATATTGTAACCATATAGAAACCTTATAAAATATAACATTATCAATACCCTAACCGTATAAGTACCGTAACCATATAGAAACCTTATAAAATATAACATTATCAATACCCTAACCGTATAAGTACCGTAACCATATAGAAAACATTATAAAATATAACATTATCAATACCCTAACCGTATAAATATTGTAACCATATAGAAGCTCCATACAAGATAACATCAATACGCTAACCGTATAAATAATCTTGAAATGTGACCCACTTTAACAAACAATACAAACGTTTAAAGAAAGACCACATGGATTTATGGTACTTAATAATGCTTGTGGTCATTATTTATTTATAATTTTTATGTAATTATAAATTTACGTTTATACCTGACTTAACTAGCACGATAAAGATGCCACCAAGAACAGAACATGACTGAATACTTTTCAGCCAAGTTCGGTTATACGGGGTTTCAGTTCGAACAAACTGAAAAAGTGGGGATGGGATTGGGATAGGATATGACTTTCAGCAACGATTTTTTTTATGTTTCTTTTGTGCATTTTTATACGCTACTGAAAACAGGGCATATTAATGATCATGTAGGAGTAATTTCTAAAGATTTGCTACATGTATGCATCGTTATGGATGAAAAGCAAGGACGAGCGGCGTGTCCATGGATGCTCTGGAGACGAAAAAAATTGACGATGGATGCGTCCATGATTCCAGTTAGGCTGTATACATTTTCACCTTGTAAGGCTGCGAGTTTTTGTTTTGCTTTGTTTTGTTTATTTTACAATCTTGGTACTGGAATTTTAATCCCATCAATATGTTATTGAAATAGGTATTACGAGCTCTTTTGCACATTTATAATTCATAGATTTACTCCAGGCGGCTAACGAATGCAATTACATAATAAAAGGATACTTTAGGGCAGAATGACACAAATTTAAAAGATAAGGTAAGAAATATAAAAAGACAAGGAAATTATCATCAAGAATTAAAATATTCCCAACAAATACTGACTAATTATGTAAATCGACGGAGGTCAGAAATAGAAAATAGTCGGATTATCTTGTAATTCTTGGACTAATCTGTTAATGCTATTCACACGTATTATACCGACTTTGTATTAAATTTGTTAGACTTGATTTGGTTGACATAAAAAATTAACAGCGCATTTATTTTCCCTCTGTAGCAGTGTTATTTAACATATGTCTGTAGTAGTGTCGTTTTCCGTATGGCGGTAGGCAGTGTCGTTTTCGCTATGGCAGTAGGGAGTGTTGTTTTACCTATGGCAGTAGGCAGTGTTGTTTTACTTATGGCAGTAGGCAGTGTTGTTTTACTTATGGCAGTAGGCAGTGTCGTTTTTCCTATGGCGGTAGAAGTGTCCTTTCCATATGTCTGTAGCAGTGTCGTTTTCCTTATGGTGGTAGTAGTGTCCGTTCACTATTCCTGTAGCAGTGTCGTTTGTGTCTATGGCTATAGCAGTGTCGTTTTCCCTATGGCTGTAGCAGTGTAGTTTTTCGTATGGCTGTATCAGAGAACATGCATCTGAATTAAGCCCCTGATTAGTCCACAGCAAGGATCGTATAACGTAGCCTCACGCCTATAGCCCGGTCTTTAAAAGACATAATAGGTAGCTTTCTCTTCAAACTCATTTTTTAATATCCAATAACTAAAAATCCCATATTTCTTTTTTTTTATTGTTCTGTATTTGAAACAACGGCCAACAGAAAGGGTGGTGCATGCATTTCCTGCCCCTGATATACGACGTGCAAACGTTATTTTTTACTTGAACAATTAACTCGTTTACCTAGCTATTATGGTTGCACTCCACATTTGGTTATTTTGCGTTGGTTGGATTTCTAAACAAAACGTGAATCCCCAACATTTGACCAATGGGGTAATTGGTCATTCAAAGTACAGTCGACTACGATCAGTTTTATGTAAACATTCAGCACGTACACGACATGCTGTTATTCAGGTTAGTTTAATTATGACTTTTTAAGTGCGAAACAATGCGCTCATAATATGCGTCTTGTTTTATAAAGTAAAACATTGCCTACAATATTTTAGATCAAATTATATACGTTTCGCAGGTCAGATTTTCTTCAGTTTTTATCATGATTGAGAAAGACTAATCTAGCTTCCGGAATTTGTAAAAAGCAACTGCTGGAAAGATTTTTCGTCAGATCCAGTAAAAAGCAAAAATACAGTGGCTACGTTTGAAGCTTTGTTCCTAGGTCATATGCTGAATTTATAACCGTGCAGAATAATTCCGACCTAACATGAAATAAAACAATCAGCTACCAGCTATACAAGATAAATCAAATTTTGAATAGTAGCATGTGTGTGTGTGTGTGTGTGTGTGTGAGAGAGAGAGAGAGAGAGAGAGAGAGAGAGAGAGAGAGAGAGAGAGAGAGAGAGAGAGAGAGAGAGAGAGAGAGAGAGAGAGAGAGAGAGATAGATTTGGATTTTAAATGTTGCATTACAAACCTTCAGTCATATAGCTACAATGTCTGCAGTGTGGCAGTTTATAGCTATGTCAATCACTGGGGCATCATGCCGCACACATGTGGCATGATATCCCACCCAGTCACATTATAATGACACTAGGCCAACCAGTCCTAACACTATCCTCTTAATATCCTAACACTAACCTCTTAATGCTTTGCGCCAAGCGCCATTATTTTTGTTAGTGTCAGCCTCAGAATCGGGAGATCGCGGGTTCGAACCCCGGTCGAGTCATACCAAAGTCTTTAAAAAATAGTACTCAAAGCTTCCTCGCTTGGCGCTCAGCATTAAGAGGTTAGTGTTAGGATTGGTTGGCCTGGTTTCTGCGGCATGATGACCCAATGCTAGACATCACTTTAAACCGTTACACTGCAGACATCGTAGCGATATGACTGAAAAATTGGTAAAGCTACGTTAAAAGTCTAAAAAACACACACACACACTCACACACACACATAGAGTAAAATTTTTATAAGTCGACCTGGGATTGAACCCACGACCTCCTGTATACGAGGAGGACGCTCTAACCAGTAACAGATGAACAAGTTCCAGTAATATGCAATTTTCAACACCGGAATATAACACATTATAGAGAAATACATGTGAGGAAGTTAATTTTATGAAAAATTATTAGTGTAATCTATAATGTAGGAAATTTAGCCTGGGTTTGAAACAAAGAATTTCCTTGTAAAATCTTGAGAAATTAAAACAACATATGAAAATGAAACGATCATGGAGAGAAAAAGCTTATTTATATCGTTAATTTCGATGTATTGTTTAACCTTGATGTTAGGTATAGCATTATTGAATTACGTAAGTTACTTAAGTTACCACAAAAATGCAAGAGGTCAAGTGTTGAACTATTTCATTTTGTTGGACTATTAACGTGAGACTCTTACTTGCGTATACACACACACAGTCACATTGTGGATTGCTAGACAGCAGAGGCTTTTTACTTAATGGAATCAGGACACAATTAATAATTCCGGTTCAGTAGTCCCAGTCTATTTTTTAGATCATTTTTCCCCCCTGTCCAGGTTTGGTGGTGATACCAGAGTTAGATTTAAGCATTCTTGGTAAGGATTTAAAGGCAATTGTTTATTCTTTAGAACTTGAGCTTGTGATGTGGTTGTCTGTGTGTATTTCGGCGACAGTGCACAGTGAGTAATAAGGCCATGGTGATAATTCGGAAGTGAAAGCTGTGTTCCGTTGCGTGTTGTTTTGTTTACAATTCAGCCTCTCAAAAAATGCCGGTCAACCGTTGACAAGAACTTCTTTGAAGACGTTTTAGATTAACTTATAATTTGTATTGATTGTCGTACAGTGGAAAGTTCAGTACTGAGACATGTAGAGAATATATAGTAAAAATAATTGTGTTTTATAGCCTTATGGTGAGGGTACCAGATGTGGTCGGCTCATCCTTGCATCACGTCATAAG
Organism: Potamilus streckersoni; assembly: GCA_016746295.1. Taxonomy (NCBI): domain Eukaryota; kingdom Metazoa; phylum Mollusca; class Bivalvia; order Unionida; family Unionidae; genus Potamilus; species Potamilus streckersoni. The sequence goes on from JAEAOA010000631.1 coordinate 2,203,581, forward strand.
TGACAGGAAATCGATGGTTAGTCAAGCAATGTTTTACAGTAATTTGTTGACAAATCTTAAGTACTATCAGCGGCAAATTTGGGGATTTAGTGTAAACAAATTTTACATGAGAAACGGATCGTAATCTGCACACAATGTACTACCAAACGAATAAAATACGTACATTTTAAAGATTTTCTCCATGATTGATCTCTCAGCGTAGGTTTAGTGGGATTTAAATTAAAGAAATAGAGATTGCTTGGGTTGTAAAGGCATGTAAGAAAAATAACATCCATATTGTGTGATGTTATTACATAATACATTGCATGAATGGCAAAAGTCGGAAAACACATTCCAAAATCCAGCAAATATTTGAATTACCTGTATTCATTAATTGATTAAATTGATAAAATATGTTCCTGGAAGTGTTAAAAATAGTTGTAAAGTTTTTGTCTTTTATCATGAAAATAAAAACACGATAGAAGATAAATAGTTTTTAAATCGCAACTAGTTTTAAATAACTCGTAAAGACCTTTAAATGTCGAATTGATGTAAGCTGTACATTCTTGTATGCATCGATCTTTTAGTCGTTGTACTGAATTTGTTCACCATTTATCTGACACTCAGCTTTGATTTCTCCATACGTAGCTTATCCCAACATCATCTAATATAGATTTTACTTCAAGTAACCATCTATCATCATAGGAATTATCATCAAAGAGTTTGTATAAGAGAGAATAAATACGACAAGATTTTCTTTCTTCTTGATCACTAACCAATCTAACCAAACAGTTTATCTTACGACTTTTAATGTCCATAATTAAGGTAAAAAGACTAAGCATATAAATAGAGGGTTACATTTTTGACATTTAATATAAATTTGAGGAAAGAAAGATGCGTTTTTATGGTCTATACCAGATTTCATAAGTCCCCGGATTTCACAAGTATATGTTAATATCAGTACAATGGTGTGATCGAACAGTTTTAGCCGACAATCAATAGTTGAGGTCTGAATTGTATATACTCCTTGTAAGTAAATGCGTGTGTTTATCAGCTATGGATGCTAGATTATTCAGGTCGTTGGAGAACTTACCATTCTATGGGACCTAAGTAATTTTATTCATCTGCAACATCATTACTTTTATCTTAATTTTATATGTATGCATCTATTTTTAACTAAGAAAAATGTTTTTTTTTCTTTCTTATATTCATGGCAGGTATAAAGATATCACAATATCTAGCAAACATTACAAAGAGCAGGACAAGATCCGGAGTCATCCAAATGAGTATTTGAATGGGTCAGAAGCATTTGCACCAATCACTGTACTGATATACGATCTGCTATTCCCTACTGAAAATCTATTTTACAATGTTAGTGTCCTATGGTTATGTATTCAATGGGACAAAGTCCGAATGACAGTTGTACAGTGATCCACTCGTGTACCTGTTGCCGTATTAATTAAACCCATAGATTACCGATATCATCTCAGAATGCTCTCAAAGTCTATGAAATCAGTTTCAAAGAATGAAAATGAATTTAAATGATGTTAATTCCTTGCAAATATATTCGTACTTTGTGTTTTACATAATAATAATGGTAGGGTAAGGTCTTCAGTTAGATGATAATAGCAATAGAAGTGGATTATACGGTGCAGTAAATTTTTCATTGTTTATAGCAGCATCGTAAATTCTTGTATTTATTTAGCCTCCTGCTTGCTGATGAGACGTATTTAGGATGTTTATTGGATAATTAAGCCAATCTCTAACTGTAAATTGGCTGACGGCAGCGGTTGTAGAGATGTGGTAAAATATGATTGAGACATATTTATCAGATTATAAAATTTACAACAGATATAAATTATAGAAAGGCTCGACGTTTAATTGTATCTAACATACTAAAACGATAAAATATTGATTTATTTCCACAGAAAGGGACACAACTCTCGATTACTCAACCTGTAGGTGGAAGCAGTTTTATTAGTTCAGGAAATCTATATTATAAACAACCTTGCAGAAACTCTGTTTATAAAAAAGAAGCTCTATAAAATAGTTATTAGAATTTATCACCTAAGACGTGTTCGCAGTGATACTGTATCCGGGTACCCTGGATTGCGGTGGAAACACATGAGTTGTAACAGACGACCCAGTTTACCCGAAGGTGATGCAACAGAAACAAAGGGATAAATATAATGAACTGAATTCGTGGCTGACCAACAAGACAGTTTGCAAAGGGAGATTTTCTGATTTGTTTCATGATAATGTGTGATGTCCTAAAACTGTGAATTTGTTTGGTTGACTGTTATTTAAATAAAAGTTAACTTAAGTCAAATATTAATAAAGACTAGCTTGACGGTGATAATATCCAATCTAGTGCTGAAATCCAGCTATACAACTTATGATTATTTGAATTGGTAATGCTCTACGGATACGCATTTTGACCTTACGTCAATGTGTCATGTGTCAACAGTCATCGACTGCACATCATGTGGTGTGTGTCATATTCTTCTCAAATATGTATTTTATGAATCAGTTTTGAGGAATGTTGTTAGTGACATGTATTGATTTAATAAGACTGGCGTTGTAATGGCTTCTCTGCTAAGCTTAACAATCAGTTGTAAAGTCATTTTAGTCTTTTTTCTTAGCTAACTGCATCGATTAGTACCCAATTTTAAGGCCATTTTCGATTTCACCCATTGCTTTATCGAAGTTCTATATGAAGTAATTACTATTGTAATGCTTTATCAAAGGTCTATCTGAAGTGATTACCCATGCATTGCTTTATCAAAGTCCTATCCAAAGTAATTACCCATGCATTGCTTTATCAAGTCCTATCTGAAGTGATTACCCATGCATTGCTTTATCAAAGTCCTATCCAAAGTAATTACCCATGCATTGCTTTATCAAAGTCCTATCCAAAGTAATTACCCATGCATTGCTTTATCAAGTCATATCTGAAGTAATTATTCCTGCTTTGCTCTATCAAATCCTAACTAAAGTAATTAATCTTACATTGCTTTATCAACGCCGATTCTGACGTGTTGCAAATGCATTCTATTACCAAAGTTGTATCTGATGTGGCTACTCATACATTGTATTACCAAAGTCGTATATACTGTAGTTAATATAGTAAATAAAGTCCGAAAGCCTTTATGGTAACTTAACTTTGTGAGTGATTAGGTAACCTTTACACATCGATAAATACCCAACCATGACCATTTAATCCTTATAATTCCAAATGACTCATTTTATAACATCATATCAGCATATTATCAATAAAATATTCACTTTTATGATCAATTTTTTTAAAAATTAGCATCTTAACTGCGATAGAATGCATAGCCCGCTCTTCGCTTGCCAAGACTCTTTACACAGTAATATGGTGTAGAATGTCAAAGCGGGTTATGCCAGTGATACATTATTATAATCATTATTTTAATATATAAAAACGGTTGTTGCCGTTAAACCAGTATATTCCTTACTTTCTCTAAAATCACGTTTGTTACTTTCTACGCATTTCTATCTTTCAAAAGCAAAATTGTGTCCATTTTTAGTGAGATCCATTATTTGACATATGACTCTGACCATTAATAACCGCTGTTGTAACATATTGTCGAGATGAAATGAATGCAACAATTTCCTAGGACTGGCTTGTAAATCCTGCCACCTGCCTTTGTAGGCAAAAGGGATGAGTGGTGGCGTACAGGAAGGTCTGTGTAATTACATTGTTATAACTTATTATCGTCCATTTTCATCTGTGATGAGTAAATTTTGATTAGAAATAACAGGAGTAGGTGGGTACGTTTTTGTTATTGTTGTTATTATTAGTGTGCAATGGGTTGATACAGATTAAACTTCACATTAGATGACGTGGAAACATGGAAACAAAAGTAGTGCACATAATTTATCGATGTGTAAAAATTGCAGTTCATTATCACGCGACCGTTTACATTCAGTCAAATTGGGGAAATGCGTTTAATTAAAAAAAAGGGAATTATTCACGCATCACTTTATCAGATTCGTATCTGAAGTGGTAAGACACGCGTTACTTTACCAACATCGAGTCTAATGTGGTTACTCAAGTCTAATGTGGTTATTCCCAAACAAAACTATGCCTAAAAGTACACTGCGTTTGTTTTCATTGCGAGGTTTGGTCAAGTCTGACCCTATTTTTTAAGAACGTGAATGTATCTAAATTTTGTCCAGGAAAGACCTCCGTAACAAACGTGTAAGGACATAAAAGCCGCTTTTGTTTGATAAGTTGATAAGTATTTTGCACAGGAAATACACCACAGAAATTTGTCAGAATGAAGAGCGTATTCACACGTTAAAGATCCTTTTCGTCTGCAATGCCAGCTTACTCCTTTCGTGTTGCTAAAAGCAGCACTAGCATATTTTGTCTTTGGTGCTAATTAAGTCTCTTCAATTTAATTGTTTGTTTTTAAATATGAAGCCGCTTTTCCATTTTAATATTGATAACTTTCCCAAAAATTTCTCTGAAAACAATTTGAGCAAGTTTTAAAAGCTTTAATTCACCAAATGTTTTGAGATAGATTTGTGTCTACCTTCAGAATAATGTATGATTTCAAGCCTAGTTCGACGTTTTGGTTATCTCAAAACTAAGTTTATAAACAGAACTAATGCATTACGTATCACCAGGACCGTAGAGAGCAATCACAGGCCCTGCGGTAAGAAACACCGAGCCTCTACTAGCTCTTGTTTTTTGTTTTTTAAAAAAAAATCATTATAAAAAATAATAAATGTTTTTCGGCCCATGAACCCTTATGGGACTTTGCCCCAGTGATATATCCCTGGTTGCCCTCCCCCCTGTCGGCCCTGCGCGGTACTATTTGCAGTAATATAGTATCCGGTTACCCTGACGAGTTGGTCTGTACTGAATGAATATAAAACCGTGAAATCTTTAAACAGATTTAAACAGGCTGGTCATGGCCATTACTGAAATAAAACTTATTGAGGTGTGAAATAATGTGCAGACTGAATCTCCCACGATTTAAACCGTCTTTCTTACTTTGAATTATTTTAACGCACATATAAATTTAATAGATCAATGGAAATATTGCAGCAGGTATACCAACCAGGAAATCAAATTTTATAGAGACTTACCGTAACGCCATAAATATCCCCTGTCAAATGTAGCGATCGATTTTAAGGTTTTCACATTAACCCTTTGAAAAAAGGTATGTTTATCTGATTGAATACATAACTTTATTTATAGTCCCATGCTCGATTCTACCTTAAATTATTGTACACTCAATTGTTGATATGCAAATAACGTAAAACATATGTAATATATATAGGGAAGGAAAACAAGAATATGGCTCATCTGCGCACCCGTACTAAATGACTTCACTGGACATATGAAGACACGAGATTGAACATTATGTGACACGTGTAAGTCGTATTAAACCATGAAATCTGATTTGGTCCAAATATGCATGAATATGTTATCGATGCCGGTGTTTGATTTGCATGAAAATGCAAAGCAATAGTTCACAAAATAATACTTTCCCATTGTGCTCATTATACTGTTTAACCACTCAATAACAGCTTGAAATTAAATTTATTTACTGCATAATTTTACACAAAAGTAGAGGTCGGGCAACAAGCATTCATTCCATCAACCATATTACATGGAAAGACTAAAAGTAGAATTTAAACTTTTTTATTATTTATTTAGGACTGAAGGGAAACATCTGAGCTGAAGACGAAGGCTGGCTATATTCAACAAACCAGGAAATTTTATATGAAAAAAGCAATGATAACATGTAGTCCTTTTTCCTCTTTGGGCAACAAGAAAAGTGCTTTGACAAGTTGGGCAACAAGAAAAGTGCTTTGACTATTTGGGCAACAAGAGAAGTGCTTTGACTATTTTGGCTGAACGATAATAATGTTTTGGGACATATTCTGAGGACACTTCCAAGCTCATATGTTGGTAACTTTCTTAGTATATCACCAGCTGCTGTGGTATTTTTGAGAGAGAGAGAGAGAGAGAGAGAGAGAGAGAGAGAGAGAGAGAGAGAGAGAGAGAGAGAGAGAGAGAGAGAGAGAGAGAGAGTCATATATTATAAACGTCCAAAATTACAAATACAAATATTCAAATAGTGGCCAATATCACTGGAGGAATAATTCGAGAAACTAAGAAAAGGACTATCGACCTACATGAAGCTACTGGCAAGCTTATTCAGGTGTGTGTGTGTGTGTGTGTGTGTGTGTGTGTGTGTGTGTGTGTGCCTCATTCAGATTTTTAACGTAGCTTTAACAATTTTCATTCATATCGCTACGATGCCTGCAGTGTGGCACTTTAAAGTGACGTCTATCACTGGGGCATAATGCAGCAGACATGTAGCATGATGTCCCACCCAGTCACATTATCCTGACACTAGGTCGACCAGTCCTAACACTAACCTCTTCATACTTAGTGTTCGCCAAGCGAGTCAGCTTTAGTACCATTTTTAGAAGTCTTTGGTATGACTCGGCCGGATTACCGACACTGACAAAATCCGAGACTGGAACCCACGCGGAGAGATGGAACATGGCAGTAATCGGTACAGGAAAGCTCTTTAGACAACTCGGTTATCGAAGGTTACCAAAGGCTTAATTATGCCTTACTGAATAATTCAGATGCCAATGGGCATTATAGGTCCTTAAAACCATTAAATGCAGATAAAATTCCAAGAATGTGTTAGAATACAAAGTTACACAAACTTACGAAAAGCTAAATGCAAAATAAATCTGAAACAGAATAGAAAGAATAAAAGGAGAGCGTTGATTACGTTAACCAAGCTAAACATGCAAAACAGCCGTGAGGTGATAGATTTAAGCGAAGAATTAATATAGTCAAAATGTGAAAACAATTAGCAAAGGAACAGAATATGTTTTCCCTCATAAATAAAGTAATAAACCTACTCTCGGATAAAGGCAGCAGTTTTAGAAAAGTGATAGAAAAACGTCATCAGTTTTAGGATGTTGCTAGAAACAAGTAATCAGTTCAACTTCAAAAACACAAGGTGTGTATTCAGAGACAATGTTTTTTTTTGTACAGTTTGGATTAGATAGGCAAGTCGTTAATTGTATGATAGATAAACATCAATGAGAGTAAAAGTCTTTCTGTGTTCAATACAAACATAGCAATTGTACCACAAAGTTTCATAAAAGTGTCAATCTTTTTCTACGTGTGGTTATATTTTGTTTTGAATGGCTGACAAGTAACAGTATTTAAGAGGAATTAACAACGACCATGAATAACATAAATGTACATAAATATCAAACAACTCTGTGAACAAATTAAACTGGATAAAAAGGATAAGATTAAAGGAATTGAAAAAATTGTTTGCCGAATAATCTACAAGCACACTGCACAAGCAGGCAAGACATTTTAAAAAAGATTATATATTTGTCACTTGAATTACTTGAGGCAAAACTGGAAGCTATTCACTAGGCCTTTAGATAAATATTTAGAGAGAAAACATGAATGATACATTTTGATGACTGAAATAATTTCAAATAAAAATGTTCAGATTTTTTTTAAGAAAAAGAGCTTTACTCCCAATACTTCCCGAATTACTCAGGCAACACACTTCGTGTAGTGGAAAGGTTTACCAGAACCACAAAGACTTTTATGTAGAAATGTTTAATTTAGTTTGAAGCCAGAACATGGTTTGATAGTTAATTGATCGTTACAAGAAAACTAATAGATTGATAGACATGACTCTTGTTAAAAAAAAAGTCTAGGAAGAGAACTTATCTAGAATAGATGTTAGGTTACATTTGGAATTATTAATTGTAAAAATAGAGGAAGAGTTAAAATGTCACATAAAACAATATCTAACTGTAAGACTGTCATACAACGCTTTGTAGTCTAATTGTAATAAGACCATACAACGTTCTGCTGTCAGTGTAACATGTACAATACAACATTCTGTTGTCTAAGTGTAACAAGCACATACAACGTTATGTTGTCTAAGTGTAACAAGCCCATACAACGTTATGTTGTCTAATTTTAACAATTCCATACAACATTATGTTGTCTAAGTGTCGCAAGATCAAAGAACGTTATGTTGCATAGAATTATAATAATTTGAATCAAAATCAGTTCATCTGGAAAAAGATTATGTACCACATGGTTGATTTTATGTACAGCAAACATTTTACAGTGCATATATAAGTAGATTTTCACAACAAAGTTTTTTCTTCATAGCTTTCATTTTATACATATTAGTGAAACTAATTTCAGTTGTGTGCGAGAAAACACGAACGAGAGGAGCAATCACACTGCACTCAGTGGGTACCAATAGTACAATCAGTGAAAATGTTACAAATGTAACACAAGAAATTCGTAGAGACCTTCTATAAATATTGTGCAAAATTGCAAAAATGAGAGAGAGAGAGAGAGAGAGAGAGAGAGAGAGAGAGAGAGAGAGAGAGAGAGAGAGAGAGAGAGAGAGAGAGAGAGAGAGAGAGAGAGAGAGTCATATAAACGTCCAAAAATACAAATACAAATATTCCATTAGTGGCCAATATCACTAGTGGAATAATTAGAGAAACTAAGAAAAGAACTACCGACCTACATAATGCTACTGGCAAGCTTATTCAGATTTGTGTGCGTGTGTGCGTGCGTCATTCAGATTTTTAACGTAGCTTTAACAATTTTCATTCATATCGCTACGATGTCTGCAGTGTGGCACTTTAAAGTGACGTCTAGCACTGGGGCATAATGCCGCAGACATGTAGCATGATGTCCCACCCAGTCACATTATCCTGACACTAGGTCGACCAGTCCTAACACTAACCTCTTAATACTTAGTGTTCGCCAAGCGAGGCAGATTTAGTACCATTTATAGAAGTCTTTGGTATGACTCGGCCGGATTACCGACACTGACAAAATCCGAGACTGGAACCCACGCGGAGAGACGGAACATGGCAGTAATTTGTACAGGAAAGCTCTTTAGACCACTCGATTATCGAAGGTTACCAATGGTTTAATGAGGCCTTACTGAATAATTCAGATGCCAGTGGGCATTATAGGTCCTTAAAACCATTAAATGCAGATAAAATTCCAAGAATGTGTTAGAATACAAAGTTACACAAACTTACGAAAAGCTAAATGAAAAATAAATCTGAAACAGAATAGAAAGAGTAAAAGGAGAGAGTTGATTACGTTAACCAAGCTAAACATGCAAAACAGCCGTGAGGTGATAGATTTAAGCGAAGAATTAATATAGTCAAAATGTGAAAACAATTAGCAAAGGAACAGAATATGTTTTCCCTCATAAATAAAGTAATAAACCTACTCTCGGATAAAGGCAGCAGTTTTAGAAAAGTGATAGAAATACGCCATCAGTTTTAGGATGTTGCTAGAAACAAGTAATCAGTTCAACTTCAAAACCACAAGGTGTGTATTCAGAGACAATGTTTTTTTTTGTACAGTTTGGATTAGATAGGCAAGTCGTTAATTGTATGATAGATAAACATCAATGAGAGTAAAAGTCTTTCTGTGTTCAATACAAACATAGCAATTGTACCACAAAGTTTCATAAAAGTGTCAATCTTTTTCTACGTGTGGTTATATTTTGTTTTGAATGGCTGACAAGTAACAGTATTTAAGAGGAATTAACAACGACCATGAATAACATAAATGTACATAAATATCAAACAACTCTGTGAACAAATTAAACTGGATAAAAAGGGATGAGATTAAAGGAATTGAAAAAATTGTTTGCCGAATAATCTACAAGCACACTGCACAAGCAGGCAAGACATTTTAAAAAAGATTATATATTTGTCACTTGAATTACTTGAGGCAAAACTGGAAGTTATACACTAGGCCTTTAGATAAATATTTAGAGAGAAAACATGAATGATACATTTTGATGACTGAAATAATTTCAACTAAAAATGTTCAGATTTTTTTAAGAAAAGAGCTTTACTCCTAATACTTCCCGAATTACTCAGGCAACACACTTCGTGTAGTGGAAAGGTTTAACAGAACCACAAAGACTTTTATGTGGAAATGTTTAATTTAGTTTGAAGCCAGAACATGGTTTGATAGTTAATTGATCGTTACAACAAAACTAATAGATTGATAGGCATGATTCCTGTTAAAAAAAAAGTTCAGGAAGAGAATTTATCTAGAATAGATGTTTGGTTGCATGTGGAATTATTAATTGTAAAAATAGAGGAAGAGTTAAAATGTCATATAAAACAATATCTAACTGTAAAACGGTAATACAACGCTTTGTTTTCTAATTATAATAAGCCCATACAACGTTCTGTTGTCAGTGTAACATATCCAATACAACATTCTGTTGTCTAAGTGTAACAAGCACATACAACGTTATTGTCTAATTGTAACAAATCCAAACAACGTTACTTTCTCTAATTTTAACAAGCCCATACAACATTCTGTTGTCATAGTGTAAAAAGCCCATACAACGTTATGTTGTCTAAGTGTAACAAGCCCATACAACGTTATGTTGTCTAATTTTAACAATTCCATACAACATTATGTTGTCTAAGTGTCGCAAGATCAAAGAACGTTAGGTTGCATAGAATTATAATAATTTGAATCAAAATCAGTTCATCTGGAAAAAGATTATGTACCACATGGTTGATTTTATGTTCAGCAAACATTTTACAGTGCATATATAAGTAGATTTTCACAACAAAGTTTTTTCTTCATAGCTTTCATTTTATACATATTAGTTAGTGAAACTAATTCCAGTTGTTTGCGAGAAAACACGAACGAGAGGAGCAATCACACTGCATTCAGTGGGTACCAATGGTACAATCCGTTTGAAAATGTTACAAATGTAACACAAGAAATTCGTAGAGACCATCTATAAATGTTGTGCAAAATTGAGAGAGAGAGAGAGAGAGAGAGAGAGAGAGAGAGAGAGAGAGAGAGAGAGAGAGAGAGAGAGAGAGAGAGAGAGAGAGAGAGAGAGAGAGAGAGAGAGAGAGAGAGAGAGAGAGAGAGAGAGAGAATGTGTAGGAAGAGTTCATATGCCAGAAAAGCTCATTTCATATTGCTTTCCCTAAACGAAAAACAAACGCTTGCAAGCTAGGAAAAAAAAACATAGCAGAACAGCAAAATATCACTTTCCTACATTTTAGTTTAACTCCTGCGTTAACTCGGTGCTTGCATACATAATTCCCTTTTGTTCCTACAACTGATAACAAACAATTTCAATTTTTCACATTCAAAGTTTTTTTTTTAAAAAAATATATATTCTTAAGAATCACATAGTCAACATACCACCTTTTAGCAGATCTTGTAATAAACATTTGTTTTGGCCTGTTTATTTGCTGATATACATTTCCATCTCTTCAATATTATCTGCCATATTAAATCAATATTAATTTGTATTGATAGGTTCTGAATATACATTTTCTACACCATTTACATAATTCATAATTCCGTTTCCTCTTTTGTGTTGACTAATCATTATACTGCAGGCGGAAGCTGTTAAATTTAACATCTTTAATGATAACAATTTATTCAATTTTCTGATTCACTTTTCTGTTCGTCTAAAGGTTCGTTAGGCCATATTGTTAATCAGATACATGTAATGATTACCTTTGTATAAGCGATCCTTCTAAGAATGTGATGTCTATGTCCTGTATCTGAAAGTCTTTTTAATCTATCCTGAAATTAATATGGTACGGAGAAATAACGAATTGTATGTCTGTCGGTATATTTGATCCGTCCCCAGCATTTAATATGTCAATACAAATCAATAAATCAATTTTTTTTACGCATTGATTTAAGTTCTACAAAATTGTTACAACCCTGTGTTTCATCCTCAAATCATTTCTGGCGATGTCTGGGCGATTAATGTGCATTTACCTTATTATTATTATGCCTTGCATAATTACTAACAACGTCCGATTCTACTTAACATTAAAAATCTATAAATGGTTCATCCAATTTAATTCTCTTTCGTTTCTGATCAAATAATATACCCATTACTTCACAAATTTGTCATAGACTCCGTGACACCATTAGCAAGAGTTGGGTATCATCACTTTTGCTGTTATTGTTTTTAAGCATTTGGAAAAAGTTTTTATTTGTATGATCAAAATCATCATTGTTACTTTTCGCTTTTGGTTTGTTTACAAAAAGTAAATATTGGGCATTTGGTATCATTTTATTGTTAGAAATGGACAGTGAACAAGGAAAAAGCTTAGCCAGTTCAACTGGATAAAAGAATTAAAATTTATCGAAAATAGCAATAACTCAATTTCTAAAGATTTGAAGAATAGAAAATGGAATCATGCATAGCTATTGCAAATAAAACATACCAAGAGATAATTGTTGTCAATGTAACAGAAACAAATATAAAGTCATATAACATTTTTTTATTAAAGTCATCTGCTAATAAATTCAAATCATTGATTGTTTTTATAATCTTCAGAGCGAGATCATTAAGTAGCAATTCTTTTCCAGTCATTTTTTTGATAGTCATTGTTATGAATTAAAGGACGAGTATTTTGTATCAAATGCTATTTTGATTCTTTAATTGCCTTTTATCATGTATGTTAAGTTTGCCTTGATTAAACGTTTTCAAGCCAGAGCAGAAAAAAAGGAGGAACAGAAAACGTGGAAATTTATCCTAAATAAACCTGTACTGGTTGTTTTATTTTCGGCTTTTTCTTTTGTATTTGTTTTATTTCAGATCTAGATGGCATTTTATCATCAGGTTTTAACTTTACATCAATACTTTTTTCACCATATAAAACATTTTCTTTGTTGCTAAGGATCCGACAAATGAGATGAGTATCATGAAGTAAAATGAACAATATCAAGATCGTCTTCACTGACACAATATCAAGGTCATCTTCACTGACATAATATCAAGGTCATCTTCACTTACACAATGTCAAGGTCATCTTCACTTGCAATGTCAAGGTCATCTTCATTGCACAATGACGACGTTTGGCCACCTTCCACAAAAAGTACTATATGAAACACGTAACATTTTCAGAGCTCTAGTTGATTTATTTATTTTGCCTTAATGTTTATAAAACATTGAGCATTGATAATAAGTCTGAAAATTCGTTAGTTTGGTATGTTTCTCTACTAGCTTTATTTGTCATTTCTATTTTCCTGATTATATTTTGTATTATTTTAACAGGATTTACGATCACTCGCTTTTGAATGAAATAAGAAGCATCTGTCACTCCTTGATACTTTAAACAAGTTCTGAAATTCATTTATTCCATTCAAACAATCCGATTTTTCTGATTGATGTTTAGTACACAACGCTAAATTGAAAACTTATATCTTTAATAAATAGTGCCTTGAAATAATAACGTATGAAGAACCTTAACGTCACAGCAATTCAAAATTATTTAACTCGCCTATTTCATTTCAACTAAAACAGAAGTCGAATAAGACAAAAGTGTAAATGAATATAAGATTAGTAGACAGCCTTATACGGTCATTCACAAAATCAGTATCTATCTATCTATCTATCTATCTATCTATCTATCTATCTATCTATCTATCTATCTATCTATCTATCTATCTATCTATCTATCTATCTATCTATCTATCTATCTATCTATCTATCTATCTAAGGTAAAACGATATGTTTACAATTCACACGGAACATATCTTTGGTATAATTTGATTGAACAAAGTAACTTGAAACAAAACTTAAGAAGTTATTACCTGAGCAAAGTAATGCACAAATCTCTGTACAGCTAACCCCAGATGAATAGTCTCGTAAATCTAAATGTTTTGTTTCACTGCCTTTATTTTTCAGTGACAAGTACACGTACAGAGGTATACACTTTACATGAGCAAACCAAGTTAGAATACCACTTGACTAACATCAGTATCATAACATTGTCCGTTGCATCCTTAAGGTTAGTGATAACTATCTACATGAAGTTTTGGTGAGTAATAAACAATACATGCTGAAATATAACTTTGTTCAAGCATTTATTTTTTTTCCAATCTGCACGATTTGCAGGAGACACAGATTGACTTTCCTCCAAAGGAAATCATTAATCTGAGTAAAATGCATAAAATAAAATAAAAGTGAAAGTGAAATATGTTTTTGAATTCTTTTGTTTATTCATACCCACTTTAATTAAGTGCATTTTTATGTGTTTCGACTTTGAACTAATTTTCAGGAATTATTACGTATTACTGCATTTCAAGGTGCGCAAAGTTTTACATGGTTGTTTGATTTGTGAACAACACGTGTATGGTTCTTGGCAGTAGCTGTATTTATCTACTTTCTAAATAATAACACTACTGGCTTTGAACAAGACATTTTCTGAAATTACTTCTAAATGGGAACAGATTATTAGACATTGTGCTTCACAGTGACAATTCTGGACTTTTTGTGTTAGCCTTCGTCTGACGTCTTCATCCGCCATCTTGGACTGGAACTGAGGTTCAGACTGTAATTTTCGGATCTCCTTTAGTCTTGTTTAATATATTTAAATTTTATTCATGCCCAGCTGACACACAACGTTTTCACAACGTTGCTGTTTGGTTGTATTCTGGTTACGTTGGAAATTAACGTTTTGGCAACGTTAATACAACGTCACACATGAACATGATCTAAATTAGTAATCTGATCTAGAAAATATAATGAATTACAAATGGTATGTATATGCATTGATCCTGATAGAATTGACAAGAAATAATATATTTTTACAAAGGTAATATATAACGTGTTTTCAACGTGGTACTAACGTTGTGGTTAACTTTTCAGTGTCAGGGTAACAATTGTAGTTTCGTAGTTTATTCATTTTTATTTTCAAAACTAATAAATATAAGAGGGTTGCAACTTTTGCAGCAAAATATTTTTCTATTCGGTTTTTCTCAATCACAAACATGTGATAATGTCTTTGCGTTGACAATATTCTATATATCTACTATCCGAGGTCTAGCTCATCCGGTACGGTAGCTGTTGCAGAGACGAATCTCCAGTTTCCAGCTATTTTGAACTACGAAGGTATGAACTTTAAAAAGTTAACATAAAATGACATTTTTTGTTGCAAAAAATAACGTTTGGTTATTGGTTGATGCCATTGTGCATATGTATACTGCTACGATCTAGGCGAGGCAGTGTCATTCCATGACCTCAATTGCATTTTCAAACAAAGAAAATGGGTCAACTATCGGCCAACATGTTCAGCTTATGAAATGACCTAACTGTTTGGCATATTTCTGTGACTTTTATCCGACTCGTATCAAGCAAATTATATTGCTACACTGGTACATTTTTCGAAAGAAAAATATCAAGATAGTATAGGTTTGTGTGGTAAAATGCCGTCTGTTAGGCTAACATTTCGAATCACGCGCTCTTGGGTAAAGAGCGTATAATTTATCGTTCTTTACTAAAACTTTTTTTTTTTTTAAATAGCAAGTAATACAAATAGAAATCAATCACAACTGAGATTTAAATTAATTTATGTTAAAACATATGTCTACATATGCTGATATACTTAGATGTGAAAAAATAAAATGCATCTTAAACCATGTTAATTAAATTTTGATAATTACTGACATGAATTACAGTTGTAAAAAATGTCATGTTGGCATGTTTTCAGTGATAATTATGTACATGAACTTTTTGCAATTAATAAACACAGCACATTTGAATAACATCTGTCATCAGCTATGCAGCATATTTACTAATTCATAAATGGGCGTTCTTACTTTCACTGGAAATTGATGGGTGTATGTCATTTGTGTGATTGGGGATTTGACTTAAATATAATCTTTTATTTCATTTACAACTCTCTAAATATGAGTAAGTCAGTTATACACTGTATTCATGAATTTAATTCTAATCTAAGGTAGTATAACTGTTTTATGTTACAAAATGTTTGGTAAATGTGTGGCAGTACAAAAAACTCCATTTTGCAGCATTTAAAAACATTTGTTCAATGCACATCAGACTCGTCATTTCAGTTGATAATAGTCTTGTCATCTTGTAGACATTATAAATGTTAGTGTTCAGTACTAACTTTATGAACATTGTGTCAACACGAAAATTTGTTTGGAAATGGAAGATTATGACATGAAAGCATAAGTTTCCGTTTCTCAGACACATTTCTGAACATTATGAACATTAGTTAAATTATAGGTTATAAAACATACTGTACAAGACTTGTGCATGTAAACAATATTTGCATTGGGTTCTTTTTTCACTGATGTGTCTAATCTGTTCATGACTCCATTGGATTTTTGTATTTTCCTTTCTTAGGTATACCAGTGTCATCTCTAAGTCTGATACAAAACCATCCTCATTGAATGCAGCATTACAGATACCAGTAATGAATCAAGACATCCAGGGAATAACAAAATACAGAATTACAGTAAGTTTTACTTTTTTTCAAATAAATTTTACAAAAAACAAGTATTTTACTTCATAAATAGTTTTAATTGTTATACCTGTTTACTATACAGATATTTACAAGGAGTTAATAGCAATGATTTTGATCTTTCAAAACAGATGCTTATAGTATCATAAATCTCTTACAGATTTCCGGCTCAGTGTACTTATGAAACTGGACACAGTTATTGAGAATCAGCAGACGCTGCTGGCCCTCCTATGGAAAGTTTTAGTTAACACACATGACCCAGACACAGAATGTACAGAAGAAATGCTTGCAATGCCATGTGATTCAGTGGAGGAACTAGAGGGCGAGAGGATGGAGGAGAATACGGAATTTACCAAGATGATGGTAAGT
Source organism: Potamilus streckersoni (assembly GCA_016746295.1). Classification (NCBI taxonomy): domain Eukaryota; kingdom Metazoa; phylum Mollusca; class Bivalvia; order Unionida; family Unionidae; genus Potamilus; species Potamilus streckersoni. Next base: position 2,220,294 of record JAEAOA010000631.1, read on the forward strand.
TGGGGCCTTATTTTCTCATATAAAACTGTTATCGTGTCTATAACCTTTATTTACTGTTGTAAACCTCAATATGCATCCTACAAGTACTGGGGCACCTGCATAATTATTTTTAAGGGGGTGGGGGAGAACATGTGGTTTTACAGATCTAGGCCAAAACATGTTTAGAGATGAACATGTACAGGGTTTTAGTACATATACACTGATACATATTTTTTGGCTATTTTAATTCAGTCTTAGAGTGAATGTCATGTATGCAGTTAAATGATTCGTGGTGGTTAATTTGTTTTATAATTGCTTTTATTACATTGTGTTGCATAGTTGCTGTTGTCAAACTGTTTCAGGTTTGAGCAGACAATATTGCATGCAAAACTCATGTAAAAAAAGACTATTAAACCATATGTTGTCACATTATTATTATTATTATTATTATTATTATTATTATTATTATTATTATTATTATTATTATTATTATTATTATTATTATTATTATTATTATTATCAGATATAGCATTGGAGTTCCCTTGATGTGTATAATATTGGGGATAGTGTCTGCAGGATGATGAAAAAGCTAGGAACAAAAAGACAGTGGTCAGAGTATAGCCTAAAGGGACGTAAAATGAAAAACCATTTCAAGAGCTTCTGATATGCTGGCTTTTGATAAGTATGTATGACTTGATTTTCAGTTGTCTGTTTTTCATGTGACTTGCAAGAGATTTGTAAATGAATGGATAAATTACATGTTTCTTCACACACATATACTGCAATTACTTGTATTCGAAGTAACTTGAGACCAAATTTCAAAGTCTGTTTTATAAATACTCCATTAATTATTGCTGGTATTTAGAATAAAGAAATGTGTCCTTTGTTGTGAAACTCCTTTTAAAACATTGTGTTACTCTTGCAGAATCCTGCTTGAAAAAAAATGGCATAGAAAAAAAAAATAATGAAATTGAAGAGGTCATATAGGAGACCCTAAAATATGCAATAAAAAAAACAATGACCTATGTATATGCTGTGGCACGAATCATACAAGTTGAAATTAACAAATAATTGATTCTTAAGGATCATCCATAAAGGATGTCTACAAAACATACTGTAATACAAACAGTAAGCCTAAAGCAGCTGTTCAACACATAATACCATAACAGAATATACTTGCTTGCTGACATCCCCAAGGTCCTTTACACCCCCACCCCTTTGTCTGCATTAGACCAACCCTTCCCCCCATCTGTGCAGACATCCTTAATGGATAAATTCTTAACGCTGGTTAATGTGACTTTTAAATATGTAAGCATTGCTGAGATGATATTTGACTTTGTTTAAGCATTAAAATTATTTTTTAATTTGCAGGTTCCTGAGGAGAAGAAACATAAACTTTAGAATGGAGGAGGAGACTGATTCTGATTCCTAATCTTAACTAAATCTTGAAAATAAACAAAAAGTGATATTAAAATGTACATTGTATTGTTTCTTTTTTATTTTTGTCTCATAAAAACTATTGTCTGAACCTTCAGTGTGTAAATTCAGAGTTATTCCTTATCAGGCAAAGTCGTGTGATTTAACCGTCTACTTTTACCTTGCACCCAGTACTTTTAAAAAAATTAATTATCCCCATTGGGGTAGGTCCTCCATAACCCTGGTCTACTTTGTCAACTCACCTGTCCCATTTAAATAAAATGGAAGGCCTTGCTGTAAAGCTTGTTAGGAAAAATACCCAGCAAGAGGATTTGATACTATGAACAAAAAGCAATGTTTGTATATAAACCATGTTAGAAAACCTTCACACTTGCACTGAAACTGATTGCATACTTCAGAATGGACATATTATATAATATGTATTGTTCCTAATTTTATTATTCTTTTTCAGTGAATGTACAGATAAATAAAAATTCTAGACTATATTGTGCAGAGTGCATTTTTATATGTGCTACTTTAAACTAACTTTTGATAGCTGACACATATCATTGCATGCAGAGTGCCAATTCGTACAATGTTGGAACGATTAGTGTGCCTTAGCATATTATTATTATTATTATTATTATTATTATTATTATTATTATTATTATTATTATTATTATTGTCAAATGACTGGTGATGTTTGGTTTGTCGAATAAAGTCGGTGCAGAACTGACAGCTGATAGGTGGCAATGGCAGTCTTGAAATTCCTGCTATTGCAACTCCTAGATGGATGGCAATGTTCACATTTTTGCAGTGTTTTCGATTTGGACATTCTTGCCATCAGTGGGGAATGTGAGTTTCAGAAACACAACCAGCTTTCATATGATTTCCATATAGATTTGCAATGTTGTGAAAATGTTGTAGGAAGGTTATTTTATAACGTTAAACAACAACGTTGTAGCAACGTTCCTGCTAGTTTACCAAATCAGTTGCCACAACGTTATATGACAACGTTGCCACAACCTTACTGCAACATTGCTGCAACGTTGTTGCAACGTGGAATTGTTAGCTAGGTGTTTTCTAGGGAAATTATTTTTGTTAAAATTTATAAAGCTTGTCTTAACTCTTCCTTTGTGTTGCTTTGATTAAGCTGACACGTAACAGTTGTCTCTTGTTTATTTCTTGATAAATAGATTTTGTTGTCACATTTGACTTTCTCCACACTTCGCGCTGGTCAGTGTTCCTAGAGATTTCACCATCTTGCTATGATCACTACATGTATCATAATAGTTCTTCTTTAGATAATTCTTACGTACTTTCCTCTTCGGTTTCGTTCGTTACAAATTGTTTATACGTCTTTGAACTTACCGCTCATTTTTAAATCAGTATTAATGACGCGTTTGATCCCACTTTAAGAGAGTGACTCGATTTAAAACCCATGTCACTCGAATCATTCCACAACCACCACCAAACGTTAATTTCGCTATCGAAATGGTTATGAAATCTTGAAATTACACCATAATTTTTTAAAATCTTGTTCCTGTAAGGGTTTACAGCCGTTCGCGTTATAGGCTATACATAACAGTAGAACTGGTGGATGAAGAACGCAGGAAAATAGCCATTGACCTACGAGAATATACTGGCAAACTTTTTCATATACCCGTATTTGCTGAATTCGAGACTCGAACTGATGTGAACAGATGTGAGATGGCAGAGATCGGTAAAGGCGTGCGCTTTAGAGCACTATGCCGTCTGGAACTTCCTTTATGTATGTGTCGTAGCCTTTCTGTCTTAAACTTAATAGCACTATTGACCTTTTAAGAGTCTAGGATAAAACCGACCAACAAATGTTCTGTCTGGTACCGGTATACCTGTTCTGCTGATTACATAAGACATTATGCTTTGATCCGGTCTAGACATTTTCTTATTATTGCCGTCTTGCAAAAAGTCCCTCAACTAGGTTTATCTGTATCTGCCATATAATTCATTTTATGTGTTTTAAAATATCCTCCAATATTCCTAAATGCATGGCTCATCATTTAAGTTACATTTACAGGCCTCCCCAGTCTTGATATTATTCTGGCCATTTTCGATGAAGTGTAAAAGTTTAAGTCTTAATCTATCCTTAGTAATGCTGAGGTTCAAGGTTTGAAGGGTTGTATAAAAAATTAAATTGTGCTACACCAATGATGTTAATATGAATGTATCCGTATTAGGTACAGGAATTTAATATGAATGTATCTGTACCAGGTACATATTTGATATGAATGTATCCGTATCAGGTACATATTTTGATATAAATGTATCCGCATCAGGTACATATTTGATATGAATGTATCCGTATCAGGTACATATTTGATATGAATATATCCGTATCAGGTACATTATATTTGATATGGATATATCCGTATCAGGTATAATATATTTGGTATGAATGTATCCTTATTGGGTATATGTATTTTATATGAAATATGAAATTTTTATACTGATTAGTCACCTGTTGATTTACTACAAAAATTTACTATTGGCTATTTCTTTGTTCGCATGTTCCTTTAAATGTTGTGATGTGCGTCAGTTTTTAAACTAGTTGTATGAAGAAAGGAAACAGCCCTATTAACCATCTGTATATAATTAAATGACCATACGATGAAACGTATTTCGCTTGATATGTCTTCGTGTCTATCACTTTTTTATTTTTTCGGATGACACTGCGATGAGGTCTAAATGCATGTAAGAGAAGTAACAAAGCCATTTAGAATCAAAATGTTAATGGGTCCTATCTCTTCAAGAAATCAAATGAATATACCCCACTTTATTAGGGGCAATAATGCAGCTTTTAGAACAACTCCTTTGAATGATTCTCAATGAAACCTACGTCCGGCAACTAACTCGTACTAACTCAGGCACGAAGGGGTTAATTTTCCGTCGTCTATAAAGCACATTTATGGAAGGTAATTCAGATTATATACGGAAAATTGCCCACGTTCGATGGGCGAAAATCCTAATGGCTAGCACCACTTGTTTGTGAAATTGACTACAATCAGACTATTATCCCGCGGGAGAATCTATGAACAGGTAACTTTAAGAGATCTCTTAACTGTAAGAATTTCACGACCACTCGATATATTCAAGGTTTTTATATCTCATCCTAAACAGTCGTGGCGCGGACAGCTAGGCTTGTAGCTCAATTTGAAAAGCAAATGAAATTATTTCACGATAAAAATAATTTCTATATATATTTGTATATATTTTATTCAATAAGAATACAGTAATTTCCTAAACCTAAATCAATGCAGTTGGATTTTTTTTTCTTGTTTGGGTGGTGTTTATTTTGTTATTATTTATTTTTGTTTTACTTTGAATCAGTTTTGTTTTATTTCCCTTGTTTTGTTTTTTTTTGTTCTTGTTAAGGTGACAATCGTAAAAGAAACATACTGGCGGATCTATATGCTCGATAATTGATTGACAATGTTGTAAAAGAAAGAGGCGAAATTAAGACAAACATAGGAATTAATTATTAATATTTTCATTAATCATTATTTCATGACTCGTGCGGTTATCTCCATGACCACATGCATGGCACCCTCAATGGATCTTACCTGATTAATTAAATTGAGATTTATCAGGTAAACATCTGCTACAACATATAAAATCGGCCATGAAACGATCGATAATCATGAAATATTCATCACGATGAGGCAATCAAGCCATAAAGGAACATTCATTGGAACTTTTGTCGAACTAAAACGAAAATTGTTTTGTCCATACGTTGAATAGGATATCATGGGATACTCACGAAAGTAATTTTGCATCTTGGAAGTCAAGACAGTTTTGAAAATAAAGAAAAAAAACTTATGTCTTTCCTCAACGCATACACACCTTCGTTATACGCTTGTATTAATTTCATATTCATAATGTATGAATGCAGCCAGGTGCTGTAAGTTGTAAATGATTTGAATGATATAAAAGATATCAGAAAAACAAATTAAAAACTTAAGAGACACTGTATCACGTTTTGCTATAATTTTATTGATTTTTATTTTTACAATATTGGTTTCTTCATACACTGCAATAATTTAAGAAGCTGAAAGTTTCTGCAAGAAGAGCGGTGATGGCAGATTGGTGGGGCGATGTTTTTAAATATAAGAAGAGTGATGATAGTAGAGTGGTGGGGCGATTTTTTGAAATCTAAGAAGAGTGATTATAGTAGAGTGGTGGGGCGATATTTTGAAAGCTAAGAAGGATTTTGATGGTAGAGGGGTAGGGCGATATTTTGAAATCTAAGAAGGGTTTTGATGGTAAAGGGGTGGGGCGATATTTTTAAATCTATCGTTTCGCTGCAGTTACAAACCGTATCGATAACTTCTGATACTATTTTTCGAGATACTTAAATTAATATAAAACCTAGTTCAATTAAACTTTAGTCTCTCTTATTAAAGGTCACACTCCAACATTTTCCTCTTTAGATCTTATTTGCATTACATGATTAAAAGTTTTTACTCGCACAAAAGGAACAAAAAATTATCAAGTGTAAAGAACAAATAATTTAATTTCTCGATAAAGACGTATACAACGCAGTTACCTCTTAGCTACGATTTCCCACCTATAGAGGACGCCAGCCGGAAATGACGTACATTTATCCCACAAGACAAAATACATGCTTTTTGTTGTCGAAAAATAGAACATTATGAGCCATGGATAGGGAATTTTGATGAAATTACTGAAGACTAATTTACTGTTAAGCATTATATCGATATGCGTGCGTGACGCACTAGATCGTGTTGCTTTCACAATTGTTCCATTGTTTCAATTTATTTTGAAAATTCCCGTTAATACAGGTTATAAGGGATCAATGTTGGCTTCTCTATGTCGACTGACAGTATTAAATAAGACAAAAAAAAAAAGAAAAAAAAAAGAAATTGAGCACACTTTAGAGAATGCAAAGTAACCAAACTTGATTTCTTTATGTCAGACGACTTCATAAGAAAAATCGACACACTTAAAATACCAAAGTCAGTTTTCGGGGTTGATTGCTTTGTAATAAAAAAATCTTTGTATTTGATATCCTGTTGTAAAGTTTAAAGAGTTTACTGCTTGCTCAAAGTTGTGTTTATCCAACACCCGGGCTTCTGTTTGTTTCCCAGATGTGATCACATTTTGTTTGCTAGGCAAATAGTATACCCCACAATAACTTGTTTTACTAACACATTCGTAACCCAGGCTAGCGAAAAGATTATCATTAGCACTCTCAGTGGATGTATTTTAAGATAATGATTTTTATTTGCGAGATACCGTGGTGCAGTTAACCTGGATACAATACAGTCTTGGTTATTTTGCACCTTGTAACGTCATGCGTGACTGGCAGGTGCCTTCAAGCAATCGGCTGATATTTTTGTCTCTTTTGTGCTTTGTTTTTTGACGTAAGCGCTACACATTACGGTAAGGAAGCATACGCAAACCGGCATCCACTACATACACGGAGTTTGTGGGTATTTTTTCTTTAATAAATTTCGCATGATCAGACAAGAATGAATAATTGATAACAAAGCAAGTTTAGTTTCATTCACTTTATTTTCAAATAAGTGTTTGTTTATCATTTTGTTTTCTTACCTTTCAAGGGGAGGAGCACAAATTCAACACAAAACTAATTCCTTTCTTATTTGTAGAGAATCGGGGAGCAAATATGATTGACGATATTGACAAGCTTTTAATTTATTTACACGCGCACACCCTAAGAAAACTTGAAGACCCCCCCCAAAAAAAACCAAAACAAAAACAAAACAAACAATATAATTAACTGGTAAGAGCTTCATATTGCAGCAAATTGACCAATGCTCTCTCTCTCTCTCTCTCTCTCTCTCTCTCTCTCTCTCTCTCTCTCTCTCTCTCTCTCTCTCTCTCTCTCTCTCTCTCTCTCTCTCTCTCTCTCGTGACTGAGTTAATATATTATATGCAGACATCATACAACCTGAAGCCTAAATAAGTTTGTTTTAATAGCTCATGGGCTAAATTGACTATAATCCGACATTAATAAAAGTTTACCATCCCCTCACCATATTCTATCACTTACCTTGATAATACTTTGGGGGGGGGGTAAACGAAGTCTTTCAGAAAAAGAAAATAATTTTTCCCATCATCACTCTTTTGCTACATCCATATGCAACACAGTGCATCATATTTGCTGCTCAAAAGCTCGATCGTGTCACATAGACATTTACGTCGGGAAATTAAACACCTTTTAATGACTAGGTTGAATAGAAGTGATTAATGTACGTCGTATCAGTGTTTGACACGCAGAAACTATCGAGTGTTTACGGAGATTGCCAAATAATATTTTAATTTACAAAAGTGGATTTTTAAACCTATGAAAGCATTTTTATAGTGTCCAGACATAACAAATACTTATTGTTTACGACTATAATACGTTTGTACAATATTGGTAGTCGGTGACCTTTAAAGTCAACTGCATTGAGAGTAGTACTATGATAACGCAATTTGACTTCTCACAAATCAAGTTCCAGTTGCATTACTTCTTACCACACTGGTCCTTATTCATATTTTGATTTATTTACGCTAATTGCAGTTTAATGTGATTGAAGCATCGTGCAATATAAAGAATATAATGAATGATTTCGATAGGTTAGATTTCTATATAGAATTCCGTGCCGGACATTCAAATTTCATTGGGAATTAAATTACTTCGAATTCATTCCTTATAGCACGTGACAGAACTTTATTGCAAAGCCTGGTTTTCTTTTATTGAAAATGGATTTCTTTGAACTATGGTCCTGCTTAAATCTGAATGAAAGTCTCATTCTACATCTGCCTGAAAGACAAAGGAATGCATACTCTTAGATACAATTTATTCAGCATTTACCATAGCATTTTGGAATTTGGTTTTTAGCATGTATGTATGTATGTATGTATGTATGTATGTATGTATGTATGTATGTATGTATGTATGTATGTATGTATGTATGTATGTATGTATGTATGTATGTATGTATGTATGTATGTATGTATGTGCGTGCGTGCGTGCGTGCGTGCGTGCGCGTGTGTGTGTATGTATGTATGTATGTGTGTGTGTATGTATGTATGTATGTATGTATGTATGTATGTATGTATGTATGTATGTATGTATGTATGTATGTATGTATGTATGTAAGTATGTATGTATGTATGTATGTATGTATGTATGTATGTATGTATGTATGTATGTATGTATGTATGTATGTATGTATGTATGTATGTATGTATGTATGTATGTATGTATGTATGTATGTATGTATGTATGTATGTATGTGTGTGTGTGTGTGTGCGTGCGTGCGTGCGTGCGTGCGTGCGTGCGCGTGTGTGTGTGTGTGTGTGTGTGTGTGTGTGTGTGTGTGTGTGTGTGTGTGTGTGTGACAAATTGCCGGCGTGCAAAACACACCAACCTTTTTCACTACGGTTCGTTGCTAGGGAATGACCTCCGCGGTGTAATTTACCCAGTGTGGATAGATAGAAAGAAGAATGCAGATTACTGAACACGTATATTGAAGAAATGACACGAGCCCCTTTCAATGAACAAATATAAAATTTAATCAGTTTATCAACAGATTTTAAAATGAAAAGAAATCATTGACTTGGTTACAAAAAGAAGGAAAATGGTACTAACATGTACTCAAATAAAAAGACAATAGTATTTCTTTAAATGTAAAATTACTTTCAACATTAATATACTATCTTCATTGCCAATGAGATGTGACCTTTGAGTACAACGATGAGAGACTTCATCACCTATTTTATGCGGACATCAAGACTTCCGTTCGTCCCTGCTCCGCCAATCTTTGTCTAGCTATTTGGTCTTCGACTCTTGTCCGTCGAACTCTGATTTAACAATTGTCTCTGGACTTAGATTTCGGCTTAGAATTAGCTCTGGTCCTGTGATTGGTTCAGGGATTTCTCAGGTGAATCCAGGAAAGCTGTTTCCTTTTGTCGTTTTCTTTATTCGTTTCCACGAACCTCACGTATAGTCCGTCTCTTAACTGAGACAGCTATCTGGCCCCTTACTCTATAACGAAAACGTACTTGGTACGAATTCAAAGGTAGAGTTTGTCTACCCGCTGAGACAAAACTCCCGCTTTACTGCCAAATCACGAGATAACGTCTTACCCGCTTCTCCCGGAGTCGACCACTCTTTTTTAAGAAAGATTGAAGACTGAAGAACTTTCCTAAAGTTAAACCTTTAATTTCTTACAGAATAATGCCCATAAATCCATAGTAACCAATCGGAATAGACTGTTTCCTAAACCTGTTCCGTAGAATTTTTGGATTGACCAGACAACTAAACAACTAATCATGCCGTAATTAACATTCCTTTGAACAATCATCTATAGCCAGCTTCCGCCCTTTACCCGGTCAATTTTGGGAAAGGGTCTTATGTCATTCACTTGTACCCTAGCATATGACTCGGTCAAGTGACGTCGGCTAGAACGAATTCCCTTTTGACGTTCAGAGATGAAATTAAAATAATCGTCTATCTCTAGCCCTTTCTTCTTTAATTAAGTTGACTTTGATACAATTTCTTTAACCAAAGCTTCTAATAGTTTTCAAAATTCGACACATCACATAGGCCCCTTTTAAGATTAAAATCTGGGATTTTCCTCATCGAGTTTTGAAGTTACAGTTTAATTTAATGTTTTCATGCCATGAAGTGACCCCTTCACCTCAGTCTCAAGTAATGGACTCCTGCAATCTGCCTCCACATTTGAGTTTCTTACGAATGTAACGTAGCTGAACTTGATATTGTTGTAGAAACAATGACCACCTCATTAAACGCCCATTAGTCAATTTAGCCTGTGCACGATACGCTACGGTTTCTAGAATAAACTTTCCCCATACAGATAACGCTGAAATTTATGAATCCCAAAGACAATCGCTAGGCATTCCTTCTCAGTGACTGAATAATTACGCTCAGCGGTATTAAGTTTCCTACTCGCGTATGCCACAGGAAATAATTCCCCATCATGTTTCTTGCAGTAACACTGCACCAAGTCCTCTGTTAGAAGCGTCTGTACGTAACACAAAGTCCTTTGTCACGTCTGGTAGCTTAACAATGGCGTCTGACGTCAGTCTATCTTTCAACGTTTGAAAGGCCCTCTCACAAGCGTCTGTCCAAACAACTTTAGTCGGAGATTTCTTTCTCGTCAAGTCGGTCAACGGGCTAGCAATAGCACTGAAATTGGCAACATATTTCCGATAATAACCTGCAAGACCTAGAAATGAACGGACTTCCGTCTTTGTAGTTGGACGTGCGGCATTCCGAAGCTGTTCAACCTTTGTACTGTCTGGGGTTAATGTATCTTCACTAAGGGTGTGTCTTAGATACGTCAATTTACGCGATCCGATATGGCATTTGGAGGGTCGGGCGGTGAGCCTTGCCTGTTTGAGTCGTTCCAAAACCTTTCTCAACAGAATTACGTGTTCCTCCCAAGTAGCAGTCGCTAACAACAAATCATCCATAAAATTAGAGACTCCTCTCCCTCTTAGAGGTTCTAAAAGTTTCCTCATCATTCGGGTGAGGACACTGGGTGTGTTCTGGACCCCGAACGGCATAACTACCCATTGGTATGTTTCCTCTGGTGTTGCGAAAGCAAGTTTCGCACGGTCTTCTTTGCGTACAGGAATTTGCCAATAACCTTTCGACAGGTCTATTTTCGAAAAGTATTTTGCGTTCGTCACTCCGGCAAATATATTCCCAGGATCTGGTAACATCTGTACTTGTAAATTCTGTGATCCTATTCAACTTCCTGTAATCAATACAAAAACGGTGATTGCTATCCTTTTTCTGTACCAAAACAACCGGTGAACTATAGGCCGATTTCGCTGGTTCAATGGCACCTAATTGCAGCATAGTTCAAATTTCTTTCCTCGCGGTTTCTAACTTCGCATGTGGAAGTGGACAGGGTCTCAGTTTTAAAGGTGTATCATCTAATAGCTTCAGACTGAAATCCTCCAAATCCGTCATACCTGGTTTCTACGTCAGAGTGTCTTCGTAATCGTGAAGTATCTCCTCCTCCTCCAAGCCCGACGTCTACGTAAGTTTTGTTCCCCGTCAACGGACAACTAGGGAGTACTTCCGCCACTCCTCCATTGTCGTTGAGTTCTTCCGTCACAACTGTAGCAACCACGAACTCAGTAGGTGACTCTCTTTCTCGTAGCGTTTAAGTAGGTTAACGTGGTACATCTTCTCTTTATCGCCCACCCTGATGCGATAATTCTGTCCTCCCTTCTTCTCCGTTACAACGAACGGTCGTCTCCAAGACACTTGGAGTTTGTTATGTTCTAATGGCAACAACAACAACACCTTGTCGCCTACCTCAAACTTACGTTATTTCGCCTTCTTATTGTAGTACTTGGCCTGACTTCCCCTTGCATCACATGTTTTTCTTGGCCAAGTTACAAATTTCCTCTAGTTTATTACGGAGGTCAACAACGTACTGATATGTTGTTCTTACCTCTTTGGATGCTTTCTCATCCGTCCACAACTGCTTCAATATATCCATGGGTCCTCTCACTGTCCTCCCATAGACTAGCTCGAACGGCGAAAATCCAAGACTAGATTGGGGTACTTCGCGGTACGCAAAAAGTATCGCGGGAAGGTATAGATCCCAATCCCTAGGTCGATTTTCGCATAACTTTTTTAGAGCTTGTTTCAATGTCAAATTGAAACGTTGAAACGCTCCACAAGACCGTTACACTGTGGGTGATAAGGGGTAGTAGTCAGGTGCCTGATAGAAAGTAACCGATTTACTTCCTCCATCACCTGGCTAACAAACTGCGTCCCTTGGTCTGTTAGTATTTCGTCTGGTACACCAATTCTAGACCAGACCCCTAACAACACTTCAGCTACCGTAACTGAATCGATGTTCCTTAAAACAACTGCCTCCGGGTATCGGGTAGCATAATCGACAATCGTTAGCACATAACGATTGCCACTTTCCGCTGCTGACTTTATCGGACCTATCAAATCCATAGCCACCCGTGAGAAAGGTTCATCAATCAGAGGGGTAGTTCCTAGCGGCACTGGGCGATGTGAGGTCTTAGGTGCCACTCGCTGACACTTGTCACACGACAGACAAAACCTCCTTACATCGCCATACACACCTGGCCAATAGAACTCCCTAACTAACTTATCTCGCGTCTTAGCCACACCCATGTGACTACCAAGTAAACCTTCATGTGCAAGCCTAAGTACTTCATCCCGCTTAGACCGTGGTACAATTACCTGCTTATACCTCTCGGTCCCCTTTCGAGCGTATCGGTACAAGATACGTCGCTTCAGTGCGAACTCCACCTCATTGTCAGGTAAGTTCCGCACTGACGTGTCCTTTGCATACCCGCGTATCTTATTAAGGGTAGAATCTTCCTCTTGATGTCTCCTTAATTAGCCAGGTAGCAAATTATCTATGGGCGAAGTCGAGGGTTTCAACGGTTTCGGCCCTGACCTTCGTCTCATAGACCTATTCTCTACAGACCCCACGTGTACAGGTGTACACGTCATATGATTAGGTTGTGGCAATACATACCTACATCCTAAAATAACATCATGCGACAACCCTGACAAGCACGCTGCTTGAATTCAACCCTGACAAGCACGCTGCTTGAATTTGTCCTTTCACATAGGGCGAATAAAGATTGATATAAACAACTGTAAGGGAATCTCTACTTTTATTTGCAAATTGTACCTCTACTGTCGCACCTGTATAATCAGCAGGTTTAACAAGCTTGCTGTCCACCAAAGCTGGATAACTACAGCCGGTGTCGTACGACACAGTAACCTCTACGCCATTTACCATAGCTGTTGCTGCATTGCACCGCTCCAATAGATTACTTTATTTACTAGTATCTGTGATTACTACATTTACAGTGGGACGGTATCTTCTACAGTTTTTAAGAATATGGCTGGGTTTGTTGCAGCAATAACACACAACTTCCTCTTTCTTACCAGAGGTTATCTTGTCCACCCCTTGGGACTTACCTGAGCCCCGGGACTGATCACAGCTGGGATTGTCAGCCCTTGGCTTCCCACCATTTTGACCATTCCGCCTGATAGGTGTTAAACCATTACCTCTCCTGAAATCTTGGACGCTGGTTTGATCCCTGCCACTCCACGTTTTTTGACGAGAGTGTGCAGCTTCATATCGCACGGCCATTATACTAATATCTTCTAAGGTCGCGAAATCACGCTCCGCAAAAAATACTATTAGGTCTTTACGGTATATGCTGAGGACATGTTCCCTTAGAATTTCTTCCCGTATGCCTTCGTACGTAAGTTCGGCTCCGGACATTTTTATCCACTTATCGGAAAGTACACGTACACGATTATTGAATTGCGCGTGAGTCTCTGTGGCTTTCTTGGATGACTCTCTGAAAAGTTTACGGAAACTTTCAGCTGTCAGCTCATAGTGCCGTAGTAACGCTTTCTTGAGAGCTTCGTAATCATCTATTTAAGCGGGTGCCAAATTATGATAAACCTCCTTGGCAGCGCATTGCAAAAAAGCCGAAATATTAATAGCCCACTGTTCTTTGGGTATTTGATGTATTAAAGCTAACTTTTCAAACTGGGCTAAAAAGTTATCAATAATTTCATCCTTGTCGTTAAACATAGGCATGGTTATCTGGACGGTACGTCTATCCTCAGTTCTTCTGCTCGAGTGTCCAAACTGAAATTCAGTTCTTCTCCTCTCCTGGACTCCGCTTCGATCCTTCGTCTTTCCATTGCTAATGTATGTTCTCTCTCTTTATTCCTCTCCCCGGCCTTCAATTTCTCACTTTCGGCTTTCAGTCTAGCTAACTCACATTCTTATTCTCTTTCAGCCTGCAGTCTGGCTACCTCTAATTCATTTTCTCTTTCAGCCTGCAGTCTGGGAACCTCAAGTACTTTTTTTCTTTCCTTCTCGCCTGCCTCTTTTTTCTTCTCGGATGCCTGCTGTTCTCTGTACTTTTTGAGACTACGCTCTACAATTTCAGCTAAATGGGTCCCTTCATAACCTAATTCTTCGGATCCAAGAACTTTGAATTCTCGCGCAAGTTGCCGTAATGTTGCCATTCTTGTCTATCTGTCTTGTCGCTAACTCACCTAGATTAGCAATCACTAACCTGTTTCTGCCTTCAAGAAAACAACTTCCATATGAATATCAACGAATATTCTAACTCAGTAAAGTCTTACCTACAGACTTACTTAAAAATCACACAAATTAAATTAAAATTAAATTAAAACGCTTTTCAGGCAGTACCAAACTATAATTTATCCCTAAATTCGTATCGTCTGCAACACATGTACAAATTACCCTGGGGATACTTCCTTAATGATCTCTTCTCGCAAGAGTACTAAGACAAAATATTTTTGGGTTACTTAGATAAGGACAACCAACCACGCTTCAGCAATTTCAGTTACGGAATCATAATTTCTTACAATGTCATGCAACATTTAAGAAATTCACAAATCATGCAAAATTTCAAACATATAAGAATAGGTGTTGACTCAATTCACAATCGTGGTTTCTTTTTTTTTATAAAAAAAAATACAAATCTATTAATGATAATGTGTTGTATTTCTCTCGATATATACTCAGATCTGCTTTTTTTTTTCACTGTACAAACATCCCGGAACGAGGCTCCCACTTATGTGACAAATTTTCGGCGTGCAAAACACCAATCTCTTTCACTACGGTTCGTTGCTAGGGAATGACCTCCGCGGTGTAATTTACCCAGTGTGGATAGATAGAAAGAAAAATGCAGATCACTGAACACGTATATTGAAGAAATAACACGACGAGCCTCCTTTCAATGAACAAATATAAAATTTAATCAGTTTATCAACAGATTTTAAATGAAAAGAAATCAATGACTTGGTTAGAAAAAAGGAAAATGGTACTAACATGTACTCAAATAAAAAGACAATACAAATTTCTTTAAATGTAAAATTACTTTCAACGTTAATATACTATCTTCATTGCCAATGTGATGTGACCTTTGAGTGCAACGTAGAGAGACTTCATCACCTATTTTATGCGGACATCAAGACTTCCATTCGTCCCTGCTCCGCCGGTCTTTTTCTAGCTGTTTGGTCTTCGACTCTTGTCCGTCGAACTCTGATTTAACAATCGTCTCTGGACTTAGATTTCGGCTTAGAATTAGATCTGGTCCTGTGATTGGTTCAGGGATTTCTCAGGTGAATCCAGAAAAGGTGTTTCCTTTTGCCGTTTTCTTTATTTGTTTCCACGAACCTCACGTATAGTCCGTCTCCTAACTGAGACAACTATCTGGCCCCTTACTCTATAACGAAAACGTACTTGGTACGAATTCAAAATGTAGAGTTTGCCTACTCGATGAGACAAAACTCCCGCTTTACTGCCAAATCACGAGATAACGTCTTACCCGCTTATCTCGGAGTCGACCACTCTTTTTCAAGAAAGATTGAAGACTGAAGAACTTTCCTAAAGTTAAACCTTTCATTTCTTACAGAGTAACGCGCATAAATCCAAATTAACCAATCAGAATAGATTGGTTCGTAAACCTGTTCCGTAGAGTTTTTGGATTGACGAGACAACTAAACAACTAATCATGCCGTAATTAACACTCCTTTGAACAATCATCTATAGCCAGCTCCCGCCCTTTACCCGGTCGATTTTGGGAAAGGGTCTTATGTCATTCTCTTGTACCCTAGCATATCACTCGGTCAAGTGACGTCGGCTAGAACGAATTCCCTTTTGACGTTCAGAGATGAAATGAAATAATCATCTAACTATCTCTAGCCCTTTCTTCTTTAATTAAGTTGACTTTGATACAATTTCTTTAACCAAAGCTTCTAAGAGTTTTCAAAATTCGACACATTATAATATGTATGTATGTATGTATGTATGTATGTATGTATGTATGTATGTATGTATGTATGTATGTATGTATGTATGTATGTATGTATGTATGTATGTATGTATGTATGTATGTATGTATGTATTATACATTATTCCAATCAGATTACCTCTGTTAATATGATCAATCGACTATTATCGTTCATTAGAACGATATAATTCCAGATTTGAATTGACCAAGTTTTCTACAATCTGATTGCATCTAAACGGTCACGTGAGACTGAACTGAAATTCTTTACACAGAAAATTTGACTTCTACCGTTGCTTCCCTGCAACAACAACATAGAGCCATCCGATTCTACGACGACCTCTTGACCACTGTAAAAAAAAGCGCAAAGTGAACTGGTACAGTCATATATTAAGATCATTTGGACTGATAATAACAATATTGCAAGGCACAATGTGAGGGTGCAGAAAAAGAGGCAGACAGAACAAAAGGCAACATCAAGAAGTGGACAGCCATGAGATTTCTAAATTCTCAAAAGGCATTAAAGACCAGGGAAAGATGGAGAGAATTGGATGCAAAATCAAAGTTGGTGCCTCAAAACTCTGGTTAAGGGATTGATGATGATGATGATGATGATGATGATGATGATGATGATGATGATGATGATGATGATGATGATGATACTGTAACAATTTAACAGAAGTCCGAGTCTGAAAATATGCAACTTCTCCTTAGGCGTGCTAGTAAACTAATTTTAGTTTCTAGCTTCCGTACTTTTGAAATTCCCTACAAATTGTACTTTCTCTGCCGCAACAAAAGTACATAGTACCGTTTTATGTCTTATGTATTTGTAAATGTAATTTAATGTATGTTGCCTTTCCAACCACAAGCTGAATTAGTTCACATACGGAAAGTTTTATCCGGTTTCGGAACAAGTATGCATGGTGAACTCTAATCATTTGTACTGGGCTCTATGAAATCGTTCTCCAGCAAATAGTGAATTTCATTTTTCAAGTATTCCTGTTTGAGTGGGTTCATCTTGTATGGATGTTATTTTACAGGTTTTGAATCAACAATTTTAACGTCATGAAAAATTTTGTTTGTCCTTGTAGGAATATCCGAAAACAAGTGTACATATTTAAATAATAATGTTTATATTCATTTCTTTCTTTCTTGCTGCAAATTGAAAGTTTCTGGTCTAGATCTTTTATAACTTCCGAATTACGAAGATTTTATTGTTCCAAGTTCAACGGCGTCCAATTGATTTTCTTCACATAAATCCCCAGTTTTTAGGAAAGGTACCACTAAACTAATTGTTTGATTTACTGGGCTATCTTTTTCAATATACTAATAATCCATTAATTTATTAAGACCTGAGTAATATAATTATAATTTAATCCATCTTTCTCTTTTTTTACTTTGTAAAAACCGTAAAATTTAAATTGAAGAAAATGCTTTCCTAACAGTAGACTGCTGAGTGAATATTTTGCTTACAACATGAACTTTATGAGTTAAGGAGTACTTATCAGCAGAAGATCAGTATGTTCCAAGGTTTCAATCCTATGCTCTTCAAGATGATTCTTAAAATCAATAGCAACAGTTTTTGAATTATTCAAGCAACACAAGTTGTTAGAAACTTTCATAATCATGTTCAACTTTCTTGGCTAAGTGCCATCTACCACATGCGTGTCCGTAGAAGCTCACTAGCTTTACCAACTAGTACACACTGTAGTAACTGAGTCCAATAATCCCTTGGCCATTTGAAATTTTCTGCAGCTTTTTCAAAACGAGGAAATTTTTGTCTGCTCCTTTTTCTCTAAAAGGGGTAACTGCTCAAATTTTTTTCTGCAATATCAAACCTTGAATCTGTATGTGAAGTGGAATCGTGTTTTCCACATGCCAGCTCTAATTGTTTCATTCTAAGTTGAACTTCACTTTCATCCTTCTCTTTTTTCATCTGTCGCTCCCTCTCTCTCTCTCATCGTTTTCAAATTGTAATTGTTTATCTTTCTCCCTCTCCTTTCTCCCTTCCTCTTCTTTTTCAAATTGCAACTACAATTGCTTCTCTTGCAGCTGCATTTGTTTCTTTTTTTCCCCTGAAGCTCAAGCCTCCTTAACTCTACTTCCATTGTCATTACTTTAATGTCATTGTCTGTCATAGGCATACTGACTGATGCCAAAACACTTTTATCAAAAGCACTTTTCCCAACCAAATATTGGATCAAAATATTTTTAATTTCTTCTTCCGTTAAAGAAGATTTTGCTTCAGAAAGATCATACTTTCTGGTAAAATTCATCAACTCATCTTTCTTAACACTATCCAAATTCTGTTGTTTTGGATTAGAAAGAAACATGTCCACTTTTGATGACATTGTAAATGAAAGCCTGTTGTTTTCAAATAAAAATATAAAATAGTACATGGGATTTAGAGTCTAGGGTAAAATTTAAATTTCAAAAAGAAATTTCTGAAATGTTTAAAAAAAATTCATATATCCTAGGACGAGCGTCCAAATGTGATTCTAAGAATCAAAACACACGTCCTATCACTAAATAGTCCTCTAAGAATCTGGGTTCTAGTCTCGACTACTTATAAATATGGAGGGAAATGACGTCAGATGTAATCCAATAAATAGATAACTATAATTCCTCACTTGAATCCGTCTTTGTTTCCGAATAATTCTAGAATTAATTTCCTTGAATATCTTTCTGAATTGTTGATAAGAAAGTCAACTTTTTGAGTGTCCAGGAAAATAAATTATTGAATCTAAAAATCAGATGAAGAATAAAATATTATGGCAAAAATTTAAAAGATCTTGTTTCTTCAAGGATTTGAATGACTGCTTAAATAAATATTAAGAATGCGTATTAGCACTCAAAAACATCACTTCGAATCTCGCGAGATTGGTCATGTGGTCTCTTATTGCGCTATTTATGTCACGTCCGCAGTACAGACCAACTTAAAAACCAATCATAAAAATAGATTGTCTACAAACATTGATCACGCGGAAAAAGTATGTCCGTGATGCTGAGAAATCAATTTAACTTCCAGTTAATTTGTTACCATGGTAAGGCGAACGAAATGCCAACCCTCACGTATTACTATTTCGTCTTAACTAAACCAAAGTTTGTGCTAAAATTATGTCTGACTACTCAAAATAGAATCCTGAATTCGAGAAAAAATATTCATTGCATTTAAAGGCAATGAAACAAAAATGAAATAAAAAGAATTTTAAACCTTACACACTAGCAATTTAATCATATATACGTAACATACATACATACATACATACATACATACATACATACATACATACATACATACATACATACATACATACATACATACATACATACATACATACATACATACATACATACATACATACATACATACATACATACATACATACATACATACATACATACATACATACATACATACATACATACATACATACATACATACATGCTTGCATCCATGCTGACAGACGGAAAGATATATTTTGGTTAATAAATACATGCAAAGATAAAGCGCAAAAGAGACAGCTTGTCAGGATTCAAGGTTTTTTTACAAAAGGGTTTTGAAATGTTTTAAACCAATGATACAGTATATAAACAGTTTGGACTGCATTTCCAAGAAATAACGGTCTAATTCAGAATCTTATAACGCGCATATTGACGGTGCACGACTGATCGGATGGTAACAATAACATTCACAAAGTCAAAAAGAGAATAAAATAGCTTTATTCGTTTAAATGCCATCAAGCTTATCTTGGCGTGGATATAAAATTTAATGAAATGGAAAATGCAAGTACAAAAAAGACATTGACTTACTCTCCCACGCCAAGATTAGTGGCGTGCTTGAAAATATTTCCTCTTGAAAACATTGCTTTATCCCAACGTTGTGTTTTAGATAGTTGAGAAGGCAGAAAATAAAATTTTATAGATCCTTACCATGATACCATAAATTTCTCTTTTTCCAAAGGCCGGGTCAATCTGCTTTTCATTTATGGCGACCTTTTACAGCGGGTATATGTCTTATAATGGGACACGGGTATGAATTTCAATGAACGTTTACTGCGTACTCTTGAGGTATATTACAAAAGTTACTTTTTGTATCTGTGAATAGAAAAAGGTTATTATTATTTCTAGACTATAGAACGATGGAGATTTATTCAAATCTTTGATAACTATTTAACTTTCATTTGTCTTCTTCTAAAGCCTTTGAAGTATCCAGTATAAACGAGATTCAAGTTTGTTTTTATGAGGTTGGAAATTCGTAAACATAGTATTTTCCTATTAATATAATCAAGGACCTTTATTAATTTTTCTTCACTGAAAAAGAGAATTATTGGCACGCAACTTTTCTTGCTTCAGATGCATTGTCTGTCTAAATGAACCATGGTAGTTGTAAATTTTGATCTGAAGTCATGGGTGGGCTTGGCTTATTAGACAGTGTAATAATTGTTTTCCTGGGTAGTAGGTATTATTTCATATTGCTTATTCCTTAAAACTATTAAAAATGGATATTATTCTCCAGAAACTTTTTTTGTGACCAGGACAGTGATATTTTGAAATTTACCTATTTTCTAAAGCATTCCAGACAGATTCAGCGCTGAGCAAACTTGGAGTAATTTCTAGAACGTTCTAGAACTTTCAAGCAATATAAATAGTACATGCGACTCAAGCCCATCAATTCATTGTAGTTCCAGCTGCTGAAGTGGATACATATCTGCATTTTTCTTAGATGGCATCCAGAGGCTGCAAGAATCCGGCAGATGCATTTCGCTACGTCTGCAACCAATTTATCGCGACAAGAGCAAAAAGAACCATGGAAGCATGTGCTAAAATGTGTGAGGACTACAAGGCATATTTCGGCGTGCCTATAAGGGATCAAGACAAACCCTGACCGTCGAGTACTGCAAAAAAAAAAAAAAAAATGAAAGGGAAGATGGACGATTGTTGCCCGGAATTTTATGTTATAAAATTTGTTAAAATTTTTAAATTTGTCAAAGTTTTTAATTTAAAATGTTAAAATTTTTAAGCTGTAAAAGTTGTTAATTTTAAAAATGAAAAGTTTTCCTAGCTCTCTGACTTGCTGATCTCTTCATAAGACGGCTGCTTTCTTTCCAGAGGAGTGGTACGGAGAGCTCAGGGCAGCGTGGCACCGCGTGAGATGGATGAAGGGAGGTAGGGAAACGTGATAGCATGTGCATTGCTGTCCGTCCTAGGTTTGTAAGGGTACATCATGCAGAAGTAGCAATTGCTTGAGTGGTCAGTGGGTTCCTGACAAATTTATGCGAAATTCATGGCTCTCTTGTCCTCTCTGTACTATCATAAAAAATACTTTTATTTCATCCAGGACTAATGTGTAAGAGATTCTCGCAGCATTTTTCATATATAATCTATTTGGGCTCTGTGAAGCCCATAATAGAATCAAAGGTGTATACGTACATGTTTGAATTGAAATACTATCCTTTTCAAAGAAGACAAAGAGCTGTATCTCAAAAGGAAGAACATATATGATCTCGATCTTATGAGCCAGTTAAACAATAGTTCTTATTCTTTCTTGTCTGTGATAGTCTCAAAATTGTATCGATCTTTTTTAAGTAAGCAATCTTTGGAGGTTTGTATTACCTACTACAACTTAGGTTAGTAGAAATACAGAAGTTTGTATGGCCCAATACAATTAACCTTAGTAGAAATGGTGAGGTTTGCATTGCCCAATTTCAACTTAGCTAAGTATAATTACCAAGGATTGTATTGCATAATGTACCTTAGCTTAGTAGAAATACAAAGGATTGCATTGCCCAATGCAACTTAGCTTAGTAGAAATACAAAGGATTGCATTGCCCAATGCAACTTAGCTTAGTAGAAATACAAAGGATTGCATTGCCCAATGCAACTTAGTTTAGTAGAAATACAAAGGATTGCATTGCCCAATGCAACTTAGTTTAGTAGAAATACAAAGGATTGCATTGCCCAATTTAACTTAGTTTAGTAGAAATACAAAGGACTGTATTGCCCAATGCAACTTAATTTAGTAGAAATACAAAGGACTGTATTGCCCAATATAACTTAGTTTAGTGGAAATACAGAGGTTTGTATTGCTCAATACAACTTAGCTTAGTAGAAATAGAGCTTTGTATTTCTCAATACAACTTAGCCTAGTATAAATACATGTGTTTGTATTGCCTAATACAATTTTGTTTAGTAGAAATATAGAGGTTTATATTGCCTAATACAACTTAGTTTAGTAGAAATACAAAGGTTTGTATTGCCCAATACAAATTAGCTTAGTAGAAATATAGGTTTGTACTGCCTAATACAACTTAGTTTAGTAGAAATATATATATATATATATATATATATATATATATATATATATATATATATATATATATATATATATATATATATATATATATATATATATATATATATATATATATATATTAGTGCATGTTGTTCACTTGGAACAAATTGTAACATTCCTTGTAGGATACTGTTGGGTTACCTCCACTTAAAGATCTAATAACGCCACTATAATCACAAGTTGAAATCCGGAGGAAAAGCTTTTCACAGCTTCGAACAGACTGCCAAATGAACGATAAAATACAAATTTCAAGGTGTAAATTAGAATATCTAACTCGATATATTTTCGTTTACCTTGATCGCCATGGGATGAAACGGTTTGTGCAGGCACTGACGTTGATGACGTTATGCGATTAGTACTTGGGCAAAATCCACATAGGAAATAATTAGATGGAAGGATAAAGCAAAAGGGGTGGGAGTGGTGTTAAAACAATATCTAGATCTTAGGCACACCCTGAAATAAGTTAGACAAAATATAGCCATTTTAAAAGTATTGCAACATGTGTTTTGAATTATCTGTACAATTTCATGAAAAGAAAGTTGTCTATTAGTAATCGAACTTCAAAAAGAAGTTTGAGAATAATTTGGCCAGGAATAAGTAAACTGGGTAAAAAAGAATATTTAATGTACGCTATGATGGTTTGTGAGATGATGTTATTTGGTAAAAATATGTTTGAGATATAGTATTGAAAATATATTTTTCGTAATGGTTGACCTAAAGATCAGTTGCAAAGTTCTTATAAAGGGGAGTTCTTAGTCCTGCACATGTGCGCTCTTTCAAAATATAAACAACAATGTAGACTATGCGTCATTTATATTAGAATATTTATAATACTTTGTGGAACAATTTTAGGAAGGATTTTCCATCGAGAAATGAAAGAATATTTTTCTATAGAAGAATTTTGAAATATGTCCAGTACATCATTATTTCTTTTTTTTTCTGTTAAGAGGTTAGTGTTAAGGCTTTTGTCAGGATAGTGTGACTATATGGGACAGGTTGCTACATGTCTGCGGCATAATACACTATTGATAGGCATCACTGTAAACTGCCATACTGCCGACATCGTAGCCATAGGACTGAAATATTGTTACAGCTACGTTAAAATCAAAATCGCACAAACACATTTCCTCGCGATGAACAAAACCACATCGGCCACTTCTGATTTTCCTTCATCGCAAATATGTAGAACTTAATCTAAATTTTATTTGCGGTCAATTTAATTTCGTTGTGAAAATCAAGAGTATAACTATGTGGATTACACCTGGCAGATTGCGAAGTTAAATTCTTTATTTCATTATCAGACCGTGTTACTATTACTTATTTAAACTAATTGCAATTTTATTAGGTGCAATCTTGGTTCAGAAAAGAATGTGTCGACTTTCAAAAATGTTTGATTTCATAATAGAATCCCGAATTGGACTGTTAATCTTCAACCAGTTTGAGAAATTCAACTCACGTTCTCTCTATTAAGATCGCCACCTTGTGACTTGGAGGAATTGTTTTTCTTTAAAATGGCTTTTCAAGTCACGACACAGTAATGAATTTGATTTATTTGTTTGGGATATTTAAAGAAACAGAGAGAGATTGAGAGAGAGAGAGAGAGAGAGAGAGAGAGAGAGAGAGAGAGAGAGAGAGAGAGAGAGAGAGAGAGAGAGAGAGAGAGAGAGAGAGAGAGAGAGAGAGAGAGAGAGAGAGAGAGAGAGAGAGAGAGAGAGAGAGAGTATGTATTTGGTATCTTGAGAATGATCTGGGAGTTTAAGAATTTATTACAGTACTTCTCTCCATTAGGTACTCATGCAAATTACGCAGATCTTTTACCTGGCTATACTCGGCGAAGTAACCTTATGTTTTAGTACAATTTTCGATTTAATTCAAGAAATACTTGAAAGCAGTATTCCCGAGTTTTAAAAACTGTTACACCTTTTTGTATTAAACCTATATTACGTAAATAGCAAATGATTAAATCTGGACAAAGTGGCATAAAACTTCAATATAGCATCAAACATTTAGAAGTCCAATTTGTATAATAATAATAATAATAATAATAATAATAATAATAATAATAATAATAATAATAATAAAGAATGTAATAAAAACACTTTCCAAAAAAAAATTTTTTTCGATACTGTTATATTATTGATACGGTCATTAATTATTCCCCTAATTAACAAAACATATAGCGTTGATGTTTGTCTTAACTAACAATGTCTGTTTATTGTATGTGCTTGGTATATGATAGCTGAATCCTGAATATCCTAGATTTTTTGATAGCTGAATCCTGAATATCTTAGATATTATATTATAGATGAATCCAGAATAACCTAGATAGTATATGACAAATGAATCTGAATATTCTAGATATTGTGATAGCTGAATCCTGAATAACCTCGATATTATATGATATCTAAATCTTGAATATCCTAGATATTATGATAGATGAATCCAGAATAACCTAGATATTATATGACAAATGAATCTGAATATTCTAGATATTGTGATAGCTGAATCCTGAATAACCTCGATATTATATGATATCTAAATCTTGAATATCCTGTATATTATGATAGTTGAATCCAGAATAACCTAGATATTATATGACAAATGAATCTAAATATTCTAGATATTATGATAGCTGAATCCTGAATAACCTCGATATTATATGATATCTAAATCTTGAATATCCTGGATATTATGATAGATGAATCCAGAATAACCTAGATATTATATGACAAATGAATCTGAATATTCTAGATATTATGATAGCTGAATCCTGAATAAGCTAGATATTATATGATAGAGAATTTTAAATAACCTAGATATTACCGGACAGTCACACCATGGTCATCTATCAAATATTACAATTCCTCCATATTATCTGACTGACTGTACCTTACCTCTCTTCTTTTAAAAATTTAGCTCAAGACATTTAGCATTTTTATAATGAATTTTTCTTCGGCATTCTACATCAATATTCATGACAGAGGGAAGTTTATGACAGCTGATAAGAGTGATGGCATGGTGACGTGGTGCAATTGCTTCTTTTTTCGTTATCTTTGTCAAAGCATTGTTTATACAAAATTGGAATAAACAATGCCACAAACACCTCAATGAGGCCGATGCACCGCAATCGGTTAAATGACATTATACTGGATTATTAATTGTTTAATAAATCTTTTACATTTATAGTTATCTTGCCGAAGACAAGAACATGAATACACAAGTTGCAAATAGAAAATGGAAAATGGTAAAATATTATTTAGAAATTACTCATTTTAAATACAAGGGAGATATTTTCCATTATCATTGTAAATATACTTTGATTTATCAACAACTTAATTTATAACTCTAAAATAGTTTGTTGTTAATTCTAATACATATAATAATTATACTGCAAATATATGAGAAATTGGATGTTCTATATGAGAAATGGGATATTCTATGTTTTTTTTCTTCAGCTTATGATGTAGTCCTAAATGTCTAAATGCATTGTCTTTATTTCCCCACCCATAGCAATGAGGTCGAAACGTAAGTGGTTATTTAAAAAAAAATGGCTGACAGTTGCATGAGTTAGGTGAACTGATTTGACACCTTGCCTGAATAATTTTGTGGATAACAGCTGCACATTATCTACGTCAACTGCCCGTATATAATCCGATGCGACATACTGTAATCAAACTGTAATCAGTTCTAGATGAAATTTATTTTAATACGTTGCGGAATTATGATGTTTAGATTGCGTCAAATGACTTGATGAGAACTTATTACCTCGTCAGTAAATGCATCGTTAGAACAGGGACTAACTAGTCTTCATATGGTAAAATGATTTAAACTCGGTTTTAAATAACAGCTAGATGAAGTTGAAGGCAGATTGGGTGATAATTAAAACCATTGTGAAGAGATAATTGTTCAATAAGATAACAACATTACTCTGGTTCGAAATACTATCAATATCTGTTAATTTGCAACAATCTGAAATTATATATTATTAATATAGAGAACGCTTAAATAATTGTACAAGAACTTTGATTTATCTATGCCAGACAAGAAGCATTTTGGAAAAAGTCTCAACATATACGGTAACAGAGAAATCATGGAAACGCCAAAGAGTGAAGGAAAACATGGGAAGGGAAACGCCGAAGCATGCTTCTCTGAATAAACGAGCTTACATACCTACCTACCTATCTACCTACCTACCTACCTACCTACCTACCTACCTACCTACCTACCTACCTACCTACCTACCTACCTACCTGCCTGCCTGCCTGCCTGCCTGCATGCATGCATGCATGCCTGCATGCATGCATGCATGCATGCATGCATGCATGCATGCATACATACATACATACATACATACATACATACATACATACATACATACATACATACATACATACATACATACAAGTTCCTAATGTCTTGCTAAAGGCGCTTTCAAAGACGTGTTTGTTTACAAATAAAGAGATCAAGTCAAACATAGCAATCAACGCTAGTAATGCTACTGAGGGTCTTTATTTCTACCACTCCGGCAAGAATCGCTTGACAGACGATTGAACTGAGCGGTTTTATTTTATTGCACATGGACTGACTGTTAGAAGAACATTTCTGGTTCCTTCTTTTGAAGAATGCATTGGTTCTAATACAAAATTGACCTTAGTAAAAAAAGTGATATTTCTGTTACTAGAATCACTTGCCACTGAAAGCCATATCTAGTGTTTGGAAAACAACTATTTTTAATTATACAGACCTTGAGTGTGGTGTGTGTTTAAAGGCTGGTGTATTCTTGGTATTCTTTTTCATGTCATTAAAACGCACATTTTAGAAACGAATTAATATTTTAATGATCAAATATAATAAGTCTCAAAGGCAAAATTGTTGTTTATGGAGAAGTTATAATGGGATCAAGAGATGTGATGTGATTATGATTTTTAACGTAGCTTTAACCGTTTGTCAGCCACATCGCTGCGATGTCTGTCTGCAGTGTGGCAGTTTATAGTGATGTCTATCATTGGGACATCTTGCCGGAGACATGTAGCATGATGTCCCACCCAGTCACATTATCCTGACTCCAGGCCGACCAGTCTTAACACTAACATCTTAATGCTGAGCGTCAAGCGATGCAGCTGTTAGTACCAGTTTTGTAAGTCTTTGGTGTGACTCGACAGGGAATCAAACCCACGACCTCCCGCATCCGAGGCGGACATTATAACTACTAGGCCACCGGAGCGGTTCGGCATCAAGAGACGGTGAGATGAAACCGAAACCGCTGTTTAATGTATTTGAGCCTTTTTCTCTCTCGTGGAACAGTGTTGTTTGGTTTGTTCTTTTAACATGGGTGGGTGGGGTGGGTGTAGGGTTGTTGTTGTTCTGATAGTCCAAAAATAGTTATATTAATAGTTCATTGATTTGTAGGCTAAGTTTCTACGTGTCAAAATATGAAAATGTTTATATTAATGAGATGCTATCTTTAATAAATACTTATAGATAGGATTTGTTTAAAACTATAAAGGCTAAACGTTTTGATCTGCTATTTTTAAACAAAATCACACATATCGTTTTAGTGTCTATGCGACAAATTACAACAGAACAACATCCATGAATTATTTTGAACCAAAACCATACGCTATTGTTAGTAACTGTTCATTATTGTCATGGATTTGGCGTAGAAAATGTTATAATCAAGTCGAACATTTTGCGTGACGTTCATAGATACAAGAAATTAAAAGTATTTCAAATTACTGATGACGCTTCAAATCAGTCTGTTCTACGGTGAGCTAATCGTCAACCTTGCCACGATTCCTTTGAGTATGAATTGCATTCTTAAAGAGTCAGGTAGAGTAATCTGAAGTAAATTAAAGTCTCACACATTTGTTTGAATTCTAAATCAGACACAGTTTTCGCACAATGTTGTTAAAATTTTTAATCAAATCACTTACTACAAGACTTTAGATGTCGCCGCGCTGTGGCACTAGAAGTGGCCGTTTTTTGAGAGGTCATTAGATCAGGCACTAGTCCGTCCTCTAAATGTCGAACAAGGAATAACTAAAAACCAACTCAAGCAACCAGAAGACACTATTTTTTTTAGAGGCATTTCTTTAAAAAATCACATTTTTATCTTCTGGACAAAAGCAACAAAACTCCGTTTGAACGTACAACATCCTGTACATGGTTAATCCGATTAGCTGGGATTGAAAAATTGAGTAACATTTGAGGATGTGGTGGGGGTTGGGTTTGGTAGAGTCAATTAAATGAAAAAGGTTGTTATAAGTTTTTTTTTATTTGATATATTACTTTTTTATTTGTTATTTTTTGTATTTGTAGCATTTATTTGCCTTTTGTGTATGTTTCTGTTGTTCGTCTTGAAAAAGTAATAACTAGAATAAAATTAAGTTAGTGTCGTATATTTAATGTTTGATTTCTTGTTTTTCTGCATCGTGTCATTATTTATTTCAGCGGTCATTATTTCATTTGTTTGAGCTCTTCAGTCTCTTTGTATTGTAAGCAATTCTCATTTGTGTAAAAAGTTACATAATCTTCTCTCTGAAACCGAATCCATAAGACGGCTTAAAAGCACCTCTTACTTTGAGTTTACGATCGGAAAAAAATGTTATAAGTACAACCAGAAAATTATTTATCTTGTAATTATTGCTGTGATGACAAAAAAGATATGTGCATTAGAACTTAACTAAAGCAAGATCACAAATGCATACGAGTCGTTACTTAGGCCGATCCGTAGTTTTGGTCTAACACCGGACCTTTTTAGTATATTTTTTATTGATTATAATATCTTAGGACAATTATAAATGTTCGAAAAGTGTTCGATATTCTGAAAGAAGGCAGAAGCAAAAAACTTATAAAGGTGTGTGTATATATATATATATATATATATATATATATATATATATATATATATATATATATATATATATATATATATATATATATATATATATATATATATATATATATATATATATATATATATATATATATATATATATATATATATGCCTGCTTGACTGACTGCCTGCATACACACATATACATACATGCATACATACATACATACATACATACATACATACATACATACATACATACATACATACATACATACATACATACATACATACATACATACATACATACATACATACATACATACATACATACATACATACATACATACATACATACACGGGAAGCAAATGGTAGCAGCCTGAGACTTGAGACAATGCAGATAGAAGTATATCGATAAAGGCGAACTCTTCGACTCGGCCACTCGGTGCACCTCTTTAATTGATAATTTTGTTATTGGTGTATTTGTTGTGGGCCTAACGCCATTTTTAGCACATTACAGGCTACACGTGGTGACTAGTTTATCTGGTGGAGGACGAACTCCGAGAAACCCCGGGAAGAACCACCAACCCACGAGAATCTACTGGCAAGTTTTCCCCACATACAGACGCAAACCGAGTCCGAAACTTGAATCCATTTGGACAGAGATGAGATGGCAATGATCGGTAAAGGTTAAAAAATAAACAGATTGATACAAGTCAAAATAGTTCCTATTCAGATATTCTCTTTGCCTTAAACCCTTGTGTTTAGTTCCCACTCAGATATCCTATTTGAATTGAATCCATGATTACTGCTGTGGGTAGCTAGCTCTGCTATCTAACCCACTATTTGTATTTCACTGTCTACATCCTGTAAAGTATGTCCGATGTACACGTCTACAATCAATTTCAAGAACAACACAAACCAAAGCACCTATTTAAAAAAAAATACATCGTTATCTTTATTTATTAAATATCAATATCCGAAGAGTCTCATCGTAACCGTAAGGTAAGAAATTTTACAGGGTCCATGAGATTATCCCCTGACCCATAGGCATCTAGCGTTAAAACTGACCGCAGTATTGCAGTATCTACAATTCTACATGCTCATTTCCTTCTTCATTTGTTCCTCCAAAGTGGTCAGTAGAAGCAGAAAATACTTTATTGTAGTCGGTGTCATCATTGAGGTTACCGCTATGCAGGACATATTGATATTGAAATGGCATACCATTATTTGCACCTTCTTCCTCCCCCACCTACCCAAAACAAACCACAATGAGAGCGAAACAACCGTAGCGTTTCCTAGAGTATTTTTTTTTTTGGTTGAAAATCACAGTTAATTAAAATTATACACTCCGTCCAATTAACTCCAATGCCTATTTGTTTAGCCCCCACCCCAGCCCCCGGCAGTGTGTCTGGATCCGCCACGAACGCCCAGAAGGAATCGGTACACAGTTAGTACTTCCAGTTCAGTACCCACGAATGTATTTCTTATCTATTTTTAGAACATTTTTTGCTCTCACATTATGTTGGTGATAGAAGAGTTTTATTGATGCATTTTTGGTAGGGTTTTAAAGGTAATTGTTTAATCTTTAGAATGTGAGCTTATGGTGTGGTTGTCTGTGTGTATTGCCGCGGCAGTGCACAGTGAGT
Source organism: Potamilus streckersoni (assembly GCA_016746295.1). NCBI lineage: Eukaryota > Metazoa > Mollusca > Bivalvia > Unionida > Unionidae > Potamilus > Potamilus streckersoni. The sequence goes on from JAEAOA010000631.1 coordinate 2,251,419, forward strand.
GACAAGGCCTTGGTGATGAACCGGAAGAGAAATCAGTGTTCCATTGCATGGTGTTTTGTTTACAATTCAGCCTCTCAAAAAAATGCAGGTCAACCCTTGACAAGAACTTAAGGGTGAAGTCATCTTTGAAGGTATTTTAGATTAATATATGATTTGTATTGATTGTCACACAGGGAAGAGTTTAGTACTGACAAACGAATGTAGAGAATATATAGTCAAATTAATTGTGTTCTATGGCCAGAAGAGGAGGAAATGTCGAGGTCTGACAAGGAAAGATAACTCTTCTAGAATAATGAGGTCCATACTCCGTTTGAAGCGTTACTAAAATCTCGTATCCAGTACTCTTGTACCCAAATACATACATTTCGTAATGTCTTCCGTATTCTGCAGAACTCTGTTTCAGTGTCTTTTAGTTCTCTACAGGAATTTTTTATCACGCTTCCGTATACTATGGCGATAGTACTACAACAGTATGATGATACAACGCTTATCTGATCGATTCGGTGATACGTACGCAAGAAAGGAACGGAAATGTTTACACCCGAATAAGCCATGGACAATAAAACATGAGAAAATATTTTTCATGTTATCGCGGTCGGCAATGAATAGGCTGTATGTCAAATTTCGTCTAGAAAAAGTTTAATTCAGCAAAAATACGTTCAGCTACCATTTTTGTCATGTGATCCATAACGTGGGCACGTGCCTATGATGTCACTAATTTGAACTTTTACTAGTACTGTAGCAATTTATGACTGAGATTAGTCCATCAACTAAATGTATTTTTACCCTAGTTTATGGCTTCTCAGCAAATGTATCAAAAACTTAGTCTTTTAAACAAGTTTGGATCGAACTGATTTCTTTTTGGTATGCCAGAAAAGTCCTATACTCCATATTTCATTCTGATCAGATCTGGTGTGTGTGTGTTTGTGTGTGTGTGTGTGTGTGTGTGTGTGTGTGTGTGTGTGTGTGTGTGTGTGTGTGTGTGAAAGATCACTTCCTACGTATCTATTACTATCACTTCATCGGTCAATACATGTTCGCTGCTTTTAATCGCAATAGGCTTATGCTACAAGTAAAAGACCCGTGTATGTACTTTTGGAGTTTAGTTCAGACGTTCCTTTTTGATGTTATTTAAACGTAATTGTAAATGTAGCATTACAAGTTATAGCAAATGGCAGCCTTCAAATTCTGGTCAACATTATTTAATTGCAAACCGCGAGGAAAATATTTTACAATATAATACCAACATTAATTCTTTCGATTATTAATTATAATCATCTTTTACTTAATATCGTGCATGTTATACTGCAACGCATGTTGTTTCCCTATGTCTACGTTGTTGGACGTTCTAAAAGAAGAAACGCTCCATTGACAAGAGACATGCATTTATTCATTCTATCATTAAATTACAACGTCTTGTTGCAAGCCTTAACAAGCTGAAACTTTATTAGCCCTGTTTTGATTAAACAATTTTCTTTTTGTATCCCAGAAAGGTTTTTAATATTTCTTTTATTACTTTGATTTAAAATTAACTATATCTAAGATTTATATATTTATGGTACTTAAATGTAGCAATATTTGTAACTTAACTCTTACTGACATTTATCCATAGTAGTGGTGATTTGTCTCTGTTGTACGAGAGCCGCGATAAACATTATAATCAGAAGAAGTACATGTTGAAAATATATGTGTTTATGTAATTATGATTTTTAACTTAGCTTTAACAATTTTTCAGTCATATCGCTGAAATGTCTGCAGTGTGGCAGTTTTTAGTGATGTCTAGCACATGGGCATCATGCCGCAGACATGTAGCATGATGTCCCTCCCACCCAGTCACATTATTCTGACACCAAGCCGACCAGTCCCAACATTAACCTCTTAATGCTGAGCGTCAAGCGAGGCAGCTGTTAGTACCATTTGTGTAAGTCATTGATATGACTCCACCGGGGATTTAACCCACGACCTTCCGCATCCGAGTTGGACGCTCTAACCAATAAGCCACCGGAGCGGTTTTGAAAATATATATACCTGCCTTCATAAACGTAAAGAAAATTCAAAGCGTGTGTGGTACTTCGAAGAAGACATTGTTATAGTTTCGGAGAAGCAAATGTCTTCAAACAAATGGGTAAATAAGGTGTCAGATGTTAGAGGGATTTTCCAAATTGTACTGTAAAGGTATCTCTCTTTATGGGCTTGATTAGGGATTGCACTTAACCGCAGGTATCACCAAACATACCCAAGAATTATTAAGAGAGAACTTTTGAAAAGCTTTGTTTGCAAATTGAACATAAAAAAACTGTCACATAGACGGGGTAAATTGATTTGACGTCTGACCATTATATCGGTGTGTTGACAACAGAAGTACATTGAAGGAATAAGAACGCCATCATCACCCTTAAATATACGCCGTGAGTCACTTGTCCGTACGCGCTTAAAATATGCCAAAAGCCAGCAGACAATAGACTAACCTTTTGTTATGTTAGATGTAATATAAACGGTGAGCAATTTGGCCGAATCTAAAACAAGCTGGCAACATTATACTCACTACTGCCTTAAAGTAATACTTTTAGTACTTCCAGCTAAATTGTGACAAAAGAAAAATTACATATAATGCATAACAGGTGCCATATTTGCTAATCAAATTACATATATCTATTATTTAATTCAATATTAACATATTTGATATAGCAGCACTTAGACAACACAATCTCCGTTATAGGTGGTACCCGCAATAAAACAAGAACAAAGGGACTGAATATATGCCGCGAAACTAAAATATAACAACAGGGATTGGTTAATTGCCTATTCACAAGATATAGTAGATGTAAACTTTGCATATTAAAAAATTTAAAAAGCCTTAAGAAAGTTTTACCATTAGAAACGGGAAAGACGAATTTGTAGTTCTAACCTCCAAAACTATTTTCACTGCTTTTTCTATAGCTCGATAAATAAATTGTAGTTGATGCAGACAATCTGTATTCATATCATTTTTGTTCAAATTTCAACTTATCACTAACTTTTGTGTAAGTTTTATTGACTTAACTTTAATTATTTCACAATTAATTATTTTGCAATAATGTGCATGAATTCAAACTACTCTGTAAAACAAAAAAGAAATGAATTGATTTTATCTAATCATTCATTCATATCTTTAATAAGAAAATTTCATTTTGTGAAGTTTATATCAATGCCGTAATCCACAATAAATTATGTATTTCCAAAATAAATGGACAATAACAACAAAATGAGCCATCAGCTGAATGATTGAGACTTTATATGATGCAAGACACTAGATGAATTGAACGCAATTATTAAATTTTTCTTTCCTAAAAATGCGTAAACTTTATGAATATTAGATTAAGACGTAATTATATCTAACTTCAAGCAAATTTAGTGCTTTGATTACAATGGCAACAAAAGAAACATATAGGAATATTTGACCTTCATCAAACTTACTAGTCAGATATGGTTTTAAGCCTGGAAAACACAAATGGCACATTGATAATGTGCATATTGTTATTGTTGCAGTCATAAAAGTTAAAACGAACGAATGCAATCATCACCATGCCCTATAAAAAATCGCTTCTACAATACTAAACATATAGGAATATTTGACCTTTATCAAACATACTAGTCACCTTTCGATGGGAAAAAAGACATTCTGGATAAAACTTTACTCATAGGAGGCATGCCAATAAAACTGAGGGTAAAAAGGGGATGAGGCAAGAGAAAATATGAAACTTGAAGTGCTTTTGCCATATTTTTTAAGATGTTAGTAAAAGATTTTTAGGAGTGTTAAATGGGTTTAATTGTGAAATGTGACGCCAGCCAGCTGGATGAATATCAATTACGGACATAATTATCCAAGTTAATTATAGTAGGAATTCTTATTTCTGGACATCAATAGCCACTAGGAGGCGAATGGACATTAATCAATAGCCACTATGAGGCGAATAGACACTAATGCTTATATTTTTATGATACCAGATCATGGGTATTAATAAGCACGAGCATAGTACCGGTCTGCAAAACAGAGACTCACTTGTTTGGGAATATGGCACCACCCAAGTCTGTGCCAGATGTTTTCAAGAAATTTTATGATATAAACCTTATATACAGCGCTTTCGGTAAAGGTTTGTATGTTCACTTTATTAGCTTTGATGATTTTTTCATATGAAATTTAGCAGTAACTGTCTTTAATAATTATCTGTAATGAGCATTTTCAATGGCTACATTGTTACCATTAAGAAATGGTCAAAGTACAAAGAGATATATGAATATAGGTCTTTTGTCTTTAACACGTAGGACAATGCCACCCTCATGTGCCTTGTGGGTAAATCTGTTGCAGGACAATGACACCCTCATGTGCCTTGTGGGTAAATCTGTTGTGTGGGAAGTTGTTGGTTTTCTTGTGTGGTGATTTTCAAATAAAATCTATCATTAAACATTTCATATATTGTTTAAAATAATATGAGATATGCTTAAATTGTCATGCTCTTTAAAAGATTGGAAGCTTCTCTCCAAAATAAAATTTTACATACGTGCAAGGATATGAAATGACAAAAATAAATACTACCAAGTTTAATTTTTATCTTCTTTTGTGGAATAATCAACTCAAGGTTGGGCGGTATTATTTATTGTTCATATTTTATTACCTGGCTCGTGTCTGGTGTAATATTCAGGGAATCCAGCAAACATCATAAGTTGCGGGTGGGTGCGTGTTGGAGGCTGATCACTTCTATTTAGGTATTATGGAATTGCGAACTTCAATCACGATTTACTTGCTAACGAAATTGAAGAGCTTTATAACGTGCAAAACTACACACCTTCGAAAATGCTGATTTCACAAATGGAGAGCTCCTATAATGATTAGCAATTTTACGCTTTGCGAAAAGAAACATTAACACACAGTTATTAAAGAATTATGCTTAGTTTAAAGTTACTTTCAAAGATAAATTAGTGTCAATTCAGTAAGTCATGAAACTTATTTGGAACAAATTTGTTTCTCTTAAAACGTAGACATGACCTCGAAATTGGTTGGCGTAAGTATAATATCCATCCAAATTTGAATAGCAAATCGCCAGATAAAAGAGTCGCTTATTTAGGGGTGAAACTCAAATATTCTTGTTCACCCATTTGCTTCAGATCAAAGTGCCTTTATATGTCCTCTTGCTTTTATGCATGGACAGAGTAAACAAAAGTAAAGAGTCACTAGCACTTGTATAATGAAAGAATGATTAACGCATCCACAGTTTCAATGATGGACTCACTGGTCTGCGGAATGACAGAAAATAAAATATATAAAAATATACAAAAGAAGCAAGAAAGACTGATATGTAATTAATCAACATTATTCACAATCAGTTATTAATTTACCCGGTAAAAGACCTGCACAAAGAAATACGATTTCAATTGAATTGATACAACGTAATTAATTATTCATGAGGTATTCAAGCTATATCGATTAATTACACAAGGATAATCAGCAGTGAAAATTTCAACATATTGGACTTAATTTAAACGGTTGTCTCATAAATACAGGCTTTCATTTCAAAACATAGGAAATTGCACGTTGTCACACAATGTGAACGAAATTATCGGAGAATGAGTATTTACAAATTCATAACATTTACTGTTGTTCAAGAAAAGGAAAGATAATTATGCAGATTTAGATACTTTATTAGCAATGTACTTAAAACGTCACCTGCTTCGATTGGTAATTATCTCAAATTTGCAGGTAAAACACCTGCTTAAACGTATCCGATCCGATCCGATCCAATATAAAATAGATTAAATAACATTACTAATTGCTAGAAGGGAGGAAATGCAGCCATATGGATTGGTTGGTTGGTTAGTTCTCAACGACACTTTTAATGACATATTGGCTATTGTTCATAGGAAAATGAATTCTAGTACTTTTCCGAAGAACATTATGCAAGGAGTTCCAGAGATTAAGCTCGTCTAAACTTAATTTAATAGAGGGTTAATTGCAATTACTTGAATATTAATGAACTTCTTGACGATTTATTTTTTGTGATAAAGCATAACATGTTCACAGAGAGAGAGAGAGAGAGAGAGAGAGAGAGAGAGAGAGAGAGAGAGAGAGAGAGAGAGAGAGAGAGAGAGAGAGAGAGAGAGAGAGAGAGAGAGAGAGAAAGGGGGGACTAATCGTTAAATTTTCCAGAGTAATAGACAGCGTTACCAAAAACTTGGAGCCAAAATTTTCAGATCATAGATGGGCATTTTCAGGCGTCTGCTGTACATCTTAACACGTCCTGACTTCCATGGCTGTTCATGCCAGCAGCCATCTTTATGTGTAAGTGGAGGTGTTGGATATAATTTCGTAGAATGTAGAGTTCGTAATAGGTTAGATACAGGAAAATAGTCAATTAATAACAGCGACAACTGATGCCAACAACACAAATTTCTGAAAATATATTCACACCACCCAATTTTGTGCTGAACGCAATAAACACGTAAAGTATTATAAAGAAACAAACCAGAACCCGAATCGGACCACTGTTCTATTATGTGCCCGCTGTCTACGTTAGCTTCGAGTAAGCCACCAGATCACGTGTGCATCATCAGTTTAAATATGCTACCATCTCCAAATCTGAAAATTGAATTTTGAAAAACTGGGTGAAGTAGCGTGCAATACAATATGGCTCGACATTCCAACAGGCTCTCTTAAAATTATTGACACGCGGTATATACGCCCATAGTCTTTCTACAAATGATACTGGCAGTCGAAAGCAGTTGTGAAAATTTTATTTTTGGTCTTAATGAATAAAAACATTGAATCACTATGTAATTTCTTCAACTTAGACAACTGTAGAAGTGCTCAGAACATTTAACTGTTACTAAAATATTCCTTGTTGTTATGGATATAAAATACATGTCATGCACTCACAGAGACATATGGCCTGCAAATAAATAATTTGCAAGTATAAACAGAACATATTATTTTTGACAATACTAATATGTTTGCCAATAAAAACAGCCCCCTCTCCAGATGAAAAAAATGGAATCGATCTCTCTTTTTTCTTCCTTTATGTGATTGACCACAGTTTGGAGAAATGACAGATACATGAGAATAACAAGGTCATGACCTATTCTTACTAGTATAAATCCTAAAGTCATGCATGTGTATATATGAATACAGCTTTTTATGTGTGATATGTACTTTAATTTGAAAGAAAAATAAAATCATATAAACAACATTGACAAGCATGACAATTACGTGTACACATAATGGTGATGTACAATGTCATCCGAGACATTAAATACTGATTGTGCGTATTCAAAAATGCAAAACCGAAAAAGATCTTACATTTTTAATGAATAGATCTATAGAACATTCTTCCATAACTAAATGGCTCCTTTCCCATGCACAACCAAAATAGCTTCGTTTCCCGGAAAAACCAAAATGGCTCTTTTCCCTTGAATAAGCATTGTCCAACATTTGACAGCATAACACAGAAGCAAAGAAGTTGTTTGAGTTGAGACAGCGATGAATTTTATCAAGCAATGTTTGCTTCAACCTTTATACTGAGTATGCTATATTAGAATATAGTTTAGATTAAATTGGATTCCTAAATGTTTACCATTTTGATTTGGATATCAAGTATATATATATATATATATATATATATATATATATATATATATATATATATATATATATATATATATATATATATATATATATATATATATATATATATATATATATATATATATATATATATATAAATAAACAACACCAACACGTAGAATGTGTGACCGGTTTCGCTTTATTGCTTCAAGAGACTGAATTAAAAATGATTTGAATACCATTGTTTGCGTCAGTAAATATATAATGTTTCTATGTGATAAATAAACAATATGACTCAAACAGGAAACCGTCATATTTACATTTTTAATGTCTTATTCTTTAACAATATATATATATATATATATATATATATATATATATATATATATATATATATATATAAATTCAGCTCACTGCCTTTTTTGAAATCTATGTTTCAAGAAGCATTTGCACCTCAGATCACATAGAAAAGGAAATTTTTTATATTCAGTGAAAAGTCGGAAAATAAACGTGTAATAACAAAGACAGAAAGTGAAAAATATTTCTTGAAAATGTAATTGATGTTTGTGTCCAAATTCACCTGTTATATCTCATCTCTGTCCGTGTGCATTGCTTTTTATCTGGTGATAATGAGATTAATTTTTGTTGCTAAAAATTTGATAATAACTAATATTATTTTGTAGGCCATTAACTCGAAAAGCACCCAAACTATAGAAAATATAGGTATTTTGGCTCAGCGATGACGGAATTCTCGTCTGGTGAATAAACCCAAAGTACCATATGGTTTTTGATCTTGACAGAAACGATTCAGTTATTCTTATGTACCGTTCATTATGAACAACAGAACATTTAATTAGCATAATAATGTCTGCTAAATTCAGATCTACTGGATACCAACAAGTTAATTTAAGGTCATTGTGTTTGATTAGGATCTATACAGCCTAACTATTCAAGGGTTGGTAGCGGTGAACTATAATTTAGTGATTTTAACAGATTTGAAAAGGTACGCATGATTTTTTATAACGTCTTTTTTATTTTAACCTTTATTTGAATATAATGCCCATCATGAGAAAGAAGAGCCTTCAATCAAATTATCTGCAGCTGCAAGTACAGCATGCCAGACACTTGCAAATATATACCCACACGTACCATAAATATGTAAGAAAAGATGGAACAATTTGAGCATCCTTTCAAATGCATGCGCGCTTTACTGACATCAAGGCCGAATAGGGTGAGATATACGATTCGCTGTCATAGTCTACACTTTTGGGATGATTTCGTGATGTTCAGTATGGCTGTGAATCCATGGTGAGCGTGAACTGCAGACATGAATGGGAAAGCTGACGTCCCATACACAGTGAAAGATGTTTTACTTCATCAGCCGTTTTAATGAATACAATGAAACTGAGAAAGGTTTGCGTAAGATGGGTCTCACACATATTGAATGGTTAATCAAAAACTGTATTCGCCAAACAGTATTTATAAAACATGAAAGAATGAACAGAGACGTTTGAATGGAATTGTCAATGGGGATGAATAATGCGCAGAGACGTTTGAATGGAATTGTCAATGGGGATGAATAATGCGCAGAGACGTTTGAATGGAATTGTCAATGGGGATGAATAATGCGCAGAGACGTTTGAATGGAATTGTCAATGGGGATGAATAATGCGCAGAGACGTTTGAATGGAATTGTCAATGGGGATGAATAATGCGCAGAGACGTTTGAATGGAATTGTCAATGGGGATGAATAATGCGCAGAGACGTTTGAATGGGATTGTCAATGGGGATGAATAATGCGCAGAGACGTTTGAATGGAATTGTCAATGGGGATGAATAATGCGCAGTCAAGAATTTTATGCATATTATACTTCGATGTAAAAAGGTCCCTGTCCTCCATGTAATTGTGTCTTGTCTGACATTTGTATGCCTCCAAAATGTGTGGAACAGTACCGAACTAACACATTCGCGTACTGGTACTCCATGGCATCTCATTTCTTGAAGTAGCACATCATACAAACTTTGCCATACCCTCCAACCAGTCATGATTTATCTCCCAGTGATTTTTGGAATAGTTCTGTTATCAAAGATTCGCTGTGTAACAGCTATTTGAGAGCCGCCATGTGGTTTGTAATTTCCAGTGTAATAACACATTACCAAATAGTGAATACAATGGCACCTAATACGTTGATCATCTGACTGAACAAGTGTGTAGAGGTGGGGTAATTTGGGGGATGCTCTGACGCACCGTCCACAAATACAGAACTTGTTATACGGCGTGCTATTATTCCGAATTTCTACATATCACTCGTGCGATAAACCTCTTCTTTTTAGAATCGATGCAGAACTTATGCAGGTTCTTAGAGCTATCAAATAACCAGCATTTCGCATGGATAGTGTATTACACTTTGCGTGGGAAATTAGCATGACAGTCTATTACAGCTTTTATGGGAATCCTATGACATCGTATACTACTACTGCTGCTGCTACTACTACTATTACTACTACTACTACTACTACTACTACTACTACTTATTATTATTATTATTATTATTATTATTATTATTATTATTATTATTATTATTATTATTATTATTATTATTCACAAATTTAGGCCACGGTTAAACATGGTTTCATCACGAGTATACATACTTCATAATATTATAACGATGTTACTACCTCTAAGTATATTATTCACCATTCATTTGAGTCATTAAAGTTTGTCAAAGAAGAAAAGTCGAATTCATACAGTAGGAAAGATTTTTTATTTATAATTCATATATTGCTATAACTCATGAGGGATATACAAACATTTCTACATAAGTATAGAGCTAACAAACGTCATTAAATTATTTCTTTTCTTACACAGATAAAATGGAATTCGTTTTCTGGCAAACAAACACCGGGTTCTATTTTCAGCAAATGTCATGAGCACCTAAATGTAGCAATTAACTTCCGAAGAAAATTTGATAATCCACACGAGAGGCAGTTTTCCGGTTCTAATTTTCGGTTATTCATGCCATAATACACACATATGTGCGAATTGCTAATATCACACTGCTAGGTTTGGAATGTCGATTCCTTAATTCTTTGTAAAAAGAAAAATAGTGACAACAATTGTTTTACGTCTTCAATATTTGATTTATGCAGACATACCAAAAATTTAAGCGGAACAGCAGGTCTTTTACTTTGGTAGCACAGGTGATACAATTAGTTTCGTGTAATCTTTTCAATATTAGATAAGATTGTGTGGTAGGGAGTTGTAGGCATTCTTACACCCTTCAACTAGTATTTAATTCATCATAAAAAGGACAAGTTACACAGTGGGTATATTCTACACTCCACTAACACAACTGCATAACTGTTAGTTTTAGGAATACCTACATTATGTTTGCAAAAGTTTATTGGACAATTTCAATATCTCTACTAAATTCATATCCTGAAATTTCTCAGCCATATCAAGCAATTGGTTTTATCATAGAATCAAACACTTTAAAGGTAATATCTATACTAAAAGAGGCAAATCCTGTTTTGAAAATTCAAAATCAATGTAGTTACTTTTTTTGACGGAAACAATAGAATATGCTTAGCTTTTGTCCAAACCAACTTTGGGGTGGAACATAAACTCGTGTACTCATACGACTTTCTTTGAAAAATCATACTTATCTTTCCTTGAGATATCACACATTTCTAAAAACAATGAGTTTATTTTATCGACATTGACCATCTTATCATTTTTGTCACAGAAACGTTCAATAACATTTATCTAGCTCTGGAGTATATATGCTATATCAGCGCAATTAGCAACATCATCCGTAAAGTATTGTAAAAATGTAATCAACATCTGCTGAGATAAATACACCTCCGTTGCATTAAAGCTTTACCCTTGCATATTAATGACGACCGTAATTATTATATATGACAGCATTTAGGTGGACATGATATGACACCCTAGGGTGGTGTTTGAAGTCTTTTTTTCTAGAAATAGGAATTATATTAACTTTAATGGAATAGCAGGATATTATTTTATTACTCTGTGAAATTAGAAACTATTGGCATCATGATTAAATTCAAAAAAATAAAGGAAGAAAGAAAGCAATAAGAAATAAGATTGAAAGAAAATGGAATGAAAGATTGAAAAAAGTACCTGACTTATATATAAAATAGACCGGTATAAACATCATGATGATTTATAGGAAACAATTTATAGTATGAAAATTAGGAACTAAGGGTAACATTAACGACGAATGAAAATTTTTACATTGGTATTTGTATTGTTATTTCAAACAATTTCATATTACATTTAGCATAGGATTATGCTATTTATAAAACAATGCTACGCATATTATTCAATGTTTCAATTGGTAGTTGATATTGTATCTAAGAGTCTGATGGTGTCAAAGTAAAAAATATATCATTCATATATATATATATATATATATATATATATATATATATATATATATATATATATATATATATATATATATATATATATATAGATATATATATATATATATATATATATATATATATATATATATATATATATATATATATATATATATATATTCATTTTTCACTAAATAACTAAGAAATGTGCATTAAGAAGAAAATGAAGATAATGAATGCATTTATCGATGTTTAACGGGAAAAAAAACTAAGGTATACATCCGGTGATAATTGGATTTCCGGAAGTGACGTACTATCGGGAAGTCCCTCAAGTTTAGCGTACTTATTGATAATGGCTGAATCTAGTGATGATTCTAGCGACTTTACGGCAATTTCGTCATGCTCATTTGCGTCGTGTGAGGAAGGTGGCAAACGCAACGGATTATGATTATGCTCGCTGTGTTTAGACTGTACCAATTTAAGCCCGAACGAAACGAGAACGTGGACGAGGATCCTAAAGAGAATGTATGGCATAATAAGGCTGAGCATCGCTTGTGCTATTCATTATGGTAATGACTATCATCATGGCAATCATTATTATTGTTTCGTTACTGTTGTTTCAATTTCATAATGAAAAGAAAAGGGCAAGAATTTGGGTGAAACTTTAATGTCTTCAGAGCATATTTTCATGTGGGCGTTGTTCAGCAGTAACTAGTGGTGTTAAACGTTAAACACGTAAGACAGCACTGTTGAAATTGCAAGGAAATTCTGTCCGACAACATGAACATTTGTAGGCAAATTATTCGTACAGTAGTTATGGTGCCATTATCAGGATAAATTTTGGGACAAGTAATTGCTACATGTCAAAATTATGCTTAAAATTCCTTTTCATAAAATACCTCTTTTATTGGCAAAATGTATCAGTACTTTATTTGAGTTTAAAACCTTTCGTTCTGCTAAAATCAATGGTCTATTATCTTGGAAAATCTCATAAAAAATTCTTTAATCTTCTATAATTTCTTTTCATGAACTGTTTCTATATTATGACATTAAAAACATTGCCGTCTGTTCATGTTCACATTTGAATCATTTAGCTTCATAACACTGGTTGTAGAAAACCTAATTTTATGCTAAAGGCATTAACTCTGGAAACATGAAATTTACGGAAAACCTGGATACATAAAACAACATATTTTTATTCAAGTTAACAGATTTGCTGTATATTCTATTTCCAGTCATAATAAATACATTGCTGCATAGAGGTGGCAATAAATGTCAATCAAATGACTCCGCCTTCCTCACCACTTCCTGCAGCACTGCCATCAATTCGTCAACATAGTCTGACAAACAGATATTTACCCCAGTAATTAAAAATAATGAAAAATGTTATCCACTGCGCGTATTCACGCTGTCAATTTACCAAAGAGAATCAATAGAATTAGAAACAAGTCTTAAATAGTATTCTTTTTAACAAACATATAAACCACAGTTCATTATCACAAGCAATGGCTTAGACCTAGTCCGTCATTCACTGACACAGTGATGTATATTCTGGCAAACAAGGCAAGGTAATTGTGCCTCTACACGAAGGAGTAATTAGATTTTATAATTAAAGAAAACCAATACATCAAGCATTCACAAAATTTTGGCTTCAGTAGAAATATTTATCTTGAACAGGCATGAAATAAGCATGGACATGAAAATTAATTTTTTCAGGGGGTGGGGAAATAATGGGTGAGTGTGCAAAACCAAAATCAAAAGGACACACATACGCGAGCTTGTCATGGTAAAGCAGGATTCATTTAGAGGGTAGAGGTATGGCTATTATGATTTACAAACACCCTCCCACTAAAACTTTCCTCTCCAATTGATATTTCTTTTGCTAGATATATTTGTGGAGAGCAGTAGTGGATGACAACTAATAGTAGAGCAAGATAAATAAAAATATTTTACCCTCATACAAAACACCTCCCGAAGATCACCAAAAATAAGGAGTCACTATGACTTACTACTTTGACATAACATTAGGCCACAGAAGTACGCAAAGTACACCAAAAGAACAATCTCAGTAAACTTATAGGAAACACACAACCATTATAGTGACACGTATGTGGCTCACACATGTTTGGCTCGATAGTGACCCAACAATTTAGGCAACTGGGATATTAGATTATAAACAATTAGAGGGTTTCTCGCCAGCGTATATCTGGTTACAGCCTCTGTGCACCCACGGAAGACACAGCCGACCCAGAACACCTTGGATACAAGCAACACGGGAAACAACCACCACCACTACAGCTCTTCTGCCTGTCCTCCTCCTGCAACAAAAATAAACCGACAGTGGCTTTCGAGAAAAGTACAAATTATTTTGGAAACTGAAGTTCCTTTATTGTTGAACTTCAAAGCAGATCTAATGCAAAGATATCTATTTCAAAATGAAAAGCTCACAGGAAAATCATTCATGACAAAACAAACAAAAACACTCAGTAAAAGACAGCAAGACAAAAATAGTAACATACAATGAAAAAGAAAAGAAAAAAAATTTTGTCTACCTGAAACACGTTAGCAAGACACAAGGCAAGCATTGCTTAACATAGTGACGATTGAGGTACCAGTTTCAGCTACATATCTCCATATGCCAAGTGGATTTCTACGAAAGTAACCGTTGACACATGTACCTAAAGCTAATTACTGAGAAATAGTGCTCATAATTAAATAATTTTGATGCCAGAAAGTTATGTAACAATGAAACATTTACGCGACACACCAAAGTCTAGATCTTAGTCATGAAAGCAATTGGAAAAATCTGGTGCCGTTTCTATCATTGTTCCTGTAACAGTAACATACTCTTTTTAGCAACTCACCTCAATAATGGTTCCTAGTAATAACAGTTTAAGATCTATAATTATTTCCTTAAAGGTCAGCTAGTGTACTCACACTACTTTGGTTTGTTTGATAAATGTAACCTTCTAGATGTGATTTTTAAAGGTATTATGTCAAATACCTCATTATTATTAAAAAAAGACTACAAAACATCGATTTTTATCGCACGAGGCAGCACGCTCCTAGCCGATTTTGTGTTTGGTAATTTACGTAAGACAAAGCGGAAGTCACGTGCCGTGAATTACGTTGAATTTCTACTTTCGTTTTTAGTTGCATTCATGAGTTGATACCGTGTGTTATCTGACCAATGACAGGCGAGATAGTCTGCAGTAACCATTTGAGAGACGACGATTTAGATACCGTATATAAAATCAGTCACTTAGTGTTACGACCGTCAGACGACTCCTGCCAAAAGCATTATCGAGCGTGTTTTCTCACCAGATAACTGAGTCCGTGAACACCAGATCAACAAAAACTAAGAGTTACAGAAGAGCTAACATGTAGACCTAGTGAAAGCTGTAAAGAAGCGAGATCTAGCGAGACTTGACTTGATATCGTTTAACGTCGCATATACACCTGGGTGCTTCACCACTGCTTATAGCCCTGATAAGGGCTAGAGCCCCCCCCTACGATGGCAGGGCTTTCTGCGCTCTTCGAGCTGGGGCGGGTCACCCGAGTGCTTGGGTGTTTTCAGGACGCTAGACCTTGAGACCTTTGCTGTTGATTTGAGTGCATAGGAAAGAATGCTCCTTCGCCAGCCGCGGGAAAAGATAACGCCCGGAAGGAGGCTGTGTGGTTGGGCTGAGGCTTATATTTATTTTGTTTGGGACCCACTGGCAGAGCTTCCAGCTAATCCCTTCATTGTTTGTACCATATTCATCGAATATGGTGTATTGTACGGCCGGGTTGTTGGTTTGTTAGGGCTTAGGCTTGTGGGACCGACCAGCAGTGCGGCCAGCTAATCCCTTATTGTAGTTGGGGTAGGGAATTATGCTTAGGATTGATTTGTTGGCTGAGAGTATACATCTTTTCAGATGGGTGTCAGGGATTTGGGGTGTTGGAATAGTGGTTGGTGTTTGGGTTTTGTTTCTTGGCTGAAATTGTAAATTCTTTTCATAAGGCAATTGACTATTTTCTTTTCTGTTTTTGGCAACTGTTGGATTCTTTTCGTGTTTGACCGGGAAGTTCCCTGTAAATGTTTGTGAATGTACTAAATAATGTCTGTGAAAATTCATCTACTAATTTTGTATTGATTACATAACGTCATCGACCTGGTGCAAGACCACATGTTGTCTTTCGCTATTTTGCTGTCCTCTGATGCATGTGCGTGACCAACCAGTACTGGATCCTTGTCATTAACCAGGTGGATGACAAAAGGAAGGAATATTTCTGGCCCGTCCCTGTTTTGCCGTTCTGGTTTATTGCATTTTTCTGTGTTCTTGCTTGCTTTGTCAATTTGAGTTGGTACACGGATCATTTTCCACATAATTAAGACTGATTGTAGAATTGAACAAATTAATCCAATTGACAAGAACTTTGTAAATAATTAAATACATGTACAGAATAAAATACTTTTTATCAAAGTGTCTTGTATCAGTTTATGAGATATACGTTTCAGTTACAATATATTTATGCTGCAACGCACTGTACAAATGTCGTTTACAAATCAAATGCAAGGTTTGTCACTTACGCTCCATATGCACTGATGCTAATTTTGTTAGCATGTGTATGTATGTATGTATGTATGTATGTATGTATGTATGTATGTATGTATGTATGTATGTATGTATGTATGTATGTATGTATGTATGTATGTATGTATGTATGTAGCATAATAACGCGATGGCGAACGGGCAATTACCTCGGGCTCCAAAGGTCTGGTGGAGCAAAGAAACGGGCACCAGAGGTCTAAGGCTTTCATCGTCGCCCTAGGTAGGCATCAGTTACCTTTAGTACGCCACTATTCAAGTTGTCAGCTATGGCAAGTTCTATAAGAAGGTGAACGTGAAAGGACATTCACTGCAGACTAACATTGTGTACAGACTGCAATATAGTGAGAAACTCTGCGAAAGCATTTTTTCTTTTTAAGTGACATAGTCAGCGTATCAGTTCTTTGGAGCAAAAATGTGCAGACTAAAATATAGCAGTACTTATCCTTGACTATCAAGTAGGGTAACTGGCGTTCTAATTCCCCACATAAAGTAGACAGTTGATTGTTTAACTCTGTGTGATGTCTCTTATCATGCATTTAGGATGAGTCCTGAAAGCCTACCCAACATGACACTAAAAGGACACCACGGGCAAAACAGGAAACATACGTCCGAAAGAGACCTGGAGACGCTGCGTGGAAAAGCAGCACAGCTCCATGTGTCACGAACAACAGCAGGCCGCCAAGCAGCACACCGCAAGAGTTAAAGATTTGTGAATATTTCATGTGACACCTGTGGGCACAAAGACAACCCAAAACAAAATATACTTAACCATATAAAAACGGATTGGCCAGTAGGTTAGATAGATTTTATGGAACTAACTTCAGCTAAAAACTATACAAGGGCTCTAATATAACCGAGGTTAATATTTCTGATCATTTTTTAAATAGAATTAAACATAAAAATAATTAGGAGAAATCTCTGGAAAATAAATAATAAAAGTTTAGAAGACAAAGAATATGAAGATGAAATTTAAAGGAAGATAACAACTTTTATTGAAAAGGGATATACTAACATAACAAAATAATTGGTTGATTTAAAAGAAGATTTAAAGATTTAAAGACAAATAACAATTAGGTACTCAGAGAAATGGAAAATAAGAAATAAGGATGAACTAGAAATTAAACTACGGTTAAAACGAGACAATCCTAAAAATCAGGAAAATTAACTGAAAAGAAAATTAAATTAAACAGATCAGAAGATGAGAAATATAAAGAAAGAGAAATAAGAGCTGGAAAGTGCACGGATATACAAGAAGGCACAAGGTTTAAATAGAAGGGAGAAACTAAGGAAAGGAGAAAAAACATGGAAAAAATAAAAGATAAAAGAGAGTGAATACTTACAAATAAAAGTGATATTTTGAAAAGAATAAAGGAATACTACACAGAACTATACACAACTCAAAAGATAGATGTGAAAATAATGAATGAATATTTACGGGAAACTAAATGTGAGAGAATTTCATCAGAACATAACAACTTATGTGATGAATTAATCTCCATGACTGAAACAATAAAACAAATATTGAAAGAGAAAGCACCAGGGAGAGATGGGCTGACTGCGAAATTCTATTTAAAGAAAAGGTCTATGTTGAGTTATCGCCGATCCTATAATTCTTATACAACAACAACATAATGTTAGAAGGCTAGATTATGACTAACACAATGAGGGAGGGACTCATTTCATTAATAATGGGAAAGGGAAGAGGGAATACTTAAAAATTGGACTCCTCTCTCCCTCCTAAACAACGACTTTAAAATATTGAGTAAAATCTTAGCAAATAGAGTTAAAAATGTATGGAAATTACAAACATTAATCAGACTTGTCGTGCAATGCGAATATATATCCAAAAAAATAGACTCAACATTAGAACAATAATAGACTATATAAAAGAAACAGGAAAAATAGGCGCAATGGTGCTTATTGACCAAAAAAAAGCTTTTGATAGAATCGAACATAACTATATACAGTGTTTTTAAAAATTTGGCTTCGGGAAAATTTTCCGGAAATGGACCGAAAATAGGTATAATAGAATCACAGCACGAGTACATGTAAATGGAATAGTAACGGACAGATTTGACATACAAAGATCAGTGAGGTAAGGATGCCCACTATCAATGCTATTTTATGTAACAGCAATCGAAATACTAAGTATAAAGATAAGGAATAATAAACTAATAGAGGGAAAACAAATTCCCAATCTCAAGGAAGAAATTAAAATGCTTCAACATGCTGATGATTGTACAAATTTTATTAAAGATACAAAAATCATTTAAACACTTAGAAAAGAAATATGAAAAACTTGGAAACGCATCTGGTTCAAAATTAAATCATGATAAAACGAAATTTCTTGAAATAGGGAACTGGAGGGGGGGGGACTACCCTGGGCTGCCTCTCCATGCAATTAAAGACAGAGTGAAAGCACTAGGAATATACTTTGGACAAAAAAGAAGAAGAAAACAATAAAAATATACTGGGAAAAATAAAAAGTGCATTTAAATCTGGGTGTTAATGCCACTCGGCATCATGGAGCGAGCTCAAGTGGCAAAAACCTATTTTTATTCAAAAATGAATTACTAACTTAAATCCAATGATATGAACAATAACAAATTAGGGAAATTTGATAAAGAAGTAATGAATTACAAATGGGGATACGAAACCCACTATGTACAAAAACAGACCTTATCTATAAACCTAAAAAGAGGGGAGGGGGCTGGCTTACCAAGCCCGGCCCTAATTAAATATACAAATATTTTATTACTTTTTAAAACTGTTAAGGCAATACCCAATATGCCATGAATTTGGATTTTCAGCAAGGAATAGACAAGACATTTATAAAAAATAACGCACTAAAAAAAAGAATTGAAGTTCCTAGGAAATTTAGACATAAAAATGTATTTGTACATTATAGAGATAACAAAGAACTTTGGGGATAAATAATTATAAAACATACGAGAGGATTAGGGACATAAACAAAAAATATATGGAACAAAGTAGAACAAGAAATTTAGGTAGTGAGCTGGGGAAAAATATGAGGACAGTGGGAAAGCATTAATTCACTTAAAATTCAAAGCATAAGTTTTAAATACCTGTACAACTCAAGGCTTACAGGAGATGTAGCCATGAGACGACATATGATAAGGCAAATGCCAAAATGCCCTATGTGTAGAAAAAGCTAATTACACAAGGGACCATGCAAATAACCAATTGCGAAAAAGATCAAAAGAAAAAAAAAACATAATCACACAATTAAATAAAAATGAGATATATCGGAAAATATATTATATATAGATGGTAATTTTAGTAAGAAAGTTACCTGAAACTGACAAATAATAGTCATACAAATTAACTTGTAATAACAAACACATGTTTTTTCGATACCAAAAATATTAATATATGACTGGAATGCAACAGGGTCATCCAATAACCAAGTAATATTTAATAACTCTTCTTTTCTATTTATAGGACAGGGGATCTACACCTGGAGGAAGTACAGGACATAGACGTCACGGAGTTAAGTCACCTGGGGCCACGCGAAGTACACAGGCCTGCGGTGAGCCCCCCCCCCCTATTAATGTGTAGCACATGGACAAACACCACATTCAGACGGGAATAAGAGACGCTAACAACGAGTGATCCAACTAACAATTAATACAATAACAATTTTTTTAATCCTTTGAATTTTAGGCCAATTATGAAGTTGTTTCGCTTATGGAATTAATGGATTTATACTATTCAAATTGGGATACATCCAAATAGTGAGGTGTAACGTATATAAAAAAAAAAGAAAATGCGGCTCCTTACTGGATGAAACCCGATTATTCTTATTCACAGTAATGTATCTATAAAAAGAGATACGACACAAATAGGTTTTATTTTCATCTTCTAATTGCACAGTCCCCAATAATATATATATATATATATATATATATATATATATATATATATATATATATATATATATATATATATATATATATATATATATATATATATATATATATATATATATATATAGGGGGCCCGGATTGACCGAGTGGTTTAAAGCGCTGTCCGTTACGAATCACTGCCATCTCATCTCGGTCTGCGTGGGTTCGAGTCTAGGATTCGGCGAATGTGGATAGGTAAGAAAGCTTGCCAGTAGCTTCTCGTGGGTCGGTGGTTCTTTCCAGTGATTTTCCGGTTTCTTCCTCCATCATTAATACTGGCAGCCATGAAAAGCCTATCATGTGCTGAAAAATGGCGTTAAGCCCAACAACATTATATATATATATATATATATATATATATATATATATATATATATATATATATATATATATATATATATATATATATATATATATATATATATATATATATATATATATATATATATATATCAAACACATAATATCGCATTAAAACATAGAAGAAATGCAAGGACATAGGAGACCATTTGCAAAGGTCACAAAATAATGAAAATGTGAGGGATTCCGAGAAAGTAATTGAAATTTGATCAGATGAACAAACCTTCAGATATATTAAGGAAAATACCCCTTCAAAAATTCTCAAAATTAATTTTTGATCAAAATTCTTTTTATAAAGTAATACAATGCACCGCACTTTGAGGAAACAAGAACACATAAAATACTTTTCTTGGGGGGGTTAAGGGGGATCTGTCTGGTTCCCCCTCCCCCAAGAAAAAAAGGCAACTGATTCAACTGCTTACAAAGCACTCTCTTTGCTCTTTGCATATGTATTTGTGAATGAAAATGCCATACCTCTGTTGACAAGTTAAACATGTTTTCAAATAAAGTCTATTTACATTTTCCATCCATCTGTTTCACTGCTTTTAACCCGTTTAGAACATGTGTTTGATCTGCGGTAGTAAATCACCCTATGCAACAAAACAAAGCCTTGATACGTGAACTCATTTACGGTGTTATTATATGAACCATTACATGGCCACCTTTCGTTTTAAAACCCCTCCTTTTCTTTAAAGATCATTTAACTTAGTTGAAGCGGCAGTGAGGAACGGCAAGCAGTAGTGGAATCTGCGTAGTGTCTTACTATATTTGTACTTAACGGAATCAAATAAGTTTGCTACGAAAGTTAATGTAAATGTAAGCGCTATCTCATCTTGGAATAATATGATAAATTCAAACTCAATTTTTTTATGCTTTACTAATTTTTATATATCTTGGTTTTATCCAAGTCGGATGAAGCAGTGAGCTATTTTCATCTTAACGAGGTCATCTATGTTTGGATCTCATCTGTTTAACAAAGGAGTTAGGTCAACCTATCACTTCTTGGTTACGTTGTGTGCATATTGCCTTATATACCTTTTTAACTGCAACGTGTTTTATGTACAATTATTAGTTTGCTTCCATCAATTTCTAACTGCACCCATGGTCCAACCTAGCATTCTTTCATTTTCGTGCACCATACACGCACGCACGCACGCACGCACGCACACACACAGTGTTTGCGTGTCCCTCACAGGTATGTTGTTTGTTGTCTTTTTTAACAAAACAATGTATTTAATATCAAATCAACCTAGCATTTCAGCTGCAAAACCTGTTCTTATTTAATTTTGGAAATCCTTAAATGTTTTGCAAAATGCCTGGGAATGTTATCGGATTTCCGTTTTTAAACCACTATAAAGAGGTTATTTTGTGAAATGTTGAACGTATTTCACTGCCTCACCACACTGCTTGTATGATCACTTTTTACAGCAACCAAATGGTTTCCACAAATCGTAGCTTTTATGCAAGCCTCAGCTATTGCGTCACATGACGTAAGTTTTGAGTCAAGAGGCTGTTCCAGATGCGTTTCAAAATCAGCAACCAGCACAAATTGCGACCCAGGATGCCATTTAAAACTTACCTACTTGTTGTATTTCCGACTGAAGATAACATTACTTTCGTGACACTAAGCTCAAATAGCCACTTGTTACCGTAGGCCCTACGTGCGGTGCACAGCATGCGATTCGTTGACACGTTTAGTGCCTTCTCCAGCCAACCTCCTTACGGGACTCGGGTGTATTTATGGTTTTATTATATACACAGACAAAGTGTGGCCCGCTTAGTTCAAATCAAAGTCGCTTTTGGCTACGTCAACGTTTGAGTTGTGCAGCCCTGTTGTGGGTGTACTCGATATCAATCAGCATTTGCGGATTTTGAGAATAAGTAGTCAGAGGACAACTATAATTAGCAGGAATTGAATTTACAACTGCCCTGGACCCAATCTTTCTTCCAAATCCGCTATTTACATTTTCCATCCATATCATTCAGAACCTCTAAACCATATTCCGGCAAGTGTTTGATCTAGAGTGGTAAATCATCCGGTACAATAAAACACAAAGCCGTAAAAATGGAACTTCTTTAAAATGTCATCACACGTCCATGTTTTATTTCTTTTTCGTTCCTAAAGAAGACATTAATATGTTTGTCTTATCAGTATTCACAGTTAACTCCAATTCATCGCCATAATCGTAAGATTTATCTAATGGATTCAGAAGACTTTCTAAATGTTGTTATAGTAACGCTACGTCATCAATAAATAACCATAAAAAGAAAGCGTCCAATCCAGGCATGCTAGTAAAAAAAGCGATTCTTCATTTTCTCAGGTAGGAATCCCATTTCCAGGTAGGAATCCATTGTCTGGTTAGGAATCCCATGTCCGGGTAGGAATCCCATGTCCGGGGTAGGAATCCCATGTCTGGGTAGGAATCCCATGTCCGGGTATATGTAGAGACCATTCATCAAACAAAATTTTAGGCAGATAATGTAGCTGGTAGGATGGATTAAGACATTAAAGGTGATTAAAGAAATGATACTTTAAACTATCGGTGTTTATATAACAAGCACAAATGAAAGAAAGACATCTACGTGAAGTTTATTACTAATGTTAATGAATTTGTTTTTATAAACAGATATATAAACTTTTGTCTTTGATATTGATGACTGTATTCTAGTTTAAAACACAAAAATTTAATATTATACAAGTCTATGTATTGATAATGATAATAAACTCTTGATGGGAGAAGATACATATAAGAACCATCTCTTCAAAAAACTGAGTCATTCAAACTTGAATTTATCTTTTCAAAACAAATATAGCCGCAAATATATTTTCTTTCTATGAGAGAGAGAGAGAGAGAGAGAGAGAGAGAGAGAGAGAGAGAGAGAGAGAGAGAGAGAGAGAGAGAGAGAGAGAGAGAGAGCATGGAAAATATTTTACGTTGTATCATAGAAAAAGACGCTGGTCAAGCTTATTTTCCTCTTCTTCTTTTCTTCGTCTATTTTTCAATAAATTATCGAATAATTTATCGTATTACCAAATATAAAGGATCTCTAAAGGAATGGATTGAATCACTTGCCGTTCATAAAGGTGCGAAGTATCGTATTCGATTTAATGGCTGTTTGATGAGGTTTAGCTACATACTAGAATATTTAAGAAAATCGAATTCGTGATAGAATGAACTTTCAAGTAAAAACGATGAGTGTCTTAATCCTGTTATGTTAATCTCCTTGTACAAAAAGACATTGTGATAACATCGTCCTTTGGTCCCGTAAAGTCCTAAATAAGCCTTATTCTTTAAATTTAAACATTATGCACTTGAAATTTAAACATTATGCACGCCACTGGAGATCAGACGTTTCTCGCCCGTCCGCTATATTTAGAGTAGAATACAACGATTAGAGTATAAAACACGGAGTAAATTACATTTATTATTTGGCAAATAACAGGGATCACTTGCTCGTTGAAAGTAACTTTTGTCGGCTACATTGGCAACGTAAAGCCCGCACCTGCTGGATCGCAGATTGTGCACGGAGAGAGGTTTGCTTTGTATAATTTGATTTAATGCGGATTTCGATTCATTCCTTGCGGGCAGTAAGTGATCTTTTTACAACAGAGGTTACTGAGAAAAAGAAAACAATTTAGACATAAAAATACTGTGAACTACAATAAAGCGACATAGAGACAATATATTTGCGTTAATGGCGAATTAATTAGAACGCCCATTTTAAATATTATATATATATATATATATATATATATATATATATATATATATATATATATATATATATATATATATATATATATATATATATATATATATATATATATATAAGCACCCACATATATTGGTTTGTTAACAAATGAAATGTTATATATTTACCGTCAGCTGAACCTGTTTTTACACTGTTGTTTTTTATACGTGATATGATTAAAACCATTCCAGCAGTAAGTGCAAAAGCTAGTAAAATTCATATAAATGTAATTATATTTGTTCAGAAAGACTATTTTTCTCTTACTCAGCTTCCTTCGATTCTGTGCGCGAGAATTCAGGAAATATCCGTATTATCTGGAGCACCATATAATTAAGGATATTAGTAATTGCTGATTATTCCTGTTAGTTTTTAACTTCCGAAAAATAACCAAAATGTTATTATGGAGACATGAAAAGGTTGACTACAGGAACATGCTTCTCTGCAGTAATTGGTGGTACACAAACAATAGTAAGGTCATCTACGGAACCTTTAGCTTCGTTTCCTAGTGCCACTTTTACTAACGCCTAAAACTCATCATGATATTTGAAGAACAAATCCAAACGTTAGCAGTGAGTTTTTACAAATATTCCTACACACCGATGAAAGTGCCCATGTCCTATGGACTCAAACCATAATATTTTGTTTATTTTTAAAATTGCTTTTTCTTCTGTAGTAGGTCACACTGAGTCGTCTTTTTTGCTTGACTTGCAAGTTAGTGGCTTAGAGAAATAATTGATTGGTCTCTGACTTCGCCCACCTGTTAGTGAAATAATAATAATAATAATAATAATAATAATAATAATAATAATAATAATAATAATAATAATAATAACAATAACAATAATAATAATAATAATAATGATGATGATAATAAACAACTTTATTTGATGAAGATAGCACAATTGGTTATAAATTACCTGTCCACCATGTTGCCCTCAATTTTTATAATTGCTTATGTTATAGAGAAAGGGTACTAACAGCAGGGAAGCTAATGCATATAGTCTCCGTGTATGCGCGTTTCTGTGTATGTATTTTTTTATCCTTCTTGTTACTTTTTTTTCAATTTTGTCCTCTCATCTTATAAGCTTGTTTGGGAAAGCGTATTTAGGAAAGTGTATGACGTTATATAATTAAATAATCAGTATGACACGTGTTAGGGCATGTTGGCTAACTAAAGTTCCGAAATGTTAACCCTATCTACTCCTTGGCGGTTAGATGAGATATTTTCATAGCGACATCTATTGGATTTCATAGTTGCCTCCGTTAGTAAGTAATGCCAACTAACTAATAGAGTTTTAACAGCGGCGCTTTGCACATCCACCGAATATGGTAGAGGCTATTTACTTGTGTGCTTCCAGTTTTCGATCATATAGGAACAGTGTTTATTTTTGAACAATTTGGTCTGATTGGATGATGTGGTTTGCCAACACGTCCAATGAAATTTAGACTCAAAGAACTGAAATATCTGATCGATCCACCAAGATATAGATAGGGTTACCATGTCAGAACCTTAGCTCACAAAGATGTGCGATTCTTACGAGTCATTCCTGGAATTAAAAATGTCATAGCTAGCTTTTTTATATATACATCTGTCATTTCGATATTATTTTTACAACAGAATCTCGTCATGATTATAAAGTAAAAATTCAGAATAAGGACGACATCCTTTATAGTTAGTGTGAAAGGGCTCAGAACCTAATCTTATTCACCTCATTGTGGCCTCATGTAAACGAAAAGTTGTAAATATCGCTATTATAAGAGTCAAGTAGATTGTCGAATTTCTGAAGATACTTGGAATAAACGGAAGATCTTTAGGAGAAGACTGAAACTCTCTCTCTCTCTCTCTCTCTCTCTCTCTCTCTCTCTCTCTCTCTCACACACACACACACACACACACACACACACACACATACACTCACACACAAATACACTCGTTCTCTATTGCACATACACACTCTCTCTCACACACACATACATGCACACTCGTTCTCTATTGCACACACACACTCTCTCACACTCACACATACACACACTCGTTTTCTCTTGTACATACACACTCTTGCTCTCTCACACACATACACACGCACACACATCCACATGCACACGCACACACATCCACATGCACACGCAGAGTCTGTGACATACACATTCTTACTCTGATGGATAACATTGAGGTATTATCATTTGTGGTTGTGAACATGGCACGTGTAAAAGGGTAAACAACGAAATTAAATTGAAGTCATCAAGATATTAAATATAAATTGTTTGCACTTGTATCAAAATGTGACACATTAGCTGATTGCCAAATTTTACAGATCTGTCGCCCATTTAGATAGCCTCCATTTTATTTATATGGCTGAAATAAAGACCGCACATTGCAGCACAAGTGCCAAGTCTTATCCTCGCTGCATGGAAACCTGGAATCCAGTCAAACGCTATTAATGAACTTCTCTGTTTGCGCAAGTGAATCAGTAACTTTTAACACCTAAGTCCACGAACGTGTATTATTTTCCCATTATTACAAGTCATTTTTTAAACTGTTTTCGACTCCAGGTAACATATATAAGTACTGAATGTCAATCTTTCTAATTTTGATGCACTATCACGGTGTTTTTTGTGTTTATGGGAATATGATTTAATGCTTCTTTAATTAAAATAGTAATAAGGTATACATTTAATGTGATACATGTGTTAGAATGGGTTCACAACCTGTCCATCCATGCGTCCATACGTCGAGCATTTGGTTTCAGCCTTCAAACTTGAAACTAATTTTGGTGTGACAAATAATTTTATACTCATCCAGGTTATTTTCGACTTTCATCATTTTTCTGTTAAAATCTGAGAAAAGTTACGGCTCCTGTTAGATTTACATATGACGTCCTGAATTTTGTTTCCGCTCAATAACCCTATCAAATTTTTTTTATAATAAAACTGAATTCCGTATGAGCACGTACATACATTAAGATGACCTAGGTCATTTGGTTTTATTTTACACCTTTTCCGTCGGAATATGACAGAGTTATGGCCCCTGCCTACCTTAGAAATTAACCCTTTCATTCTGAACAAGGTTTCTTCATCTATATCTTATTGGCATTATTGGTCGCGAAACGTTAACTAGCTTTGTAACGATGACCTCTGGTTGATGATTGCAAACTCAAGCTACTCACCTTGACCCCTAACCATAGTGTCCCTCATTAATAAGGCACTGTCTAACTACAATGACAGTTTAACACATGCACTACTTTAATTATAATGTCCCTGCTAAGTACGGACAAATATATATATATATATATATATATATATATATATATATATATATATATATATATATATATATATATATATATATATATATATATATATATATATATGTATGTATGTATGTATGTATGTATGTATGTATGTATGTATGTATGTATGTATGTATGTATGTATGTATGTATGTATGTATGTATGTATGTATGTATGTATGTATGTATGTATGTATGTATGTATGTATGTATAATATCAAGTGTACTTTCACCACTGCGATGTTTCAAGGATCCCCATGTGAAAACTGGAAAACCAAATATTTTGACACAACACTTTGGTAGATATGTCACAGAATTTTATGCAAGTTTTATGCATATGACAAATACCTTTAAACGACTGTCCAGCAAGTGTTTACCGTTCTTCGTTTAATGCACCATCTGAGGTAAAAATGGTCAACATGGCTACATACATGTCTCAGCATTGTATCAATACTTTTTTAACATGTTCATACATAAAATGCGCAATATTACTTTTTAAATTCTCAGATCATGAATTTCAGTACTTTTTGTCATCGCATATCTCTTAGAGCATATTCACGGGCTTTTGTAAAATCAGCAACAAAACGCACAGTCGTGGTGTTCACCTGAATTCGGATCATAATTAATTAAGCCATGCATTAGACGAATGTTATCAACAACAGACTTATTTATTTAACCCAGATCGAACTTAAAAGCGGATTGTTATGTGTATCTATATTGTGTGCTTAACTTTATCTGTTCTAAAACTCATGACCCACACCCTGATCATCCTAATGTGTTTTAAATTTTTATTTAAGGTTCTGATAAACAAAATCATTCATTCCTATTTTATTATCAGTCTTTTGGAATCAAATTTAGTTGTGTTCAGATATAATTTGAGAAGAACTATTTATTACAAAATGCTCATTAGCTTTTGCACCAAAACATTTCTTTAAAATTATTGATTACTCATTCAAAGGCATTATGGATTATATCTTTGTGATACATCAAGACTATTGGTACAGCGAAAAATTCCAGATTCTTGGAATTAATTCGGAAAATACTACACTTTTGGACTTGGGATAAAAGATGTACAATTATTTGGATTTAATTCACAATACCATAAGTTCATCTTACATGTTCAGTTTTTTACTAAGTGATTTAAATTACTTAATTAAATTTGCTTCTTTATGATACTTACTGTAAGACCATAGAGTTGTAACACTGATAATTACTAAGTGTTTATAATATTGTTGAAAATTTACCTAATGCACTTAATAGAGTGACAATTCATAGTTTTCAACCACATTAATGTATTCGTTTTATGATTAGCGAAAGAGATTCCATTCTATCATCTTCCAGAAAACAAATATTAACATAAAGCAGATCTTTTACTTGGTGCATATGGAACGTTGTTTGGTACAGCCAATTGAGTTAATAGTTATGCGAAAACTATTTAGGTGTAATCATACGCACATAAAATTATTTTGAAGGGTAATTCTAGCTGTGAGGATTTTTTTTGTGTGTGCAAACAATCAATGTCCGTATCATTCTTTAATCGACAGCATGATTTGAAATAAATAGATAAAATTATCCAATGATCTAAATTATCATCAAGGAAAAGACATATACAAATTAAAATAAACGATATTTCAGCTAGGGCTGAAACAAGGTCGATCTTCGTCGAACACTCCGCTAGGAAACTTTCTTTTAATTAGTTAGAACATGTTGATGGCAACACTGTCAATGTTTCTTTTGGTACTTTTTTCATAGTAACACTGTCAATATTTCTTTTGGTACTGTTTTTTTTTATGGCAACGCTGTCAAAGTTTCTTTTGGTACTGTTTTTTCATGGCAACACTGTCAGTGCTTATTTTGGTACTGTTATTTTCATTGCAACACTGCCACTGTTTCTTTTGGTATTTTTATTTCATGGCAACGCTGTCAATGCATCTTTTGGTACTGTATTTTTCGTGGCAAAGCTGCCAATGGTTCTTTTGGTACTGTTTCTTTCATTGCAACGCTGTCAATATATCTTCTGGTACTACTTTGTTTTCATGGCAAACGCTGTTAGTGTTACTTATGGTATTGGTTTTCCTGCATTGGCCTTGTCGTCTATCTTATTAATTTCTTTCTTGTCAGCAATGTTATAATAGTTACTTTGGTTGGTCCATGAATTGTAAATAATCCTCTAATAAATGCTAGAGTATGAAAATAAACTGTTAAACAAAAATAGTATTTCCATCTGGAACAGGTAAAATGTTAGTGATGTATTTTCAATCGACTAGAGTTGTGTATCGCGAAAAAGTTTGTACTGCGATATACCGCAGTATTTCTCAACGTACCGCGGTATACCACAGTATTTTTCAAAATACCGCGGTATACCGCAGTATTTCTCAACGTACCGCGGTATACTGCAGTATTTTTCAACGTACCGCGGTATACCGCAATAATGTTATGGACCAAGAATTCAATGCGCTGGGGCAGTAGTACGACAATTGTTTTATGAGACGTCGGTCTCTTAGTAACTGTGAAAATATCTTGCTGATTTATAGAAAAATAACAGCATTTTACATAAATTATATTATTCGGAAAAATATTAATTATCTTGAGATAAAAGAATAGTAAATATTTTAGTTTAAAAGAGAATCGCCACATCCTCGATAAAAATTATAATGTCAGTACTTTACTGTAGAAAATTCGTGATGTGTATGTTAATTGTTGTATCTGTTGTGTATGTTAATTGTTGTATCTGTTGTGTATGTTAATTGTTGTATCCGTTGTGTATGTTAATTGTTGTATCTGTTGTGTATGTTAATTGTTGTATCCGTTGTGTACGTTAATTGTTGTATCCGTTGTGTATGTTAATTGGTATTTCCGTTGAGTATGTTGATTCTTGTATCCGTTGTGTATGTTAATTCTTTTATCGGTTGTGTATGTTATTGTTTGTATCCATTGCAATCTAAAAACTTAACTAAAGGGGGATGTTCAAGCTACACAAAGCTTATAGTGCTAACATTCGAGAGTCTGTTGATAGAAACATGCAGTGTAGATATTGTTGTCTGCAATTTATTAGCTACACTATTGATTTAATCGAGGGGGGAGGCTTTGAGTGGGATATCAACATCCGGCAAAATACTTCTCTGAGAGAATTCCAGAAAACACTAAGTACATACACCCAAAAAACGAGAACATATTGAGTGGATCTGCGAAAGTCCGTAAGTTTCCGTCAGAAATTAAGTGCGCCCCTGAAAATTTAAAATAATTTGCAGTCTTACAAATAAATACAAATATTTAACATATTCACATATGCTAGTAAATAATTAAAACAATTTCGCGCGGGGGGGGGTTACTTCGAAACTCTTCTGAAAATTGGATTTGACCAAATCTGCTTCACAAATAATTTGGTCATGCCTTGGCATACTGGATAGGTGCCAATGATATGATTAAATTATCATAAACACAATTATAATTTTCACCACTAATTATAATTTCACCATTAATTTGTAACAGATACAGCTAAAACAAGATAATTTTTTAACTCTTTTGTCATGGATAATGAAAACATTTCATTCAGGTCGTAACGATATACCTCGGGAGTTTCGTGCATTTCTTAGTGACGAAAACTACCGACATACCGGTACAGTGAAAAAGTACCGTGGTATGTACCGGTAATACTTCTCACCTCTACAATCTACAAATGTGTCAATTAAGGATGAAAACGAGCGTTGAACATGCTACCGCCGTAAACTACTTATCGGATTGCGCGTGAGAAGTTGTTTAAATGTTAATTGTTGCGTAATTTTTATATTTGAAATGAACTGTATGTGTCAGGAACCTAAAATTATACAAAAGTAGTTGGAAGGTTTTGAAATAAAGTGGATTAAAGTAAAGTTTCTAAGCTGTAAATAACTTTGATTTCAACCATTAAAAGAGGGTAAGAAGTAATTATTTAAACTATATACCTTAAAAGGAAAGACATATTAAGCTGACCAATCGATAAAAGATGGCGTTGTTGGTGTGCGTATGTCTACATCAGTGGTGTATTGGAAAAAGCCGAAAATAAGTTCTGAGTTTTCATTTTCCAAGTTCCCTGATACATACACTACCTTTTTTACTGAGATGGACTCACGTTTTGAGGTCTTTGTTTTTTAGGGACTGAATGAAGTCAACAAAGAGACGACGACACCTAGGAGTACAGCTCTAATATGGCACTAAGTTTAAAGAAAAAGGTACACGACTGTGTTAGGTTTGCATAATATAAAGAAAAGTGTACAACACGCTGTGTTATGTGTGTAAAGAATAATAAAGATGTGTAAGACGTTGTGTTAGGTTTAAAAAGTATTGTCCAGAACACTGTATACAACCATGACTAAGTTACTCCATTAATATGAAATCATGTTGCTTAATACGTAAATATGATGCCTCGTTTCCATTATGTACTACATGTACCCATTTATATGTACTACATGTACCTATTTTTATTATATGCTCATCTTTTTTCTCCGTTAACTTTACATTGTCAGAATCGTGCAATATTCACCGATATTGAACACCTTCATACTATATCCCACGTGCAAAGGAACTATTATCTAACGTAAACAATTTTTTATAAATGAACTAAAGCATATATTTCATAGCCGGCCAACTACCAGCTAATGTTTCATAGACTGACACATGCAAACTGCTTTGGCACATTCTGCGTTTACTTTTTTATACAATGTTTCAAATTTAACTATATATTGACGCTATACAGGTTCCTCACAATAAAATGCAAGTTATACACATAAACTGTCTTCTTTAGCTGTTAATAAAAATGGCCAAATATATACTTACAATTTTACATCCTGAATTTCCTCAAAAAATATATTTTCGTAGGTCTGTAAATCTGAATTAGATGAGCCATGTCATGGGTTTTCAATATTGATTACACATTTTGAAATTGTACTGTAATTTCGAGTATATTCCAAGTGTAGCTAAATCCTCCATTCTGCACTCAAAATGAAGTAAACATTAAATTCCACGGCGTGTTTTCGATAATTGCAATGGAAAGGCTTCATACTTTTCCCATATTGTGATCTGAATCATTCAATGACAAAAAAGAAACACGCATGCCGATGTCAACACAATTCAAAACATTGAATTGGCAGACGCTGCTGGAAACCGATACAAGTCACTTCATGTAGATAAATCCAGACCATAATCAAAAGATTGCGTTGAATCGACAAATATACCATAAGGTATTCATTCCAGATCAAATGGAAAAGTTGTTGCAATGCCTATTCATAAAAATTATACTCTAAATTTCAATTTTAAGTAGAGCAAGCGCCATTTTCTTTAGAAACTTACGTCTTGCGCGCGACCAACTTCATATTTATCTGGGCGGAGTTATGCGCTCATTAATAATGTTGTGTAATGATCCATCAACGTTTATATATTTAGTTCGGAATACGGCGTACATTTAGTTTCTTTGTTTCTTTCAGTGTATTTTTGTTTATATATTTAAGCCTTGGGAAGAATAAGAAATGAGCATATAATAAAAAGGTTACTGTATTTGTATGGGAAAATATGAACTCGTTTTGTCAGAAGGATATACTGCACTCCCAAGGTCGTACAGTATATCCATCCGAAAAACTCGTTCATATTTTTCCATACAAATGCAGTAACCTATAAATATGTACTACATGTACCCTTTTATATATACTCCATGTACCCATTTATATGTACTACATGTGCCCATTTATATGTACTACATGTACCATTTATATGTACTACATGTACCCATTTATATGTACTACATGTATCCATTTATATGTACTACATGTACCCATTTATATGTACTACATGTACCCATGCAAATAAAAAGTTGCCTATGATTTAAAAACAGACACAAGTAAAGGAAATTTGTTATTTTTGTGACAAAGACAATATTGATGCATACAAATATATACAAATGCATGTTTGACTCCTTTGTATGAATTCTAGTTTTGTTATAAAT
Organism: Potamilus streckersoni; assembly: GCA_016746295.1. NCBI lineage: Eukaryota > Metazoa > Mollusca > Bivalvia > Unionida > Unionidae > Potamilus > Potamilus streckersoni. Next base: position 2,285,307 of record JAEAOA010000631.1, read on the forward strand.
TACTGTATTGCATTTATGTGCATCATTCAAAATTTTAATGAAAAACTGAATTATAACATAACTATGCAATTCATGAATGACATATGATATGAAGCATGTACAATCGAAATCCTATGATATATATATATATATATATATATATATATATATATATATATATATACAAATATATATATATATATATATATATATATACATATATATACATATATATATATATATACATCATCATCATTACTAAAAATGATATATTACAGTGAAACAAAATTTAACTTCACCTTTGAAATGATCGATGTGATTTTTGTGCAAAACTAATATCGGTAATTAAAATAAAAATATTGCAACGTATTTCACTTAATATAATAAAAGAGTCCCGATCGGTTGAAATTTGAAATAAATCGAGAACTATATTAGTTTCTAATGCCCTGATTTATACTTTTTCTAATAAATATTCTTTACATTTCCATTTTAACTTGCTTTTTTTATATTTCACAGTATTCGGACTCGTAGACTTAACACCATTTGCTGAATTGTCATGAATATAAACCAGACATGTTAGTCAATTTTGTTGCAAATGCTTCTGCTTTTGTTTCATTCTTATAGTATCATGTGGGAAGCACGTTGTTTCCTTCTCATCAAGTGGGAAGCACGTTGTTTCCTTCTCATCATGTGAGAAAAACGTTGTTTCCTTCTTATCATGTGAGAAAAACGTTGTTTCCTTCTCATCATGTGGGAAACACGCTATTTCCTTCTCGCGGTATCATGTAGGAAGCACGTTGTTTCATTCTCATAGCATCACCTGGGAAGCATGTTGTTCATTCGCATCATGTGGTAAACACATTGAATTCAAGCATCAAGACCTCCTCATATTAGATCCAAGAGGCATGACTATAGGTCGATTTCTAAGAGGGGTAGCCATGTCTCCGGGCCGTTGATATGCCCGGTGACTTATAAAATCATTATAAGAGGCTGATGATAATTTACCTATATGTTCATTTTCAATCACACTGTGAGGGCAAAGGTGTTGCAAGCATGTAGTTAACTTTGTCATTGAATTTAAAGTCAAAGGTAATATTTGTTATATTCCAAGAATGGCACAGTCAGCCGTCTGAAAACGTGCTAAAATGGTGCCCGTTGTGTAACACATTATTGATAACATAAAACGCAAGAAACACTACCTTCATATCAAATTCGTGTCAGTATACTTCCAGAAAAAGTTGTATAACTAAATGTTGGCAGCATACTCCCTTGAAAATCTTAATTTATTTGCAGCATATGAATTAATAATTAAAAACGAAAGGCAATACAATATCGGAGGCCAGGAGAAATTGGTTCCAAGCAGACGGCCATGTGGTGAGTCATTGTCGAGAGTAGAACTAATTATACGCAACGGCGTACATTCCTTTACTACATTGCTCACGTTTTCACCAAAGAACCTCAGTAACCTGATGCGACCTTAATACAAAAATGGGTACAAATCATGGACTTAATATGTTAATGCATGACATTTTAGATACACATATAAAAGGAAACGATGTTTTGTAACTCGAGAAATTACAGTTGCACACATAGCCATAATTTATTAGTGGTATTCTCGCTTTCAGAAAATCTTTTGAATGCCCTGTGGGTTATAATGTTCCTTCGAAGTGGCGCTTGATGACTTTAATATCGTAAAGACAAGGAATGTCAATATTTTATGAATTTTCATCGGGTCGGATATTGTTTCACATGCCCCATTTTCCCAGTATATATAAACATGTGCAGCTTTCTTTAAAATGTCACGTCAAAGTATTGACGCCAACAAATTCTTATGTAAGGATTTATATAAATATTTAAGTTTTTTTCACGTGAGAAATGTCAGTACTTCACATTGTAAAATGAATGCCAACCGTCTCAATTTCCATCAACTTAGAACTAAATGATCTAGTTTGGACAAAATCCGTTCTAGAACGATATACAATTAATGATTGCTGATTGTCCATTACCCCAAATATATTTCCAACAATCGACTGTGTTCTAGACATTATCAACTTTATAAATCAATTACAACTACATTCATCGTCTAGTGGGAATCAGCTGAGACTCTTAAAATTCTCATTCCGAATGTAATTTAAAGACAGTTTTTCTCGTGGAAAGTAATAGCATGCTTATAAGTAGTATCACCTGGCATCTTCCCTTTGGCATGACAGCTTGAAATACATGCAACCTGGGGTAACTGTAACTATTGCCTGATGAGATGAAAAATCACACAAATTTTGACATTCACCATTGCCAGATTAAATGAAAAATCACAAATTTTGACATTCACTGTTGCCTGGAGATCTGACTCATAAAGATCTGTGATATTTCAATGAACAAGCATCTTTCACCACATCATAATGGCGCCTAAATCACCGAAAACTGTCACTACAAACACAGCTAAGAGCTTGAACTGTAACATTATATGTTGATAATATTTAACCCATTTTGTATCAAGTTTATCTAGATTTATAAAAAGTAGACAAATTTAGGTATAGGGTATTTATAACTGACGCATTCTAAATGTTAAATGAAGTTGACATTTGTTTGGCGCTTGGTAAGTTCATTCAGGCTGCGAATCTACTCGAGCCTGAGACTACTTTGTAGCAAAGTTTTACTCGACCTAGCAATGTTTACCCGGTCAGGACGAGAGAAGGAGTGGTTTTCCTAATGCGTCTGGAAATCAACTTCTTCACCGATGTTTTAGCAACTTTAAGACAAATTAGATATCTTGACCTAGTCTAATGGTTCTAAATCATATTGTTGATTATTCATGTATCTTTCGAAATGCACAGAGTTAGCATTGTGGTTGACATTGTGTCATAAATCACAAGGAATAAAGTTAGTCTAAATTATATGAATATTTTTGGAACGTCCAGAGAACACTTAGAAATGTTCAGAAAAATTTCCAGGTAAAATTATGATGCCAGAATGGAGAAACGAGTTATAAAGTCTTAAATGTTCCAAAAAATATATCCTCACATGAAGTAAAACATACATGAGTGCTTCTATTTTTGTAGGATACACAGTGCTGGTTCCTTGAAAACCTGAAGTAAACTTCACAACAATGCTGACCTTTACGTCAAAACTTTGTTTCTCGACTTCATCTTTTATTTGCCCTGGCTTTCTACTTTCTAACACACGAGGAACGTTATGTAAAGTAAAGAAAAAAACAATTTACATATATTCTACGATAACTGATAATCATTGTTCGACGATTAATGTAAAGACACAACTAGAGAAGGTAAATAAGTCCTTATTAAGTTCAATGCCAATCCAACAACAAAACTTCATTCTTGTTAAATGAAAAGTATTAAAGAAGTCTAATGAAATGGTCACGACCTTACCAGAATCATAAATATACCTGTCGAAACAATCTTGAAAAAACATCACGAAAGAATTATTCACACAAAGGGAACCACTAGATTGGCTTGATCAAGCCCATAGCCATCTGCAGAATTAGATAATATCTACTAACAACTTTTGAAATTCGAACCTGCTGCAGCCGTCTTTACACAAGGAAATATTTTTTCAGTTAAATTTGTAAATGGTTGACTTTCCGCAATCTATGCGAGAATCAACCGTGATACTTGTACCTAATCCTGATAGGACCTATACAATTCGATCCAATTATCGTTCCATATCACAAACTTGTAAGTACATATTGTTGTGGCCATATGTAACTGCATACATAGAAAGATGGGGAAAATGTTTTTGTTGCCGTAGCAACACTTACTGACGAGCCAGTTACCAAACAAAGCTTCCAGAAATTACAGCCAGACTCATATGTTTAGACTAAATTAAAATCTCTTCTAAAGAAAATTCTAGAACCCATCAATATCCCAAATCTTGCAGACACATGATATTCAATCTGAAAAGAATGTTATCTGTAATGTTGACTGCTTGTTAAATTGGTAGTTTGGTTTAATGAAAGTATTGACAAACCAGTCAGAGATCCCCATCCGTTGAAGAATGAAAATCTCCATATACTGGACTCAACTATTGTATGAATGAGTACGTTCTTCAAGCTTGTCGAATGAAAACTCCACAAACAAGCGTAAGAACAATCAAATGCATCGTTACAGAGCGACGACTCTGATATGGTACTAATCGCGGAAATAAGATAGTTTTGTGTAGGTCGCCTATCGGACACTCATGACCTATGTATATCTCCTGAAGGGTGAACGATGGCTAGAGTGTTTGCCTTGCAAGTGGGTTTTTTTTTTTTTTTTTTTTTACAGTAGAACATTTTCTTGTCGGGTGAGAGAGAACAAATTCATAGTGACGATATCGGTGGAAGTCTGGATCTTTCTGAGGTAATGTGGTTTATGAACAAATTTGGCAACATACTTAAGGATATTATATACTTACCTACATCGTTTATTTTAAATTCATTTCAGATCATTTTTGTATCTTTACCTGTAATCTATTCTAATGTTGTATTCATAGTTCACATTTGATTGGAAGGGTTTATCTTCCTGCATGTTTGAGCACTTTTTCAGTTTTACATTTGTAAAGCTTAACTTTTAATTGTAGTTGAATGAACATGGAATACTAGCAAAGTCTTTGTAAGTTACTAAATATTAATTGAAATCTTTCTCAACACTCACACACACACACACACACACACACACACACACACACACAGATTATTCAAAATCTTCGGAATAGTTCCTAATTATTGATCTTTCATTCCACGTAAATTTGTCAGGAAAGCATACACTATTGGCGTCGACTGCTATATATTAAGGTGAAATCATTTTCACATTGGTAATTATTTTTATAGCTTTTTATATTGTTTATATAAACTAAATTCCTATTGTTTTCACCAAAATAGTAACTAGTCTAATATAAATTAATTTCACTAATGCAGTTTCATGAGAATGAAGATGAATATAATTTTCTCACAGTTTATTCAACAAAATTCTACATTTGATTTTCAATATATTGCATGCTTGAGAGTGTTAATAAAATATGATATCTCTTTTCAACGGTTTATTCAGGAAACAAGCAAGTATTGAAGTAGAAATAAATTCCTGTCATCATACCTTCAAACTCACCTTACTGACCTGCTGACGCTAAAGTATGGTCGATAATCAGACCTGCTATTGAAATGCTCAGAAAGATCGGGCGACCTTACATTTCAGGTCGCTCGTTTGCCGTATCGTGGATATAATTAGTGAGTTCCTGTAAGCGTTTTAATCAAACCTACCATATGCTAGGGTAAGGTGTGACATGCCTATTGCTTTTTTCTATAGTCAACCGCTGTGATCGACGACAACGGTTTTAAAATTTTTTTTAAATAGTCACCTTCCGAATGATGCGATTGTTACTGGTCAATAAGAAGTTCAAAGTGTACTGTTGTTGGGGGAGGGGAATTCTCTGTGTCGAAAGGCTATCTGATTTATTATATTCACTGACAAAATCTGCTACTCACAGACATGGCCGTAGAGAACGAATACTGGCCCCGACATTAAGAAACAACCTAGTTTGTCCTAGTTCTTTGTTCAAACAAAATTTTTCTTTTATAAAATTTAAAATTGTTGTTCAGAAATATACCCGGTTGTCCCCTTCCCCTATTGTAGTCCTTGCTCAATGAAATTTTTAGGCAAAGTTGCAACACTCTCTTCTACAATGAGAAACGAATATCCGGCTTTAAAAATCATGTCTCTCTCTAAAATAATTTGATTGGGATTGTTGTTTTTGACGCAGATATTTCAAAAGCAGTTTTGCAAGATAGCTATAAAGAATTTAAAATGTCACGGCAACTAACACATTTTAGACTGATGTTTAAAACAGTCGCAAGATTTTATTTGTCATCAGTAATATTTAGAGAATTTTAGGCCCGTATATCATTTATTAAAGATGAAAATAGAACAATCTCTTTAATTACCAGTTTATCGGAACAATGTCATAATGACACGTTTACGTCTATACTGATTAATTCCCACAAAAGTGAATACGATGCGAACTCGTATTTTGTTTTCTTCTTCTTGCTATAAATGCTTAAATTTAAAAGAAAATATCTGGATCCTAGCTACGTAAGAATGAAAGAGAAGAAAACTCTAAGAACAATAAAAATAATTCAGAATATTTTGTGTGAAAAATTATGTCTTTTTGATGCCGTTCGCGATCAAAAATAGTTTTTTTGCAGTCGTTTCCTTATTAATAATAATAAATTATTATTATTATTATTATTATTATTATTATTATTATTATTATTATTATTATTATTATTATTATTATTATTGTTGTTGTTGTTGTTGTTGTTGTTGTTGTTGTTGTTGTTGTTGATGTTGTTGTTGTAGTTTTTGTTGCTGTTCTTGTTCTTGGTCTTGTTGTTCTTGTTACTGCTGTAATCGGATTTGGATATACATCTCCACTAGTCAATGAAAACAAAATTAAAAATCAAAACAAAAAAAAAATTAAAACCAAACTAAACCTCGATCAGCAATCTTTTGGCTTCAAGCCTTGCTAAAATGTTGCGTCATTTTTTAATCGTATTTTCTCTGCTTGGGTCGCAGGTGAGGTAGGACTAAACAATTCTGGACACTAACTCAACTACATACATACATACATACATACATACATACATACATACATACATACATACATACATACATACATACATACATACATACATACATACATACATACATACATACATACATACATACATACATACATACATACATACATACATACATACATACATACATACATACATACATACATACATATATATATATATATATATATATATATATATATATATATATATATATATATATATATATATATATATATATATATATATATATATATATATATATATATATATTGTGGCAAATTGGCGGCGTGCAAAACACACAATCCTATTTCACTACAGTTCGTTGCTAGGGAATGACGTCCACGGTGTAGTTTACCCAGTGTGGATAGATAGAAAGAAGAATGCAGATCACTGAACGAGTATATTGAAGAAATAACAAAACGAGCCCCCTTTCAATTAACAAATATAAAATTTAATCAGTTTATCAACAGAATTTAAAGTGAAAAGAAATCAATGACTTAGTTACAAAAGAAGGGAAAATGGTACTAACATGTACTCAAATAAAAGGACAATACAAATTTCTTTAAATGTAAAATTGCTTTCAACGTTAATATACTTTCTTCATTGCCAATGAGATGTGACCTTTGAGTGCAACGATGAGAGACTTCATCACCTATTTTATGCGGACATCAAGACTTCCGTTCGTCCCTGCTCTGCCGATCTTTGTCTAGCTGTTTCGTCTTGGACTCTTGTCCGTCGAACTCTGACTTAACAATCGTCTCTGGACTTAGATTTCTGCGTAGAACTTGTTCTGGTCCTGTGATTGTTCAGGGATTTCTCATGTGAATCCAGGAAAGCTGTTTCCTTCAATAAATAAAAATGTCTCGCAATAAACAATAGGTCACATTCCCAAGTATATCTATATTTTTACATTAATTCGGCTCAGAAAACAAAAGGCATACATTCTGCCGCTGTAACTTCTGTTAGCTAACTGTTATGTTTACATAAACGGTCGATGCTTGTCCTGACCTTAATTCAGGTCACGCTAGGGATGGTCAATTAAATTCAACTCAGCAGTATGAACCCCTATGTAAACCCTCTCGACTTCTTACTCTGTTGAGTTACATATGGCTTAGACCTCCAGATCTAACTATTCTAAGATAGCTTACTCGACCAATTAATTATTACAAACTAGCATATAGATATACACTTAAGTGATCAATTAAATATTACAAACTAGTATATGGTATACATGTAATGTTAGGTCACACTCATTCTAAACAGAGTTAATCCATAAACTATGAAACATTACCCATCATTCCTTAAGCTTAATTCATTTAAATTCCTGATCACTCCTATGTATTCAAGATTCAATTACATGCAATCTTTTCAACCAATCTAATGAAATTTTAATTACATTCGATCTTGCCAATTCTCCAAATGAATTGATAATTAAAAAATCAAAGAATAAAATGTCATGACTAGCATTTCACTAAAATCCTGCAAAATGAAATCATACATACATACATCATATCAAGAATACATTTGAAATAGATCAACAAATGAAATAACATATTAAAATCGGGAAACTAAGATTGCGTTCCTTTTGCCGTTTCTTTTATTCGTTTCCACGAACCTCATGTATAGTCCGTCTCCTAACTGAGAGAACTATCTGGTCCCTTACTCTATAATGAAGACGTACTTTTTACGAATTCAAAATGTAGAGTTTGCCTACTTGCTGAGACAAATTCTCCCGCTTTACTGCCAAATCACGAGATAACGTCTTACACGATCTCCCGGAGTCTCGACCACTCTTTTTCCAAGTAAGATTGAAGACTGCTGAATTTTCCTAAAGTTAAACCTTTAATTTCTTACAGAGTTACGCCCATAAATCCATACTAACCAATCGGAATGGACTGTTTCCTAAACCTGTTCCGTAGAATTTTTGGATTGAGAAGACAACTAAACAACTAATCATGCCGTAATTAATCATTACTTTGAACTATCATCTATAGCCAGCTGCCGCCTTTACCCGATCGATTTTGGGGAAAGGTCTTATGTCATTCTCTTGTACCATAGCATCTGACTCGGTCACGTTACGTCGGCTAGAACGAATTCCCTTTTGACGTTCAGAGATGAAATGAAAAATAATCATCTAACTATCTCTAGCCCTTTCTACTTTAATTAAGTTGAGTGATATAATTCCTTTAAACAAAGCTTCTAAGAGTTTTCAAAATTCGACACACACATACATATATATATATATATATATATATATATATATATATATATATATATATATATATATATATATATATATATATATACATATACATACACACACGCACAGACATACATATTCCCATGCATAGACCTGAGATGTATATTCCCCTTGTTAGTCTTTTTGTAATTCAACAGAAATATCAATCAAACGTCCAATCTCACGACGTGGGTACGAACCCACTAACTCTTGTTTGTCACGTGTCTACTTCCGTGGCATTACTATACAACTCATCTACCTCAATTGACTTTGCATTGGGACTAATATCCTTCATTAAAAGGTTCAGGATCTGACATCTTTTTATCCCTTGTTTGTCGTGCATACTCTAAAGCGGGAATTATGTACATATTTGTCATATTCTTTTGTACCCTATCCCTCCCCCTACCAAAAAAAATAAATAAACAAACTATGGTGTTATAGAAAGCAAAATTCTTCATATCCATCCTACGTTATCTTCGGAAGTCAAGGTTTCGATATGTTAACCATATCTACACCATGGTGGATCGATCATAAAGTTCAGAGCTTTGTCTTATCGATATCAATTGGATTTTGTAGTTGCATCCCATAGTATGTAATGCCAACTAACCAAGAGATGGTAACAGTGTTGCATTGTTCATAGGCCCTAATATGGTAGAATAAAATGACCTAGAAAGGACACTTTGTCAGTTTAAAATCGAAAGTATAACTACTTACCATAGAGAAGACATTAAATGTGTATTTATGTGAAAGGATGTATTTGTACAGACATGGACCGGCATTCGAAAATTGTTTATTTGTTAGTCCATTCGAGTTGTATGATGTTCTCTCCATCATGTGTTAAAATTTGAATAAGTTCGATTTCGCTCGAACGGCCAAGGTGTAAATAAAGTTATATCGGAACCTTGTCTAACGAAGATGAACTTACATACTTCTATGAGATACCATGACCTTACCATATATACTCGCTTATAAGTAGAGAACAAGCAACATAGATCCGTATCTTCATGTATAATTTGCTAATTTTGTAACTATAAATAGGCACACCAACATATATCTTAATACTTTTTCGTTTTAATACTTGGTGTTTTTTATTTTAAAAAGCTGCTTAGTATTTGTCCTTAACTAATTGTAAGTTAACTCTGGAATAACGTCCGCCTCGGGTGTGAAATGTTATGGGTTCGATCCAGGCTGAGTCATACCAATCATACCACAGACTTATAACAATGGTACAAACAGCTGCCTCGCTTGGCGCTCAGCATTAAGAGGTTATTGTTAGGACTCGTCGGCCTGGTGTCAGGATAATGTGACTGGGTGGAATATCATGCTACATGTCTGCGGCATGATGCCTCAGTTCTAGACATCACTATAAACTGCCACACTGCAGACATCGTAGCGATATGACTGAAAAATTGTTAAAGCTACGTTAAAAAATCAAATTCACACACACACACACAAACACACACACACACACATTCTTCTGTGTCACATATTAATTAATTCATTACTTTTTTATTAAAATTTATTAGAACAGTTACTTAAGCAAAATATATAATTGATTTCGTTAAATAATTTGTTAGTTTAGAATTCCCGTGCTAATCGATCTCAGGTTGCGCCCACCCACTTCTGCTTGTCAATGCCCATTAATGTTTCGGTAATTTAAGGTTGCACTCTACCGTTTCATGTTTTGCATTGGGTTAAGTGTTTAAAGAAAACAACTTTACCAGGTTTTCCTTATTGGTTATCCTGGCTACTTAAAAATGGCCTTGTATGTCTTTGATTTTGTCAAAAGAAAGTTTTCCGTACTTCTACTTTAATTACTGCTAAAGTTAGTGTACATTGGACTAATCCAAGATGAATTTTCAGCCTCCTTTGAATAGACATTTTAGACAGCTGTCTGCGAAGATCGTGTTCAATTTGCACAAGCTTAATATGTAAAGAAATTTCCGCTACAGTACATGAAAGTTGTGTAGAGTTATCCCAACAGTCTTTCTAGCTGCATGCTGCAAATACAAATAACTTCACCTTACACCTGTCATTCTAAGTACTTAATATTTGTTAAGCGCCCCTTTATGGATAACAAAACTTACACTGTTCGGTATAAACATAGCACTTACGAATTTGCCATTCTGATACCAGAGTGTTAACAACTGTCCTTTTCTAGTTGTTTCAAAAACATAAAAACATAATGCAAGTCGGAAGATCAAAAAAGTGCATGAATATTGTATGTTCACATCTGCACACTAAGTCATCATATTTTACTCTCGTTGATACACGGCCATAATAACTTATGCTCATGCACTTTATATTGATTACGTTTTTACTTTGAAATGATTATTTTAAACGGACTTTATTGATTATTCGTCATAAATTATCGAAAGCACATTTAGAAGTTATGATTGTTCCATTTGGTTCTCTTTAGGTGAAGGCAGCAGGAGCTCGCTAGTATTTGGTGTACGTGCCACTTGCCACCTCTGGAGATCGAACCCAGAGCTGCAGAGGTTTAGATGAAAAGAAATGTTTGTTAAAACCAAAGAAAGATGAAATCATAGTGTGTTAAGAGGAAAATTTATTACACGATGACTTTTAACATCGCATTCACACTAGTAATGTTGTTGGTTTGGGTTAACATAGGCTATACATGTCGGCCTCTATATCTGGCGTAGAAAGAACCCGGGAAAACCTTAATAGCTACTAGCAAGCTTTCCCACATTGGTAGAATTTGATATCGAAACCCTCCGGGATCCTCCATACCGACAAGCAAAATATAATTCTTATATAAATTTGAGCCCTCGATGGCATTTCATTTTCTTTTGTGTGTGTGTGTGTGTGTGTGTGTGTGTGTGTGTGTGTGTGTGTGTGTGTGTGTGTGTGTGTGTGGCTATGTTGGAATATTAACCACTTAGAGAAATGGAATTAACGGTTCTCTTACTTAGAGTTTGTTCTGATAAGAAAGGTTAAAGGGAAACTATTTTTGGACATTCATTTGGACTGAGCTATGTCATAGTAACTAAGTATTTAATTTGAAACACGTCACATACAGGTAAGTTGTATTGATGCATTGGATTGTTATCTTTTATATGACAAAGTTTTTGATCAGAATGTGTTATAATATCGCTAAATAGAACAAACATAGTATACATGCCACATCTTATTTGATATTACAAATCATACAAAAGTTAAATGTCTAGTTCTATAACAATAACGATTTTCTGTTTTCCTTTTCTGAAATAGAAGCTGCACTTCTCACAGAAGCAACTTGCAGAGATTAAATATCGCAAAACAATTTCAGTTGATTGTGAATGCCGCAAGTGTTTTAGTCCATACAAGCACCTGTCCTTTGCATATCACATCCGTATTTGCCGATATATTTGCTACTGTACCTTCCTGTTGCTAAGGTCATGAAAGCAGATAAACCAGGTGATAAATTAAGGAGGGTGCAATGAGATCTCCATCTCATATTATGCCCAAAGAGTAAGATCCATCCAGTTTTCTGCCAGCAAGCTAGTTACACCAGGTTCTATGGTATGAGGTCAGTTACAGTCAGAGATAATGTTCGGAAGTCGAAACCAGATGGTGTTTGGTTCGGAAGTTATATCCAATTATCTATTATTCGACTTGAAGAATGATATCTATCGATTGTTCGAGTTTAATAGTAAGATTCGTTCCTTGCAAGCGGATAAAAGCAAATATATCTGGTCTCAAGGCAAATTACCCAGTTACATACGGTGTAAAGGCCAATGCGATATATTTGTTGTTAAGGAAAGGTAGTCATATGCATTCTCAGCTTGGTAAGAAGGTCACACGATCCAGTATCAAGGCTTGAAAATGAAATAAGTTCGTGACTGAAGTAAAATATGAAAAAGAAAAAAACATACATTGGAATTTGTATTAATTAATATGTGTTATGTTATGTTATGTTATGTTATGTTATGTTATGTTATGTTATGTTATGTTATGTTATGTTTTGTTATGTTATGTTAAGTGACTTTCGTGATGTAATATTGCTCTGAAATCAGTTGAATATGATTCCGTGCCAAAGCCAGCAATATCCTGCGTCTGTAGCTTGTATAAATTTTAATGCATTTATTAGCTCCATGAAGTTAAGTATATCTGATTCTAGAATAAGTGAATCAGATCTAGGGCAGGGAAGTCAAGTAAAGTCGGCGTTATGGTTATGTACTCTGATTATATGACGCTAAAGTCGGCTTGTTAGTGAAATCCAACGATTCAGACAAAGGAATAAGTTACAGTCGGTGTACGGGTCATGGAATCTAATACTAGTCTTAAAAAGCAAGGTGCTAGGTAGTCGGTCAAATTTTGTACTAGACCTGAGGAGCATGGTCCTGTGATGTCAGTAACATCTGGTTCTAGGCCTACGAAGAAAAGTGCTTGGAGTCTGTCATATCTGGTACTAGGTCGATTAGTACGTTTCTAGGGAGTCTGTCTCATCTGGTACTAGGCCGATTAGTACGTTTCTAGGGAGTATGTCTCATATGGTACTAGGCCTAGGGAGTCAGTCACAACCGGTAATAGGCCTCAGGAGTAATTTTATAGGGTGTTCGTAACATCTGGTACCTGACCTGAGGAGTACGTTTTGAGGGAGTCGGGTCACATCTGATTAAAGACCTTATTAATAAGTTTCTAAGGAGTCTGTCACATCTGGCACTAGACTTGTAAACTAAGGTGCTAGGGAGTCAGTCACATCTGGTACAAGACCTGTGGAACAAGGTGCTAGGGAGTCGGTTGCATCTGGTTCTAGGTCTATGGAGTAATGTGCTACGAGACGGTCAAATCTGGTACAGATCCTCTGGAGTAATGTTCATTGGAGTCGGTCATATCTGGTCCAAAACCTGCGGAGTAAGGTGTTAGGAGTCAGTCACATTTGGTACAGAGTATGTGGAGTAATGTCCTATGGACATACATGCAAATACATCTAGAATGTTTGCCAGGGCGAAACATATATACTGTGATGGGGTTTTTAGGTTCATTTGCCGATGGTGCTAGATATATGGATTTAGATAATTATGTCTGGGCGATAGTGTCAATAGTATTCAGCGCTTGGGGCAAGCAATATAATTTACCCAGTATTGTAGCCATTTAATCAATGTCTAATGCTATGACCAGAGAATTAGACACATCCGTTGTCCAAGAAATTGGACACGGTGGCGATCAGCTGATAAATTGGATATGGTACCACGTAACAGATATTACGTACTTCTGACAGTGATAGATGTTTTCATTTGTAACTGCACAGTGGAGAGAATGTTGGCATACGTTTGTGCTATTTTCATGTATTGTGGCTGAAATTCCTTCATATATTCTGATTGTTGAAATTGTGCATAATCTTCTCCCAGGTGTTCGAAAAATTAGCCTAATTAAAGTAAATTAATGTTTGCATTTATTAAAATATGGAAAGCGAATTTTTATCAAAATAGGCATTACTAGCTTCTGAACGGGCAATGAACGAATTACGAAATATATAAAAAGTTAAAAAAGCGACAGTTATTGACTCTACTTAGTCAAGCTACCTATGAAGTCCATATAGGGAAAATGACGAACAGGAGCAAGCAGTCGTTTGATAGGTGTCCATGTTTCATACACCAAACCAAGGGGAACCAAAAGTTCTTTCATCAATACTTAAAAAAACAGGGTTTTTTTTTTCTTCTAAATAATCAGGGTGACCAGTGAGGAAAATCGGTAGAATTCTCTTTGTTTAAAAATCAAACCTTATGCAAAATACGAAACTATATAGCGCCCCTTAAAACCAATGGGAAAATTTGTGCAGTTGTTTTTCTCAGTTTTCTCATCATGTATGATTTTCATTACAATGGTACATTATAATTATTGTTATATATGAAAATAAGCTAATTAAGCATATTTACATTTGCTTAAGCAATATGCATTGCGTCAGTATTGTGCGTGAAATAAACTTGATTATTGAGAACTTGAAAGTCTTCGAAAACAGAAGTAAAGTGAACTTAAATTCAATATGCTGCATTAAGTGACAGAACAATACATAAAAACCGATTCTTTTCATTGATTTGTAATAAACTTAATGATAGGATGATTATTCACTTTCATCCATATACTAGTGTTAGAAGAATTAGCAATTTGTTTTTACCGTTTGACCTTTGACATCCAAAGTACAATAATGGTAGCAGTATTGGAAATAGGGGGAAACTAACATTGCTTTAGTAGGCATTACCTGCTTTTTAAAGTGCAATGAATGAATGATAAAATAATACAAATTCGTAAACGTTATCGACTCATTATTTTCCTACAATTTACCTTTGAAATGCAAGAAGTGGAAATGGCCAAATAGGTAGCAGTTCTACTTTATATGTGTTTAGTAACACAACTGACCAAACATACACCAACATAAAGGAATAGAAAGATCTTCTAGAAATGCCCAACATATACATTGCCATTTTGTTTTTCAATATCCAGGACTACAAGAAAAATCATCGGAAATTGTTTTTCTTTAAACACACACACACACACACACACACACACACACACACACACACACACACACAAATAAGTACAAAAATATCCTATGGTCTTAAGCTTAGTAAAAGAAAAGAGCTACAATCAATATGTTTTGTGAATTTCGCTCAATAATTTATTTCCTTGGATTGCAAAGAGAAAATTTAAAAAGACCATTCAGTATTGCGTGGAGATGAGCCACCAGTCTTTGCTGAATCACAATAATATCATCCAAATATACTCTTGTCTGAATTCACAGTAATTTCACATTAATCTTTCAAAGAATGTTATCGATGAGCACTTTGTATTTCCTGTGAGTATTGATTTGAATAAATAATTTCCATCCACATGAAATGCTGAACACAACAATAAGACTGATTCTGCTACAATATGTTAAAGCAAGAATTAATAATGTATCAAGTAAACGATATTATAAAAACATTAAGACACAAAAGAAGGTCTAGGATGAGGGTCTGACGTTTATTTCTAGAAAATTATGAGTTGCAAACAGATAAAATCCTTTGCTAAAATATAGAACACCAGGTAGAACTGCCATTGTCCATGGTAAGTACCACTGGTCTTGATTCAGACCCAAATAGAAACATTTGCCTCGATTGACAATACTCCTGATATTTAAGTCAAACTCATAGAGGAATTTTCTCTATGGATTATTTATGTACAAAAGAAAAAGTTACTGGTCAGGTACACAATGAACTTGATTATGATTCAGTCATTTGTATTACTGGATACATATAAAATTAAACTTTTCTCATATTACCTGAGCACTTACTAACCAATCCAAACCAATTTATCCAAAACATTCTCTTTCTCCAAATATTTGAGGAAAATATTATTTAATTCTTGCTTCGTTAAAGACAAATTCGACTCAGAAAGATCATATTTTCTTACCAGCAATTCGTCCTTTTTCACGGAGTCCAGCGGTGCTTGGTTAAGATTTGAAATAATGAAATCCACATTTAAAGACATTACAAAATGTTTTTTGGTTCACTATATATTTATAACATGTCAAATATCACATGCGACTTAGAAATTTCCAAAACGAGGTGAATTTAAATTTCAAAAACAAAGTTTCGTTTTTAAATATTTTAGAGAAATTTGCAATCCAAAGACGACCCCCTAACTTGTCTGTGATGACTTTTTGGTCTTATACAAAGTAACAGGTAATAGCGAAAGCCAACAAGACTTTTAAATTCAACAATTAATTTATTTCCTGGAATGCAAAGTAAAAAATATAAAAAAAGAATTCAATGTATTGCGAATAAATTCCAAATAATCCTGGAATTCCTAACACAAGTCCAATGAAAAATGTCCTGAATAAACTGAAGTGGTATTCCAAAATAAATCCAACATTTGCAGCGTTTTTGTGTTTTGGACGGCCTGTATCGTAATGACGTGCCAAGAGTTTTTTGTTGAATCGCAATATGACAGTCCAAGAATATTACATATTTGAAATTCGCTATAAAGTCAAGTCTCCGTTTCCATTTCTAGTTTTGAGCACTTTGTATTTTCAGAGAAGAACAACTTAAATTAAATAAGCTGGATCAAGAAACTCCAGCCCAAATGAAATACTGGACATAACAATAATACAGCTGATTCTGCTCAGATTTTACATCACGACTGTTTTTTAGTTAAATAAGATTTTACATTAGTTCTTTAGATCATTATGATCAAATGTTTTCTTAAGCAGAGGCTTTACAATGGCAGTTTTATAAAATGATGGGAACTCCCCAGTAAAGAGAGGTATTAATAACATCAGTTATTGAAGGCGATATTGGATCTAAGCATTCAAGCGGCTATGATGTCAAAATCGGATCAAGTTCACTTGAATTTGATACACTCTTCATCACGATTGCACGTAC